>CM017905.1:1557897-1580397 GCA_008369825.1 Triplophysa tibetana
GAGAGAGAGGGAGAGAGAGGTTTGGTGTGTGTGGAGGAGAGAGAGGGAGAGAGAGAGGTTTGGTGTGTGTGGAGGAGAGAGAGGGAGAGAGAGAGGTTTGGTGTGTGTGGAGAGAGAGAGTATGTGTGGAGGAGAGAGAGAGAGAGAGAGGTTTAGTGTGTGGAGGAGAGAGAGTTGTGTGTGTATATGTGGAGGAGGGGGTAGTTGAGTAAAGTGTCTCGGGTTCTGGAGCGCAGCTCGTCCGCTGGTATTTCAGGAATGTGTTGATCATGGCGGCCGCTGTGAAGCCCGTGAAGAGCGGACTGCTCGAGCTCCGCGTTACCGTCGACCACTGGATCCGCGTTCTCGCCACCCTAACCGGAGACTCGTTCACGGTGAGCCCCGGAGAACACAGCGATGAGTCCGCGAACAGCGGCAGTCCGGCGCCCGGCGGGGCGTTGAACGGGGATCCGGCGAACCTCAGCGCCTCCCCGGTACCGGAGACCATCACTAACGTCAAAAGAACCGTGAGAGTCACCAAACAAGAAGTCGGAGGGCTCGGAATAAGCATTAAAGGTGAAAGAACAAAGTTTGATACAATGTAACAATGTGAACTTTTGACTTTGTAACTTTTTGTTTGGTAAAGTGATACTTTGTGACGGCGCAGACGCGGTAAAGTAGGCTAAAGAATGTCAGCATCGATTGTTTCTTTCAAAACGAAAAGTTTTTTTGTAAACGGTGCATAATAATAATTGTTCCCTGTTTTCTTTGCTTATTAAAAACTAGGCGATCTCGGTGCATTCTTATCTTGATAAGTTCTTCGATAACATGAAGTACTGTGTAAATTCTCTAGGGTACATACATTATCGTTCCCTTCCACGGTAATTATCATGATGATACAGTTAGGAGTGATTTAAGATTCATCATTAAAGTGATTAGGGATATTTTGTCCTTTGTAATGTTTTCCAGGATTTTAAAAGTTACAGTTTATAATTTTTCGAGCACATTTGTGAAGATCTGTTTAGTATGAAGTCATGCATTTGAACAGTATGTGAGCTATAGAAGATATTTGCTTTATATCAGAAGGGATACATATCCATTGACAGCTGTCACGCAAACAGCTGTCAAATTAAGTGTCAATATCTGAGATATCAGTGTAAGCTGTAAAACAAGACAGAAATGTCATATTTAAGGTCATTTATGGCAATGGTTTATTCAGGCGGCCTCAAGCACTGTCCTAAATCTGGACATTCTCTCATATCTGTTACACGTAAATATTTGGGAGAGGATTTGTTTAGATACAAACTCATACACGGACACGCATGCTTGCACGTGTGAAATGTCGTCTGCAGAAACTGAAAAGTGTTTTTTTACATGATGATTTTACATCTTGAAAGTTTCTTATGTTCATGTCTTCTCTCTGTGATAATGTACATTTTGTCATGAACTGAATGTAAATGCATGCGCGCGTGTGTGTTCCGGGGGAGGGCGTTTGCACCCCAGTGCCAACAGCTGACCAGTGAATTACCCATCATGCTTAGCCTGTCACTGGCTTGAGATGAAAGCTGTGAACGAGAGCAGAGGGAAGAGTTTCAGTGCTGTTTATTTTGGGGAACGAGAAAGAGAGCGACGACCTTGCTCTTAGTCCGAAGTGCAGTTGGATGTCTATATTTACTGTGTTGCGAGTCTTCGGGCCTGTAGCTCTGTCACTTATGGACAACCTTAGAAAAACTCTTTATAATCCCTCTGTTCTGTGTTTGTGTACTGTTTCTGATTTATTTGCTCCGATTTTCCGTAATGTACGCAATAGGTTGTCTCTTGGTAACTAAGTTGAATGTAATGTTTACAAAAGCTAATTTTTGGGCTCAAATAATACAACTAAATGAGTTTTAGTGTTCAGGGTTTTGAAGCGACTGAAATAGGCCGTGTGATTTAGGCTACTGGTTATTATGGTCAGACTGGATCAATGGCAGATGTGCTGAGCAAGAACTGTTACACAGCAGAGTGTTTCTATGGAAAATACGACACACCGTGATGTATTTGCAGTTGAATGATGCAATCGCTGGAACGTCGACGCATTTTAGCTTTAGTGTTTGTGCGGGACGTCCTGGCAGGACTGCGGAGTAAGAAATGATTGATTGATAATGTGCCGAGACTCAAACAGATGCACAGAAGTTGCCAACAGAATCTGGCTGGAGCCGACCACCCACACTCATGTGTGTCACACATGTGTCTTTAAAAGTCAAAAGATCACTGAATGAAGCTTAAGGGTAATTAGGGCAGGACCACTTCAGACATGTCCCGATCCAACTTACTGTTTCAATAAAATAGGTCCGATGATGTCACATAAACACATTTGCATGTTGGGGGGTCGTCACTGTAAACTTTCTTTTTACGGTGTGATTGTCAGATAACTTACGAAATACAGTAAACATGTTCATCTTGACAGTTCAAGACTGTGAAAAGTTCATTGTGGGTTTTGTATATTATACAATTCCTAATCCTGTATTTCATAAACTGATTATATGATGTATAACTGTTGATAAAAATTGAGTTTGTACCTCATACAGTTTAACACGGGTGGAAAAATGGACATCATGTGATGAGACAAAGTTCTGTTAATACTTATATAATAGAGGTGATGTACAGTTTAATACATACAAATACAAAACACCATCATGTGACATTACAATAATACATTAAAAGTTAGATAAAAATAAAATATACTTTACACTGTAATGTACATAATTGGTATCAAATATAAGAGTAACTAATTATTTAAATCAGAATATTTAATTAAATATGAAGTCACATGTCCTTTAACTGTAATCCCTCATGTAATTTCATACATGTATATGTGATGAACACAGAGAAAGATATTTGGACATCTGTGACATCATTGACAGCCATACTAGGAAAAATTAAATGATGGTCAAAGGAGCCCCAGAACTGTTGGTATTCCAAAATTCTTCAAAATATCTCACTTTGTGTTCAACAGAACAAAAAATATACCATATTTTAATTCCTACTATGGTATTGGATGATGTCACAGAATTGAAAATTGCTAACATTCTTACAAATATCTTTCTTTGTGTTTGACAGAACAAATTCATTTAAATGGGTTTGTTGAGGGTATTTTTGGGTGAACTGGCCCTTTAAGTTAATTTAAGGTGACTTGATTTTTTAATTTACTGTAAAAGTGCATCTTGCCGTTTTTCAATGTAAACTATATGATAATTCATACTTTTACCCATATATTTGACCTTAAACTAGAAAACATCTTTCAGTTCTTTACTTTATATATTTTTCTTGTCCTTCTGATACCTTGTATCTCCACATTTTGTGATTTAATTTTTTTGATGCCATAAATCATTATTTTTAGTCAGTGTCACCCTGTATATTTGTCATTGGGCTTACAACTATCTAGCTAATAAAGTATTAAAAAGTCCATGTCTACTAGGCCTCTAGATTTAATCATTTTAATAAATACTGTGTTTTTCCATTTCTTGGAAAAGAGGAAATTTGGACATCATAGGTTTCAAAAGGACGGCGCCAATATGTGTTTTACACTTAACCAGTCAATCAGGTTTTTACTGTTGCATTTTGACAATAATTAACATTAACATGACATTTTTTACAATGTTATTTTTCTGTTCATATAAGTCCTGAATGTTTGATTATAAGGAGGTTTTTGTTCATTTATGATAAACATCATGCAGCTCTTGTGTTGGTTGTCCAAAGTCGAGCGAAACCAGAACCAGTGGAGAATTACTGCCATACATCGATATAAAACTCTAACCGGGGTCGACGTAAAAATGTTTTATGGGATAGTCAAGACGGCCATTTCAAATACCCTTGAACTTCCAGATACAAGAGTATCAGCATAAGAGCCCTTGAGGGCTACATTGTTCCAACTGCCTAATTTTCATTGAAAATGTCATTTAGTCACTTCTCTCCTCCAGAACACCAGCAAACGTTCGTTTACTGAAGATATATGAGCGCTGGTCTGTCATTTTGGAGCACACGCCAACTCAAGGATGTAGGCGATGAAATTGTGATGGTTTTATAGCCCATGAATCTACCCAAAAAGAGTAATTTACGTGGATATCATAGGAGTAGTTATGATTTATTTAGTCCCAGTGAAATTAAATAATAAAAGCTCCTTTTATTTCACGAGCGTTTATTTTAAATAGCTTACCAATGTGGGTCCGTTCTTCTTGAAACGCACTTCCGGCCTGTAGTAACTATCCATCATAAATGACATAAGTTAGACGGCTTGGGCAGAGGATCTGTTAACTCCTCCCCTTTAACTGGCAGTCTGCTACCAGTTCCATTTCAAAATGCAATGGCTGGTTTCATACATCCAATCAAATCGCAGTAAAAAAAACAAGCCACGCCCAGATTTTTCCTCATTCGAAATTCCGTTTCACTCGGAAATGCGTCAGAATACAGAAGTAAACACGATCGCAACTTTCAGTTCACTGAGACTTTTAGTGGACTGAGTTAACCACTCTGATTTAGGTAATCACTAATGAGAATAAAAGTACAGGTTTAAAGTAAAAAGTAAGGTACATGTTTAAAAAGTCTTTTGGTCCGATGAACTTTGATGCAACCTCCTTTGCTGACTGTTTACTAGACAAATTGTAGCTGAATACAAATTTGGTTTTAATAAATGTTAGTAGTTAGTTTTACATATACTTCCGTCTAGCATATACTCTACTTTTGTTACAATGGTAGACATCTCAGATAGAACAAGCGGCACGTCGAGAACATTGATCTTTAAAGATGTTCTTTTTCTTGTCCAGAAAGAATCTGTGTGTCATCTTCCAAGGTCTCCTTGGTCTCGATAGCCATTTTAAGTTTTTGCCAGAAGACTTTTGTATCTGTTCCTGGTTTGGGCCACTGCAGATAGCTTCGCTTCTTAACCAGTTTCCGCATTCTGTAATACGGGGAGAGCTGGTGTATGGGTATATCCTCAAGGAAAACCAGAATCAAAACGTCTTTCTGTTCGTCGAAGAGCCTGAAGCTGGCCACCTGTATTTCATTTGAGCACCAAACGCTTTTCAGATAGTTCTGCGTGATCAGGCACACGGTTTTGCGGCTGTTATATATTCCGTCTACAATGTTGTCGATGATGGCCTTGCCCGGCTGGAAATCTCTATGATGGATACACAGTTTCAGGCCGTGTTGACCCTCTAGGTTTGGTACAAGCTCTTCCATAACCCAAGGCTCTTCCCGGACGTTGTAGGAAATGAAGGCGTCGTGTCGGAACTCATGATTTTTGTTCCCCCTCCTCTTCCTGTCATTGAGAAACGCTAGGAAGAGGTAATACGCGTAGACCACCTGCCATCTTAGGAAGTGATGGATGAATGAAATAATCATAGTGACGATGATGGCAGTAGAACTGTAGACAAAGCAGACAAAGTCATAATGTACGTTGCATGATTCGGTGTCAAAGGTGGCCAGACTTGATCCGCTTAAAGACGGAGGGTAACGGCATTTGTACATGTTAAGGTAGGGCACCTGAGTGTCATTGTTCATGATGGCCCAGTCGACGAACCAGGCGTTACTACAGTCACACGTGAAACTGTTGGATTGTATATCCAGGAACTTTAAATGAGGAAGGGACTGGATCACAGTTTGGTTTATCAGCTGAAGGTCGTTGATGTTGGCATGTAGATTTCTAAGATTGGTGAGATTTGCTTCCAAAAAGAAGTCCAGCGTCTGAAGGTGAGCTCTGACTAGTGTAAGTTTCTCTAGTCCAGGTATTGGATGAAAAACCATGGCCGTCAAGGCATGTCTGTCTGCAAAATTATTGCTGGACAAATCTAAGATAACAAGATTGGGTGTGTGACTAAATGTGTCAACATGCAAATGTTCCATATTCAGATTACCGGCGTAAAAGGCTTGCAAATGTTTTAGGCCTTTCAGGAAATTTGAAGGCATGTAGTGTAACCCTCTGCGCTGACTGTTTATCGCCAACACTCTCAGTTCGGTCAAAGAGGCAAAGGGAGGATATTGTAGTTCTTCGTGACTTTCGTACGACAAATAATTACAGCTCATGTGCAGATTCCGAAGGCTGGGTGTACTTGAGAAGATTGTGTGGTTTCTTAGTTTTCTTTCTGTGATTTTGTTTGCTGATAAATTAAGCTCTGTTAAATTTGTCATTCCTGCGAAGCCGTAGGACTTAATGTCTAATATTTGATTGTCTTCGAGTTCTAAGAACAGAAGGGACCGTAGACCTTTAAACGAGTTGTTTTGAATGACGCTTAACTTGTTGGACTTCAAATTCAGGTGCTTAAGATTTTGGGGGCCGTTTGTGAAGGCGTTACCAACTGTTAACAGGCTGTTAGTGCTCAAATCGAGTTCATATAGATTTTCTAAATGTTTGAATATGCATGCCTTTATTGTCGTTATTCTGTTAGAATGCAGGTAGAGTGTCCTTAACTCTGTCAGGTTTGCAAAATCCGAGCAGTCGAGATTTTCGATGTGGTTTAGATGAAGGTCAAGTAACTGTAACTTGGGAAGGTCCTGAAGAGTTCCGTTCAACTGCGTCAACTTGTTCTTTTGTATACGCAACACTGTCAAGTTTTTCAGATCTTTGAAGGATGATTTATACATCCTTGATATTCTATTGTTTCTTAGGTGTAACTCATTCAGGATTGTACAAGGTCTGAACATTTCGTCAGTTAGTACAAACAGATCATTATCCTCAAATTCAAGACCCCTCAAAGGCGGATAACATGCCTCTCGTAAAATTCTGCGGACTTTAAATCCCTTCAAATCATTTAGTCTTATCCACATAACAGATGTGAAACTCTGTATTATGTGAGCCAGTTGTTTCTCTGAAATATTACTCTTACTAAGATTGAGGGTCTTGACGGAGTTTAGGAAGGTCTTGTCCGAAACCGTCCAATCCACAGATCCTTTGTAGAAACAGTGTGACAAGTTCAAGTACTCAAGAGCAGGGAAGATGTTTTCTGTTATCTTGAACACTGTCAACGGATTCAGTGACAAATCCAACAGTTTTAACGCGGGGAGTGCGGATGGGAAGTCACTCGAGTTGAGTACTGCGAAGCCGTTCTTTCCCAAGTATAGATGCTCCAAAGTGGGTACTTGAAGGACGGCGTGGAGTCTGGAAATGTGCTGCAAGTGATTACTAGTGAGGTTGACACACCTCAGATTGGAAAGAGATACAAAAGACTGGTTTTCGATGGTCTCAATGTAGTTTGAGTCGAGCATTAAATGAGAAAGACTGATGAGACCGCTAAGGAGACCAGCCGACACGTTGTTTAGTTTGTTGTTGGACAAGTTGAGCTCTGTTAAGTTTCTCAAGCTACTAAAAGTGCTGCCTTCTATTTCAGATATCCTGTTGTGAGACATGTTCAATGTGATCAAATGTGTGAGTCTGATGAAATCGCGATGAAGAATCTTTGAGATGGAATTGAATGAAATGTCTAGATTGACGGTGTTGTTGGGTAGTGGTGTAGGGACCTCCCTGTAGCCCATCCTGTTGCACGTCACCTTGAGATTTCCCGAGTACTGGAAGGGGAAACCGATCGTGCAGTTGTTTAATGAAAATCCATGGGTTGGGTTGACGTGAGCACAACAGAGCAAAACCAGAAGACACGCAGAAACTTCCTCAAGTGTGACACTTCCTAGTGTGTGGATTCTCATTTTGATGCTTTCCTCGTTTCGGTTTGATGTCTTCTTTAATATAGAGGCGGAAGAGGAAGATTGTGGCTTTCACTGGGGCTCAGAATAACACCATGCGATAGACTTCCTCATTTTAAAGACTTAATGTGAAAAACGTATTCTTTCCCTGTAAGACAAACGATTGATTTTAAAATGCTTGTTTATAACAGAATCTATAATGTTGTATATTCTGCTGATCTATACATTACGTAAGTGTGCGAATTATAGAAATGGCACTCTAAAAAATTGTTGTGTTAACCCAACTATTTAGTGGCTGCATTTACATCCGCACAATGTATTTTTGCATTCCGTCTCGGAGAAGTCTCCTGTCAGATGGAAATGATTTGAAATATTTGTAAAACTGCCTTTTCTAAGATGTAAATCAGATGTTTTTTAGATCTTGAGCAGACATCTTACTGACGTTTGAATTAACCTCAAAATTGACCTAACCATGAGTTAAAACAACCAACATTGGTTAATTTAAACCAGACTGTTTGTTTGTAAATATTTTACATGTGTTGAAGTTTACACATATACATACCGCTATACATATACTCTACATACACATTAATGTTTTACATTTTCAAAGTACTCTACTAACCATTTAGATACTATACTGTATATTATATCATAGATTGAATGAAATTGTCTTGCAATGAAAATTGGTATATTAAGCATGTATGTTATAAACATTTTTATAGCTCTGTACCTTGTTGCTCCATATTTTACCGTTGCAGTCTTCAACAAATAATTGAAAGAGAGGTTTGCAGAAGAACTTAGATGAGTGGTCGGATTAGAGCGTCTTGAAGCCTCTGATGCAGAAATTTTAATGATTCACATCACACTTGCCGCTCGATTGTTACCCTCTTTTATCACATGACTGAACTGAGAAAAGCTAAAGAGGACATTCTGGACAAGAATAGGACGTTATATACATATGACATACCTTGTTTAACTATAGTTTTGTCATAGTAAAACTGTGCCATTTTTTTTATTTGGATATCTATAGTTGCGGTAGAAGCATCATGGTTAAACTATGACTATAGTTCATTTGTGGTTACTTTGTTAGCTACCAACAAACCCCAAAGCTTTGCCCGCTGGGCTAGCATAGTCTACATGGTATTGCACACCCTTAAAGGGGCCCTGCAAGGGTGTTTCATGCATACTGATTCTTTACAATGTTAAACATGCTGTCTACTTATGTCTAACATAGTCAACTTGTCAAAAATCGAGTTGGGCGTATTACGTAGTATTTCTGTGCTCGATACACTCCCGCAGCGGTCGTACAAGGTTTCGGAACGTTTTTTTTCCGAACACATACATCTTTTTTGTAACAATGTTTCTTAGTCCCTTATTGGACAATCCTCCCCGAAAAAAGCATGCGGCACGCCCACATGAGAGTAGGAGAAGGAGCATATGCAGATGTCACTTTCACTTGTGTGCAGGAGAGAGAGCAAACGTTCGTAAAGTCCAGGTGTTTGTTCACTGCATTTGTGTGATGAATGTTATATAAACGGTGGATATACCGCTGGATTTGGAGATCGTTTGAAACTGATATATGGAGCAGTCCCATTGCTAAAAGATGCCAGACATGAACCGCATGCGGTGAGTGAGACTGATGTCTGTGTTTTGTTGACAATGGCTGCACATATGCTTTAGTTCAGTCTACCCCTCCCCCCCGTACGCGCTACATGTTTTCGGAAACAATCCTAAAGCTGTATCTATCTTTTATAAATGTGATCAAACTAAATACTCATGGAAGATATGAAGTATGCAATACCTCTCTATAGTTACTCAAGATTAATATGAGATTGCCAGAAACCTGTGTGTTACGCCCGCTTTAAACCGTGTTTGTTTTCCAATGTTTTCCAGGTGGCAAGGAGAATAAGATGCCCATTCTCATCTCAAAGATCTTCAAAGGGCTTGCGGCTGACCAGACAGCCGCTCTGTACGTGGGAGATGCCATATTGTCCGTAAACGGCTACGACCTGAGAGAGGCGACCCATGATGAAGCAGTTCAGACGCTCAAGAAAACAGGCAAAGAGGTCATTCTGGAAGGTACACAGTCTCGCTCGCACCGTAGATGTCCTTTCACAAAATCATTAGCACTTTCGTTTGGTCTATGTGTGTGTGTGTTCTTCTGTATGTTGATGGAGAAGCATTAGCAGTGAAAGCGGAGGTAAACATTTACTTTTGTTGCAGCTTGAGTTGTTGAGCGTCGGAGAACAATTCATTTATTTAGAGAATTTATTTTGCGTGTGACTTGAAGCGTTGAAGCGACATTTATAGAGAGGAGCACATCAGGTTACGGCATAGTGGGTACGTGGCTCTGCGTAGGCTACAGAATCGCTCTTAATCCTCTATATGACGAGCTAGAAGTCCATGAAAGTATAAGAAACCTTTTCATCTAAACCAATAGAACGGCCACCGCTGCTGCTTCCTCTTTCAGTGCTGCTTCCCTTTATATACACATAAACTGTGTGTCCCATATACATATACTGTACACACACATATTTATAATTGTTCAGGCAAGTGTTTGAGAAACGAGCTGGAAAGTGTCTCTATAATGTCTCTGTAATAGCTTTGGCTGGAGTCTGTAATGGAAGGAAGGCTATTGAAGTTTTGATGAGCCGGTGTTGTGTGTGATGAAATGCCATCATCAGCGTTTTATCTTCGGCCAGACAGTGATGCTGTGTGCATGTCTGACTGTGTGCTAGTTCAAGTATTTAAAAAGCGTTTTGGTTAATATGGTAAAAAGGAGATTAAACTGATTAAGCTATAAGATATGAGAGAGCAATATAATATCATTTCATATCTATAATATAAATAATATACCGTATAAACTTCATTTCACCATGATCAAAATTATGCCTTTCTCAATACGATCTCAATTCTTGCGTTGATGGAGAGATCTGGCGACAAAATGATCACACATCTTTAAAAGAGATAGAGAGAGAGAGAGAGAGAGAGAGAGAGATATCTTGAGAGCATGTACATTCCTGTCATCCACCATAGCACGCTTGGATGCGAATGACAAGATTTTGTACACACCAGAGACATAATCATTTTTATTTTGGACAGACTGTGTATTGTATCCCAGAACCCTCACACAAACCTATCTGCGTCTATTTTTACATTTTCAAATGAACGTGTCTGTGTGTCTGTCTCTTTCGTATTTTGTTGATGTTGACCTGGAAAAAGCTCAAAAGCATATTTGACGTAAAAGTTGAATGTGAATTTGAATTTGTGAATTGTGAATTTGTTCTTAAAACAAGCAAAAAAATCTGCCAATGAGGGTCGGAAGAATAATCTTGAATTAAAGTTGACCTTTTTCGTAGTCAATAAATTCAAGATCATTTTTCTTACCCCCATTGGCAGATTTTTTTGCTTGTTTTAAGAACAAATTCACAGAAATTTCATATTTTTGTTCTAAAAACAAGACTTATTTTCAAGCAATTATTCACTTAAAAGTTATATTTCTTCTATTAGAACAATACTCATTTTCTTCGGTTGTTTTGCTTATCAAGAAAATGCGTCTTGATTCAAGAATTTTTTGACATTTGTCCTGGAAAACAAGAAAAAATACTAAGTAAGAAAGTCATTTTTTGCAGTGTATGTCACCGAATTTCAAGAAGGCACATCGGCTTCACAATTACATTTATTCTTTTTGCAGACGCTTTTATCCAAAGCGAATTACAAGTAGGAGAACAGTTTGTCAACATGATAAACCGTACCGTTTGTGTACACGGCCATGCTACTTGGAGGATTAAAGCTGAAGTAAGCAAAAGACAGAAAGAACAACAAGAATATTATTATTATTTAATCTTTTTAGACACAAGACAGAGAGTTATTGGTTAGTCAAATAAGTGCTGAACAGGTGTGTTTTGAGATATTTATTGAACATTGTGAAGGATGCTGCGGTTCAGATGGAGGCTGGTAGTTCATCCCACCACAGGGGAGCCAAACGAGTAAAGGGTTTGCAAGCGATCGGGTAACTCGCTGCGATGGAACAACCGGACGTCGCTCATTTTTAGACTGGAGATGACTTGAGGGGATGTAGACCTGGAGCAAAACTTTAGAGACATCTCACACGCTTCATACTCGTGTCCAAATCATGTTTTCGCTGTTAACAGAATTAAAATCATAACCTCTTGGTGGAGTTTTATAGCCCTGTGTTTCTGGCACAGTGAAGGTGGAATATTCACCCTACACAAATTTTCTCTCTGGACAGAGTCCAGATCATAAAAGTAATTGATATCTGTCCCTTTTAAACTCTAGATCTTGAGTCTTCTTTATATTTGATCTAATAAGCATTGATCATTTTCCGCAATGTCACTTTTCTCGGTGTTGACAGTACGTGCATTAGTTTGGGTTTGGTCCTGTGTGATTTCGGGGAGATTATTGTGTAGGCGCTGAGCAACATTCCAGCCACGGCGTGCTTCAGGAGTCAACCATCTCCCACGGCAACCGGATGGCATGAGGCTCCGCTGCTGGGAATTGTTGTCTTTGACGTGACTCCCGAGTTTTGTGTTTGTCCAATGAGGCAGCGGGAGACATGACTGACATCCGTGCGGTCTGATCCTGGGAATCTGCCAAAGAATCTGTCGCTCCGTTCTCTACGACACGGCCTGTCTCAAAGCTTTGTAAATGATGCAGAACGGGCTGGAATTCTCACGCGTAGATCAAGCAGCGACAGAACAGACGGATTTATACTCGCAGGAGAATTTATACTCTCCTTTCTTTAGGTTTTATGGTGTCTACAAACCATTGCTCTGTCCCGACAGAAACTAATCAGACCGTAGAGAGAACTGAAGGGAAAATGTGTTGCTCTTACAAAGCTTCTCAATGATGTTTTAGTTAAGTATTCGTCAAATAAATAGAGATCTCTCTGAACCTCTAAAGTTTCTTTCAGATGTGCATGTCTTTATTTACATTTTACATTTACATTTAGTCATTTAGGAGACGCTTTTATCCAAAGCGACTTACAAGTGGGGTAGGTAATGGAAGCAATTAGGACAGCATAAGTACAACAAGAGCATAAGTGCAATCAAAAAGAAGAGGTTTCATATAGCCAAACACAGCATACAGAAACATTCATTCATACATTCTTTTTGTTTTGTTTTTTTAGAGTAGAGAAGAAACGAGTAGAGAAGAAACGAGTAGAGAAGAAACGAGTAGAGAAGAAACGAGTAGAGAAGAAACGAGTAGAGAAGAAACGAGTAGAGAAGAAACTTGAGTCAGAACAGAACAGTAAGATGTTGGCGGAAGAGATGGGTTTTCAGGCGTTTCTTAAAGATGGCTACAGAATCTGCAGATCTTGTAGCAGCAGGCAGATCATTCCACATATGTGGAACAGATCCGGAGAAGGTGCGCGAGAGAGATTTTCTACCTTTATGGGATGGCACCACAAGGCCATTTCACCTCACGTCTGAGAAATGATTGAGATATTTAATAGGAGACACAAGCAAACGCCGCTATAGCGCCCCCGGTGGCATCACTGAGAATTCAACAGGATCTCCAAACGTCTGGTTTGGGTGGACTGAAATCATTCAGAGATGATGATGTTTTTTTTTTCCAGCTCTCGCTCTCATCAGAAGAGCAGCGATTCCCTCCATGTTTCCATCCGTCTCGTTTCCTTCCTACTCACAACATCACTCTTTAAAGTCAACATGACAAACTTCATGTATTTGTGACTAAAATAAGAATGTTCGTTTAGAAGTAAACTGGGTGTGTTTTTATTTTAAGCTCCATTTCTATCTCCGAAACGGCAGCAAGATTTGAAGGAAAGCAAAACTTTTGCCTCCAAAAAAGGAGATGAATCTCGTCTGCTGTAATCTCACGTCACATATCTCCTGTAGAATAACAGAGAAGATCTTGATCTCAGTTCAATTTTAGTTCTTCTGTCAAGTCTCGTGAGCTCTAAATGAGCAGTCTCTGAGCTTTAACGCGTCTGGGAAATGCATATTGCACAGCGGTTTTAATTCCACAAAGACCATTTAGAGACCTGAAGAGCTTTTCTGTTGACAGAATCCACGCCTCTATAAATAGTTTCTAAAATCATCTCATCTGAACGTCTGATGGGAAGTGTTGTGTTGTGTGATTAATGTTTGCTGGTAAATACAGAAATTAGGAGAATACTGTGTGTGTGTGTGAACCGGTCTAAACCAGCAGCATGTGGTCCCAACGATGTAAAGTCGTTGTTAACAAATTAAATGATAAATCAACTTCTTATTTGAGTTAAATTGCAAAATCAGATCACACAGGTATGTTTTTCCTTTCAATATCAATCAAACTTCAGCTGGGTTGTTTCGTCAAAGTAACAAAAACTCAAACAAATAACACAGTAAAAGACAATAAAAACATGGTAACACATCATTTACTTTTGGAGGAAAAAATGTGGTTATCTGTTCATTTGAAAACGTAAAAAAAAGAGTTCATCGTATCGAGCCTCCACATTAAACTGGGACAGAAGGAAGTATTTCAACAGCAAAATGACAGACCTCACGTCTAAACCACAAGTGTACAGTGTATATATATAGATGTGCTGACCGTGTGTGTGTGTGTGTGTGTGTGTGTGGCCAGCAGGTGAATGATTGAGAAATTCAGACACACACATGTGTGAAAATACAGTACAGTGTGTGTTTGTGAGAGAGAACACTCTATTAAATAGATTTGCATGCATTCACTGTACTACAAATGTATTTATATATATATAGAGAGAGAGAGGGAGAGAGCGAGAGGGGGAGAGAGAGAGAGAGAGAGAGAGAGAGAGAGAGAGAGAGAGAGAGAGAGAGAGAGACAAGCTGATGTATGTCTGAGAGTTGTTGAGCTGAGGAACCCCCTTTAACTCTATATCACTCGCTCAAGAGAGAGAGACTGGGGTGTGTTTCAATGAAACTCTATCTTCCCCCCATAGTGGCGTCTTCTATTTATAGTCATGATGTGTGTTCTTATGTGTGTGTGGGTTTATAATGTGTGTGTCTGTCTGGTATATTATGGTGTACAGTTGAATATGTGTACGTTTATATATCAGCAGAACATCAAACAGGCACGGAAATAATGAAGAATCCTTTTCAAAATCCCTTTTTTGATTTTAAAATGTAGTATTTCTTGCTATGTAAGCGACCAAAACAACCATTATTTTCTTCATTCTGGGAACTACTAACTAAACTTCACACGAATGTTAAATTAAAATATTGTTTCTCTTTGCATTTTTTTGCACAAAAGAGTTTAGATTCACTTTTACTTCACCCAAAATTCTGTCATCATCTCCTCACCTTCCAGTTGTTCCTAATGTGTATAAATGACTTTGTGATGATGAACACAGATAAAGATATTTGGCAGAATGCTCATAAGCAAACAGATCTCAACACTCATGGACTCCCACATTTTGAAGAATGTAGGACAGCAAACAGTTCTGACAACAATTGTTTTTTGCTACTATGGGAGTCAATGGATGTTGAGATCTGTTTGTTTATAAGTGTTCCGTGCATTTGGAAACCTCCCCAATGAACCATATATGGTGACGAGACCTCCCTTTATAAATCAAGTGAATGTCATCGGCTCTCTCACTAAAAACATCACAGCGCTCTTTGAAAACGCAATCTTCGTGAAATGCATGTTTTTCTAAATATTGTTTTTATTGATCATTTCTTAATTATTTATAGGAGATTTCTTTTGCATAAATTAAAATGTTCAGAAAAGAAACCGATTTTTTTTTGGTGCAATTGCAATTTTATTATGATTTGGTAAAGCGATGTAGTAATAGAAAAGCAATAAGATGTTAACATTTATTTTTATTTTTAAGAAAAAAAAAACTGAATGTTTTAAATTTTATTTTTATAATTTCATCTCTCTGTAGTGAAGTACATTAAGGAGATGTCAGCGTTTTTTAAAGGCGGATCCACATCTGGACCTCCAGTGCTGGATTCTCCACCAGCGACCCCTCAGAAACAGGCAGACCCCGCTCTTAAAGAGACCCGGACCATCCCGCTCAGAATGTGTTACGTCACACGCAAACAGTGTCCACCGGACACGGAGGACAGGTAAACACACACTCTTACACACACAAAGATGTCATGAACACATAGAGATAAACACATGATCTCTACGTCTCTCTGTAGGTATTTTGAGGTGGTGTCGTCAGACAGAAAGAAGTTTGTGTTTTTAAGAGCTAAAGATCACGCCATGGGTCAGGCCTGGTACAACGCCGTCCAGAGCGCAAGTTCAGCCTTACTGTCCGGCGCTAAAGCAGAGCTGACAGCACTGCAGCCCGGGATGGACGTCAAACACATCGGCTGGATCATCGAGCAGGTGACACATACACAGACGGACACAATCAATAGAAACGCTCATCTGATGTTAATGACCATGTGTGTTTTGTTAGGGTTCAGAGCGGCCCATACTGGCGGTGTTGACGGACAGAGATCTCCTGCTTTACGGATCTCTGCCAGACAACAGAGAAACACTCAACAATCCTGACAAGAGCTATCCTTTAATAACCACCAGGTACACAAACACACACTCACATAGACATGAAAACAATCAAATCTCTCCTGTTTACTAATATATGAGAAAAAATTATTAGTGTTGTCAAATAATACAATAAAAATAACATTCTTAATTGTAATTAATCGATTCCAAAGTAAATGTTTGTGTTTATGCGTGTGGTGTGTATTTAAATGCACAGACGTATGTGTGTGTATATATGAAGCATTTGTTACAAACTTACATAACTAAGTTTTTCAATTTTTTCAAAAATCATGTTTTTATTGTTTTTTTTAATATGTTAGATAACCATATTTTTTTCAGTTATTATGGCTCAAATTATAAACAAACCAATGGCAGTTTGATTCATATGAATTGGAAAAACATGATTTTTTAAACATTTTAAAAACGGCGATGTCTGATTTAAAAAAAAAATAAACTCTTCAAATAAATGTACATGTAATACAAAGAAAAATTAAGAGACCATGAATCATCATTTCTAGACGTGTTGTGGTCATTTTAGTCCAGTGTTTGTTAAATGTCAACACAATCAGACCTCACGAGCAGTGGTGGGTGTAATTAGTTACTCAGTAATTAGTTACTGTAATTTAATTACTTTCCCCTTAAAAAGTAAAGTAAGGGATTACTCTTTTTTTCCTGTAATTAAATTGCTGAATTTTTACAGAATTAAATACTGTATAATGTATACAATAGTGGAATTTACATTCAAATTCAAAATCTAACTTTAAGATGTATGCATTAATGTATTATTATCACATTTGTAATACAAGTCAGTTAATAATAATTCTTTATGTAGTTTTACATGATTTATTTCAATGAATTAAGAGTCGCTTAATGTCTATCCTTGACTCACCTCACTGATCAAAGTTGATGTAGGATATGCAAAGTAATTTGTAATAAGTAATTAAATACTTTTTGGAGAGAGTAACATGTATAGTAATATAATTACTCTACTAAATATGTCATTAGTAACTAGTAATTCATTACTTTTACGGAGAAACTTACCCAACACTGCTCAGGAGTGACATAAAGTCTTCTAACAGCAATGTCAAGACACATAAAACATATGTTTTACTTTTCTTAAAACATGGTTGTATTGCTTAAGTTAAAGGTGAATCTGAACTTGTTTTCTTCGCAGTATCCTAGGTGTGAGAAATACAGAGCATCTTTTCTGAATTTTTTTATCCTGTTTCTCCAGTTCTCATTTTCTGCAGATGAATACAAATAGAAACATTTTTATATGAAGTTTAGGAGAAGTGGTTCACAGAACGAAGCAAAAAAGATCATTTTACCTAAACGCGTACCCAGAAATAGTACATTTGTCTGAAATCTGAAAAATGGCCTCTTCATTTTTTCGGAGACTGTATTTCAGAAAACCCTCCGAAAAACATAAAACACAGATGTTTACAAGATGCTTAAAGAGTGTCTCACAAGCTTCAATCTGTGAAAAAATAAAAAGTGATCAAATAATGCGAGGACAGCTGGAAAGAAAGACAATAATCCTGTGAAGCGGTTGACTGTTCATCTTCACGGATGGTCACTACGAGGGGATTCTGGAACAAAAACCAGTGCTCACTGACCAATAAGAGGACACTTTACTTGCGCTTTCAAATTCTGGTCCGTTTAGAAACATAAAATACGACATTGTAACAATTTCACTCGACAAAGCGAATAGTGTACAGATCTTTGTGTTTGTGGTTTTCAGACTTGTTCATTCTGGACCCGGTAAAAGTTCATCTCTGCACGACTCTGAGTTGACGTTCGGCCTGCGGTTGGGCACTAAACAAGGTGTAGAGACTCATCTGTTCCGAGTGGACGCGGCCAAAGATCTCTCCAACTGGACACATCTGCTGGTGGACGGCTGTCACAGCGCCGCTGAACTCGTACAAGAAGTCACTACAGGTTAGACATGTTATATAACTGTGACTCTAGAAACCGCTCATGGGTGTGTATGGACTCACATCGCCCTCTTTTGGTGAAATGATGCAATCACAATATGGAGCAGGTTGCAGATGTTGATTATTCAGATATCGTTCAGGAGTGCACGTTAATGTGTGTGTGTGTGTGTTGTAGCCTGTAGCTGGAACGGGAAGGCGTGTTTGTTGAGTGTTCACATAGACAAAGGCTTCTCGTTGTTTACGGAGGAGTCCGGCGTCCGGAAGAACGTTCTCTTCCAGCAGCCGTTCGAGCGTCTCCGCATGTCTTCAGACGACGGCGTCCGGATGATGTTCCTGGACTTTGGAGGCCCAGACGCCGAGATCGTGAGACATTTTCACATCTTCTTTTATTGGTTTTCCCGTTAACAAACTGAATTTTGGCGCAAGTGGTTTTGTGTGCGAATCTGGAAGTACGTCTATTAATACAACGTTCTTTCTGTTCTTGTGGTTCTCAGCAATTGGACCTACACTCGTGTCCCAAAACCATCGTCTTCATCATCCACTCCTTCCTCTCGGCCAAGGTCAAGCGGCTAGGGCTGTTGGCATGACGACCAGCATCCGGCGAGCCAGCCTCCGCGGGTCAAGTGAACGGAGGACCAGTGAACATCAAGCCAAACGTTCAGCATAGACTGTCAGGCGCCAGCGTTCAGATCCTGAAGGCCAAAACAAGCTTGCAAACCTGAAGCCATTCAACAATCCTCTCTCTCTCTCTCTTCATTGGTTTGTCTTTATCATCGTTCATTTGTTACGAATAGCAAAAATAGGGAGCTCACTAGTTTTGGAAACAGAGCCCTTATGTGTTTATTTGACAGAAGTGAACAGCTGATCTCATCATTAAAGGGCTTCGGCAGCTGTGATCATCAAAAACTCAAACATTCAGCTTTCTACACTCAGAATGATGTCTTTGGAATTTACTTATTTTAAAACAAGACATGAATCAGCAGAACAAACTACATTTCTGGTACCGCTGTATATTGAATGTTTCAGATGGTAAACCGGTGAATCTTTGATGTATACCGCGGTACTTTAAGCTACATGAAAGATAACCATGTGTCTTAAAACCAAGGGAGTGCTGCTTTTTGTCGTATTCATCTTAATCGTGCAAGTCAAACTTACATTAGATTATATTTGAGAAAACTTTGCTTCTGTTTTAATCTTTGGATGTTATACTGACCCCTGCTGGCCGGTATGCGTTACTACACTAAACATTAGATGTTTGGAATATCAAACTAGCATACCAATCTTACTATTTCTGTAGTGTGCTTTTATTTGTGAGTACACTACAGTGTGGGGGGGTTTGATATGACCTACTTGTCAAAAGAATGTTATCCCACAATGCAGTGCGCTTCCATGTCCAGTATGCTAAAGAAACCGAAACATCTTATTTTTCCGGACAGACATTTAGATCAAATTTTTTAAATTACATGAAGATTATTTTGTTTGATCAATTTCATTTTTCATTTGGTCTGAGCCCAGAGACAAGCCTTGTGAACCGAAATGAGGTTTAAAGACGTACGTTTGTGTAATACCTTCTGTTTCTCATACTGTTAGTAGTGATTTGCTAGTATTCCTACTGAACATCCAAAAATTAGAGTTGCACCGATATATCGGCCAATAATCCATATCGGATGATAAAAGCGATTTTCATACTTTTACAAACCTATTTGACGTTTATTAATGATGAATAACAGAAATTAAAAAAAAAAATTTAACCTTTAGAATTTAGTTAACGCGAGTTAATATTACTTAATTATTATATTAATATTATCGGGTATCGCTCTGAATAATCGACTGTCAGTATTGGTGGAGAAATGTAGTATCACTGCAGCTCTAGGATAAATAACGGGTGTGTTTTGTGTTGTATCGGCGCATGTGCACCACGGACGTCCTCTTGTTTTCACACCATGTTGTTTGAGTTCTGTCTTCTGCATTTTTTCCTCTCACTTTATTGTAACCGTAACATGTTTGTGTTGTCCACTTCAAAGAGGAACGTTTGGATGTCCCAACGTGAAGTGGAAAATCTCCTCTCTGTGGCCTTTATAAACTCTACTGAATTTTAATATATGATTCAAACTATATTCAGTCTATGTTAGCTTAACAAGGAAAAGCATATTATATATCCTTATTTAAACAGAAGAGTGCCTTCTAGGGTTGTTTGTATATAAAATTGCAATAAATCTACCTTGACTTTGCTCACAGATGTGGTTATTGTGTGACGGAAACACTGATTTTACAGCGGCGTGTTTTGATAATACTGCAACGTAGACACTGGCATAACAGATAAGCAATGTATATAAATAAAATATTATATTATATATACAATATTCAAATGTAAACATAGTAGCGTATTAATAAATACGACTGGGTACATTATTTCTCAAATGTTGCTTTTTTTAATTCTAGTGTACTGTAGTATTTACTATAGTAAATTAATTGTAGTATACTTTAGTAGGCTACATTATAGCAATATGTCGTAAATATTGTAGTATACCTTAACATTACTATAGTTCATTTCAAAATCACTAGTGTATTTACTATAGAATACTGCATTGAAATTCTTAGATACTTGTGTTTTTAAAATGTACTATAGTAAACTTTAAGGTATACTAAAATATTTACAACAAATTGCTATAATGTAGCCAACTACAGAATACTACAATTAATTTACTATAGTAGATACTATATTACACTACAGTACAGTACAATGGAGTTCTCGCTTTTCTCTCTGATACTAAAATAAAAGTCCGATTCAATTACGAGTCACATTCAGGTCAAACATTTCTATACTTGGTTCTGATACTAAAAATCTTCTTTTCTAAAGCGAAACATCTGAGAACGTTTTCTTAATTATATCTCATTGCTCTGTAGGAGAAACATGACGTGAGAGAGATTTGTGATTTTGAGGCCTTCACTGCTGCTCTTGTTCTCAAAGAACACAAAGCTTTTCTCTTATTCAGCACAAACACAGCGGCCTTCAGCTCTTCACATCACGACTTCAAACACAATACACCAGTGTTTCCATTAAACACAATTCAATACAATAAATGACGATGTGTTCAATATACGATCACGTTAACAGACATGACGTGACACTAATGCGTTCTTTAAAAGAAGTCACATTCAGGGCTGTACAAACATTTCTCAACTACATTAAGTTTACTAAAATCTAATGTTGATGCATGGAAATGATTCTGATGAAGAATGAAATCTTTTTTTGCGTTACAAGCACAAATGTTAAATATATCAAATGATGTGATATGGGTCAGTACCTTGTGAATAATATCAACAGTAACCTCTGCTTCCTGACAATGACCCAAATACTAACTGTATTCACATCAGAAACATTACAGATGAAACAGATATCAACAATCAGACTTGTGTTTTCTATACGTTTACGTTCTGTGACGCTCTGAGCAAAATGGAAAAGGAAATCATGTCTCTGTGTTATCAGACCGACCAACACAAGCATCAAACTCTTCCAGTAAACACACCTTTACCCGGCAACCGTTGGCATGGCAACAGAGATTGGCAGCAGCCCTCTGTGTTCTATTAGTTAGATGGAAAAATTGAGCCAATGAACCTTTTACATTACACACACACACAGAGAGAGAATGGGGGGAGAGTGAGAGAGAGAGAGAGAGAAGTAGAGAGAGAGAGAGAGGGGGGAGTGAGAGAGCGAGAGAGAGAGAGAGAGAGAGAGAGAGAGAGAGAGAAGTAGAGAGAGAGAGAGAGGGGGGGGAGTGAGAGAGCAGTAGAGGGAGAGAGAGAGAGAGAGAGAAGGAGAGGGGGGGGAGTGAGAGAGTGATAGAGAGAGAGAGAGAGAAAGAGAGGGGGGGGAGTGAGAGAGTGATAGAGAGAGAGAGAGAGAGAGAGAGAGAGAAGTAGAGGGAGATAGAGAGAGAGAGAGAGGGTGGAGAGAGAGAGAGAGAGAGAGAGAGAGAGGGGGTTGAGATGGACTGAATGTTGTTTTGATTAGATAAAACACCGAAAGCCACACAAGTGAAAGAGAGAATTGGTTGATGAGATGCATTAAGAGTTTGTCAGCAGTCAACATACAAATAACACAAATGATTCTGTTATTTGTATGTGATTCAATGAAGGTTTGAGTTTTCTATACTGTCGTGCCATCTGGAGGAAGAACTACTCGCAAGACACGGCCCTGTTGGGTTAGTTACTCTGAAAAAGTAATTAATTACTAGTTACTAATGACATATTCAATATTGTAATAAGATTACTGTACAAATGACTCTCTCCAAAAAGTATTTATTACTTATTTCTTTCTATATTCTTCATCAACCTTGACTAGTTAAGTGATTCAAGGACAGACATGAAACGCCTCTTTAAATTCAATCAAATAAATAATAAATTACTACATAAATTA
>CM017905.1:1582897-1902897 GCA_008369825.1 Triplophysa tibetana
AGTAAACTCACATCAACTGCTGAAGATGTGTTGAGTGTTGAGTTTAGTGTTGTGAAACTCTCCACCGTCAACCTGAATAACATTGTGTGTGTTGTGATTCATTGAATCAGGTTTGTTGATGCTGCTTCTCTAACACTCCACACTGTATATATGAAGATAACATCGATGAGTCGTCTGAAGAAACATTCGACGCTTCATTAAATGATCACATTGTTTGTAAGAGCTCGAGCAGAAGGAACACAGGATTATTCTTCAGGAGAGATTAAATTACATTAAGATTTTTATTTATTGCTACGGCCCCCTCTTATCTTCACTCACTAATGCAGATGTATGTATCTCTCTGTAAATGAACCACGTCTTGTGTCATCCCAAAATGAGAAATAAATCACTATCGCGATCTGATCCACGTCTGTGGAATGATCAACAACATCAGCAGATTCTGTGTCCATCTTTAAGAATCGGCAGAAAACACGTCTCTTCCGTCAGCACCTGACCGATCAGTTATGACTTCTGTCTCTTTTCTTCTCTTTCTATCAAAAAACAAAACAAAACAACGATTTAGCTTTGGATAGGCCGACTGTGCTGGGATATATGAGACCAGTTTTTCTGCACCTATGTATTTTAATGTCCTTATATTGTTCCTATTGCTTCTTTTGTTTACCTCATTTGATAAAAGCGTCTGCTAAAAGAATAAATGTAAATGCAGTATGTGTGCTTTCAGTTGTTCAGGCTACACTAATGTTCTCTTAAAGAGGAAATTTGATGAGACAGTTCTGTCATTTTGGTTCAAACTTTATTTGGTCTTATTACACGGCTCGATGGAATGCTTGATTCTGATTGGCCGGTCGCTCCAATTGCAAGTTCGTTATTCACAGATAACAACCGCTCAAATCTAATAACACATGGTAACCTGGATGCATCAAATCATTTTAACAGGTACTGTTTTACATATTACACAAAAATAGATATAAGTATTTCTTTTAATAACATATAAGACATTATATTTACAAAAGATCAAACCAAATTGACTGTTCAAATATTGAACGTGTCATTTCTAACCTTAGAAAGTAAACGGCTTTTCCTCGCGGAAGGTCGGAAAAATGAGCTAATAAAATATCTCAAATTCACAATTTAGGTCCAGTTTTTTTCTCATGTGTAATAAGGGAGATAATGTTCAAGCAACCGGCTGTTATTGTGAAATAAGCCCCTTCATTCTGATACAAGATCTGAACACTCTGTCGGGGATTATTTCTGCGATAACAACCAGCTGCCTTTACATTATTCCTCACGTGTTTGCTTTCTTCGTGTCAAAACATTTTTTTTTTCGTTTTTTGATATTGCAGGCGAACACTGTGAATACTGAGACTATACACCCTAAGATTCAAATTTTCCATTTAGAATTATAAATAAATATGTTTTCTAAGTTTTTCACTGCACAGATTAAAATAATGCAAAAACATGACTCCTAATTTACACATTTTCAGTAAAGCTCATTTTGTTAGAAATAACAAAAACATTATTGAGCAATCACTAAATAAACTGTTTTCTCATTTTGCCCTGATTGACAATGGTTCATTTATAATAATGATATATAAGTTTAATGCCCCGTTTGATTTTTTTGGAGGTTTGATGCCATTTGTCTACCACAATGTAAAAATAAGATTGTAAAGTATAAGCTGAAATGTTGTGTTTTAAACAGATAATGTCAGAGACAGATAAAGTCACAGCTTTAAAGCTAATTTAAGTTCTTTTCTTTAGTGTTACTGTAAAATTCAGTTTGATAAACAAGTTTGATGTCTCTCTGAGTGACGTCACTTGCAGGTGCTAAAAGCATAAGTTACACTTAATAACATCCTGTTTCTCAAAAACCATTTCCTGTTTATCTTCGATAACATGTTGCACGCTGCATGAAACGTTTTCCTTCAAAGCAATCATCTTTAAATATGTTTTATTAGCGCACGCATCTGATTCTATGAACACAAGATCTGCCGTGTGTGAGTTCACACGCTCCTCCATGTGACTGACCTCTTTAACCTTTGACGTTGACTTTAGGACGTTGTGACAAACCGTGGGACGCAGCTTCGCGTTGGAGGTTTGACTCACTCTTCAGGTATCACAGAGTCAACGTTCTCTGGAAGGCGTCTGTTATTTCGTTACGAGGACAGCCGCACTGGTGGTTTCTCTGGGTACATGTGGGCAGGTGAAAGCCAACGGTACGACCATGAAGAATAAGTCAACAGGTTTCACGGCCTTGCTCTTGTGCAGGGGAAGCACGCTCACGCCACGTTATCAGCGCCACGATCTGGACATCGAGATGTGAAACTGATGTTACAGTAAATTCAGCTGGAGAACAAGGACTGATAGAAGGTGCAGAAATGAACTTGATGACAGCTCTGTTTCATATCATTCACACCCACATTATTCATGATGACAAGATCCTTAAAAAACACACACAACATGTCCTCTCTTACGAATCTATTCCCCCTCAAAAAAAGGGCAAAAGAGTTCATCCACAAAATCAAAAGAAAGAAGAAATGACAATTTCAAGCAAAAGCTAAAGTGTTTTATGCATCACAACTCTATTTGTGTGATATATATATATTCTATTACAGTGTTAAAATGATGTGATCCTGTTTTAACATAAACTCATCAAAATAAGTTTTTAATTTTCATGATTTGGAAAAGTTGAAATGACGGACAGCCAATTTGATTGGGGGAAAAATAATGCGCCACTTTTTTTAAGAATAACGTGAATAAACAAGAAATAAAAATCTCTAATATGGTAATAAAATGGATGCGACTGATGAAACATAATGTGAAAAAAGCATACTTTTAACTGATGAAAAAGTGTCTTATGTTCTAAAAACAGGATGTTTGGTGTGGTTTATACAATTCTCTTTCCTTAAACTTTTTATTCTGCAGAAGCTGAACATTTCAAATAAAAGGCATAAAAAAGAAAAAAAGGCAAAACTGTTATAAAAGACAAAAACGGAAACTGTTTTCTTGTCAAATCCGCCCACGTTTCCTCTCTCTCTCTCTCACTCTCTCTCTCTTCTGTAACAAAAGACCAGTCTGAGACAAAAGGAGGAAAGAACTGAACTAACGTCCCTGTTAAAGAACCTCAGACCAGTAACACTTGTGGTCTCATTAGCTAAATATGTTGACATGGAAACAGTGGTAGAAACGTTACATGCGACACATCAAAGGGTCAGAAAATGACAAGAAACTGAAAGAAAAGAGCTCCTGTCAAAGTCTGTTCAGCGCACGTTGTACCGCAAAGCTTCAACCGCAGCAGTGGAAAGTTTCCGTGTAGCAGGTCATAAACTGTCTCCTTGCTTTGCCATTGCAGGCCGGCGTTCACTTCTTCACGTCCATTAATCTGAGCCCAGCGTGATAGAAAACTGGCCTCTTTTACAGTTTAAATCCTTTGAAAGAAATCTGATATTTTACTTCACACACATCGCTGGTCTGGTCCGAAAAATCGAAAACCTTAAACTGGACAACTTGGGTCTCTGGTGGACATCACAGAACCTGTCATTTTACAACAAAGTGTGATGCAGCACTACATCAAAACTTCACATATGCAAGAAGGGAAAAGATGCTTCTTGATATTTAATTGCTCATTTATTGCTCACGAGACTCGATATATACAACAAGAAAAAAGAGCTGATGTGTTTGGTAAGGATCTGATCATCGATGAAATATCTTCGTATTCATATTGAGATGTTTTGATGAGAGACTTTAGTATGTGTGAGTTCACCGTGAGGAAGAAAGATCACATTACGAGACATCTGTGAGGTTTGCTGGGTCTAGTTTAGAGAAACAGTGTGAAGATTGTAGGATTCAGGCGTTAGCATCTGTTTCACAACTTGCATGTTGCTTGATTGTTAAACACACATATGCACGCTCGCACACGCACTACTACACCACCTTTCTATCCATCATGGTGTGTTTCATTAAGAATGTATAACCCAGGTTCCCCATAATGTGTGTCATTGCACGTTCTGGCAGCTTCAGTTTTCCAATTGTTCAATAATGATCTATTTGCCAATTCAACGCTGGCAGAAACGCCTGCCACGATATGAATTAAACATACAAATGGAGCGAAGCGAGGCACTTTTACTGTATAGCTTTCCTTGTGAACTGCTTGTGAAATAGGAATCATTTGAGAAATGTTATAAATGCGAGAAAGAACAAGAAAAAACATGCGACTGAGGTCACACTGTGTTGTACTGAACGAAACGCATCCAGGACTAAATTCTTCGAACTGACATCAATAAAAACACGACCAAGACTCTCTCATTTAACATTTTTATTACGGACAAAAAGAAACAAAAAGGCATAGTGACACAAAAATGACCTGGCTGGCAATGAAAGAAAAACCAGCGTTCAAAAGGTAAATAAAAAATAGCAATTGTCTTCGTCATCTTCATCTTCAACAACAAAAAGGAAAAAAAACAATAGAATTCAAATATTGTAGTTATAAGCAAACCCGATCTCGTTTTGTTCATAAATAGAAACCTGTTAAACATTATTAAATATTAACCGATGGGCAACTCGCTGATAACATTTTTTAAAATAATTATCATGGCTGACTTTACAAATAAAATAACTACAACTGGCAGGTTTGTGCACAACTGAAATTTCTTCGAAAGTTTCCTTGTCTATTCAACTAAAAATGGTATGCTACAGTAGAAAAAAGATTCAAATAAAACGTTTGACTACATGATCGAATGGATTTCGGTTTTCCCCACAAAACTCAAAAGATGAAATCAACACAATAGAACATCTAGCAAAAGCTACTAGAAAACTATAGACCCACTGTTGTTGCTTTACTGTGTGCTGTAAAATCTCACATGGAGAACGTCATCGTTCCCATCTAAATGTCGGTGGATTTAACGTCAGTCAAGACAAAAGAAATGACCCGGAGTTCGACAGAAATACTGAGATAGCGTGTGTGCTCGACGTCGCGTCAGATCAGTTTGAAGAGAATGTCGATGTGCAAGGTAGCTAAAGTTAGTTGAACTAAAACACTATCCATTGACGCAGACATGTGAACGTCGCCCCCTTGAGGACTGAAAAAAGCACGACACGATTAGCCCTAGCATTGCGCTAGTGTGTTTTAGGCCTAAATGTGGCTGGGCCTTCCGAGGGATTACGCTTATATCTGTCGTCATTAAAACCTGAGAGTAAAATAAATTTTATTTTAAAAACATATTAAAAACTGATCTAATTCATTGTAAATTTTGGTCTCGAACATTCTCGGGAAAACGTCTGATGATCCTAAACGGTGAGCCGGGTCATGTGGTTTGTCATGGCTTCGGTCATCCGTCCGATCTTTATTCTCTCGCACCAGCGCGCACGGATTTTAATGCAAGATTGTGTACGTGTGGAAACGCTCTTCTGATACCACAGGCCGCTCAGCTACACAACACGCAAACACATTCACCCTCGCACGCATTCACAAAATACCATTTCAAATACAAATCAATGAGTTTTAAGTCATAATAAAGAAGAAAAAATATCTGGACTTCATCTTCCAAATCTGACCCCCAAAAAAGTGATATTTACAATCACACTGTGACAGAGCAGTAAAGACCAACACCGGCCTTTCGATTACAAAAGAAGTTGACTTATTTTTCCTCTATTTTCCGCCCTTCCTACTAAAATTCACAGAGCATCAGGTGAGCATTAACACATCGCCCTCGGAAGAGCGTTACTTAGACAAAAAAGCGCAATTTCGCAAGCGGGAAATAAATAAAAGAGCAACGGAAAAATAATGAGACGAGAAGGAGAAGTATCTGAGACTGAGGAGAGTTTGTCCTCATGTTTTCATTAAAGCTCATGTGCCCTGAGGGCCGGTTTAATGGTAGTTTGATATTTTTTCCATTTGTTTTTCTTATATACACGTTTTTTTTGTGTGTGTTTTTCTTTTAGCTGTATTCAGAGACAGGATGAGTCTCTGACAGAGAGGCCTGTACATTTTTAAGTGCTTGGCAAAAATGAAAGAATCGCTAGTAGTCTTCAGAACGCACACACACACACACACACACATACACACACACACACACACATCCCTCTAAAAATGAATGAAAAATGACACTGAGGTTAAACTGATGGTGTCTGGGAGGAGTGGTGGAGAGGTGGGTTGGTGGGACTCCCTGGTGTTGGTTCATCTGGTCTCCTTGTTTTTCTTCAAGTGAGGTAGAGTGGCTTGTCCCTGCCTATCATACTGCCACTGCAAAGACAAAAGACAAACACACAATCATCAAGAAACGTTTTGTTTTTGTATAGCAACAGTTCACCTAAAATGTTATCCTTTACTAATTCAAACTACGCAGAGCTTTCCCTATCCGATGTCACGGTGTCGTCTCAAGAAATATCTGCGTACACACGAAACGTCGTAGTATACACTCCAAATCAGTGTGTGGCGCTGTAATTCTGCCACAGAGATACAATTAAAACGGCGAAGAAGATGTGGAGCATGCGCACATCTGCGCAAAGTTTACGCGCTGGGGTGATGAGATTATCATTTCAAAATATATACGGCTGTACACCTGGTTTTAAAAAATAGTGGTTTCAGGCTCCCAAAAAAACGCCGGATCCGTGTGGACAAAACGCCGATACGTTAGAATAAATAAATTTCAGATATCGCGTCTGTGTTTGGATGTCCTCTGTAGCTTTTTTCTGACGAACGCTTTAGATTTCATGCAGAACGTGAACTTTATGCGTTCGCAAATTTAAAATTTGGTGTCGACATTAGGTGTTATATGTATTTAAGGTTTATTGAAGTCAAATCAAATATCAGTCTAAATATTGTTTGGAGGAAAAACTTGAACTAAACAAAATGTTAACTAAAGTAAATTAAGACAAAAAATGTATATAGCAATATAAAAAAATAAATAAATCAACAATTAAATGATGAAATCGCATAATGTAATTGGTTGAAATTAAACTAGAGTTAACATGAAAACCCAAAATATCAATTTAAAGCTAATTTAAAATATTAATAAAACTACAATAAAAAACGATAACTCAGTACGCAGAGTTTCTGGTCTGTGGTCCCTTTCTGACCAAAAATAACTAAAAAAATAATAATTGGTGCTTTGCGAACAGTCACATCACACACATGAACTACATGATGCACAGTTTCGGAATAAATCTGGTTGAAATTTGTATTTGTTCCTCACATGTTTTTTTTAATTTAATGATATATTTTAGACTCAGTTTTAAACAAATATAATATTTAAAAGGCACTGTTTGCAAAGTCTAAAAAGTTTTCTAGACGATGTGTATATATATTAAAACACGTTGTGTGAAATACTGAAACGATTATAGCTGACATCAGATTCAATTTAACAATATTATCGCAACATCTATTGAATTGTTTTTTCCTACAATTTTTTACATTTTGTATTTTCTACAAGTAAGTACATCTATCAATAACTTTTTTAGCCAATAAGTCACACAAAAAAATATTTGTGTAGTAAGGAAGAGAGATTATATGCTAAATTATTAACAATATTATCTTTAACACGATTTCAATACCACACATATAGTTAATACCGGTATGTTGTGACACCCCTTGTTATAATACTTCAAAGGTGTTTTTGTTTTATCTTGGATCTCGGCATCTTCTAAAACTACTCGCCTTTGTTTTTAAAAGCGCAGCGTGAACATTATTTCATATACTGCGTCTCGTCATGTGCGCCTCACAACAGAAAGAAGAAAGTCGTACAGGTTTAAACCATAAAAGCAAGTGAAATCATTATTCATTTTTAGCTGAACTGTTCCTTCTGTGTTTTTATTGTATGATTTTTGTTTTGAATGCACTGCTATAATACACAATGAAATATTCATGACACAGCTATGAAACCCCACATGCTCAGTAGGTCCCGTTACTGTGACACACGTCTCACGGGACAAACCCAACACATGTTAGCATCGCAACACACACACACACACACTCACAGTTTTACCTGCAGTGGTTTCCACCGCATTCCCGGTTGCAATATTCGCCGTCCCACTCCTGGTTCTGACCCCCCGGGTTCTGAGCCCCCGGAGACTGAGACCCCCCCACACTTTTCTGATACTCGGACTGTAAGTGAGAAAATCCCTGAAAGAGAGAAAATACACAAACATTAGACCCAAGTCAAGTGCATGTGACCTCATCGTTCACAAGTACACAAATGACATTGTACAAAGTGTCGACTGTCTTGTTTACAAGTAAACATAATTTGCTCTTTGTTGGACTTCTCGCCACAGTTGTGTCGCTATATTGCAACGCTGCAGAAAGGTGCTAAACACTCATGGTGGTTCAGAAAAAATCAAAATCTTTTTCACTCGCCTTCACACACAACATCTTCTGGTGGAGATCACACCTTTAAAACAACACATCCTCCACCCCGTTTCTCACTTCGGCTCATTTTGCCGGACACCTCGGCCGCAAACAGCTTGCGTGCCACGACCCATCCTTCATTTACCGTTGTCTATTTAATTTAACACTTAAAACACTCACAACTACTGTAAGATTGTGAACACTGCTATTAATATCAAATCATATTAAAAACTAAAGAATAACAAATGACATACTGCCTTTGTCTGGACGTTTTCCAGATGAAAGAACACTTTGGTAAAAATAACAAAGTTGTTTGCGGTAAAGATAACCGCAGTGAAGTATTGCATACCGCTTTCCTGCACACTCACTGTTCACTTTGCAGTATACTCCATACAGTGTGCAATGAGTCATTTTTGAATGCAATACTAGTGTGCTTATCAATGCATACTGCATAATGCATTTTTCAAATCTGAAGTGTGCAGTAATTCATATTTGTCACGTGACCTCATGCATGTTTATTTCAGTTAGTGCCGTCAAGTTTTTTATTTCAGAAATATGGTTATATATTTAGGCTTTGAATTCTCATTTTTTATTAAAGCTACAATATAATCATACGTAATAATTACACAATACATTTTTTAAGATGCAACGCATTACTTTTGACTCTCTATCGCCATCTCTGTTTGAAACAACATCGCAGGTTACTTTACACGTTTTTCTTTACAAGTTGAGATCAGTTTACATTTTTGGTATGAATCATTATTATTACACCATTGTGAAAGACACGTTATGTATTCGATTACAGTTTTAATAAAAAAAAAATTCTGAACTCAACAACCACCGTGATTAATTGTAACTTTTTAACTTGCTTACATTGCTTATAACTGTTATTGCATATTATGCACATTTCGCCACCTTGCGATTATAAGTGCCTTTCCGCATTCTTTTGAGATATTGAGGAGTGTGAGCGGGGAAGCGATTTACTGCCCTTTTGAGAAAGCATTACACTGGCGAAACCGCTGGTTTGCTGAACGCAGGGCTCTTGATGGGGTGTAGGAGGGTGTGAAAGTATGCCGGTGACATGGAACCCTTTCGTTTTCAAAAAAAGTCCCAAAATGTACACAACGTAAAGTACAACATATTACAAGGTTTTCACAGAATGTCCCGAATGTTTGCACACGTACTCTAGAAACAGTCAGTGTAGTGCGCCGGGAATCCAGCACATGTGGCGTTGACCATCATGCACACTAACCTGCTGTCCTGGGGGTGGGGAGTGGAGCGGAGCCTGGAGACCCATCTGGTGAGAGATGATTGGCTGCGACTGGACCTGTTGCATGCGGATTGGCTGGTTGAGGAGGGAGCCCTGGTGCAGGGAGAGCTGCTGGTGGAGAGGGGGGCTGATCTGAAAGGACGCTGGGGGGGAGGCACTGAGCGAGGGCAGCATGGCCGACCGGGGCAGGCCGTGTCTGGGAGCCCCTGCGGCGTAACTCTGGAGGTCTGAGAGGGGGAAGGGGCTGGGGCCCAGGTACGGGGAGGAGGGCTGCGGCGGGACGCTGTACAGGGAAGAGTTGGGGTTCATCATGTGAGACGAGGGCTGACCGGACTGACCACTTTTACTCTCCACTGGATCATTGTAGCTCTAAAAGATCAAAGAGAGAGAGAATATTTGACAAGATTAATACCTCGAATATTTCTCCTGAACGTTAATGAGATTTAACGGAGTCTCATGTGTGTCTCCGATATTTCTCCTGAGAGAGTCAGAAATGTCAGAAATGTCTCGGTCATTATAGATGTCGACCATGTCTCAAACTGAGCTCAGATTTGTCATGTCTGTCAATCAAAGTCAATGTTGTTGAAGATCTCAATATCAACTCAAATATTTCTCCTCAAATTAAGCCATCTACATAAATTTTACAGTCTCAGTCATTTTGTTTTATCCAACAGAAGTTACATCTGAGACTTAAATAAAACAGAATTAAGAACTCCTATGAACGAGCGATCTCTGAGCAAAAGTACATCTCGACAACAACTGACTAGTTTGTGTCTGTTTCCTTTCCTTCCATAAAGAGAAACGTTTGAGAAAAAACGACTGTGAGATGGAACATTTGAATCTTAGTGATGGCACAAACACATCTTTCTGTGGTTTGTCAAATCAAGAGAGAGCGTTTATAGCGACGTATTGTTTCATTACGGCTGGGTAGGGACGCACACGTTGTAAATGACAATATGTTTGTCAAATGTCACGCGCGACGGAAAGCCGGTCGAGTTCATCAGCGTCAAACTCGTGTCTCATATACATCCAGCTGAAGATCCGTCAGCATTGAACACGAGGATGAAGATGAGCGGAGAACGAGCGAGTCGCTCTGTGTTTATGAAAGAACATCTGCTTTTCAAACATTTCTCTATTACATTAAACAAGTTCACATGGAGGATGTCCAGAACATGAACATCATTTACTTTAGAACCTTGAGCAGCGCTTCTAAAACACATGTCGTGACACACCTCATACATCAGAAAACCTCTAAACAACAGCACAAAACTATTTTACATTGTCTGAAGAAACTCTCAGCATTCTCTCTCTGTTGCTAGGGTCTCATGGGTGGTTGCTATGCTGTCACTTAGGCATTCTCAAAGCTTTCAAACACGTTGCTATTTTGTTGCCAAGGCATTCTCGCTAGTTCAAAACATGTTGCTAAGGCGTTCTCCGTGGTTTTAAATACATTTGCTGCTTCCAAAATCGCCAACTTCCATACTATATAGTAGGCGTAAATGAGTCATGAGTCATGTCCTAAACCTCAGTACGCAAAAAACTTTAGGTGAGAAATATCTGGATGGTCTACTAGTGAGTGTGCATCCCATGATGCCAAGGGAGCTGAGCAACGGTCAAATTTCTAAAGTAAATCCAATAAATAAAGCGGAAAACTTAAAGGCGGACCCGACTAAATTACGTTTTTATCAACGCTCACATGTAGGATGTTGTTAGTATGCATAGATCAAAGAGAATACAGGTCACATGACCATAAAACATGGTGGACGCAGTATGTCAGAAATGTATTCATACTACTGTAAACCCGCTCATACTATATAGGACGTGCTGTTTTAACGGCGATACGATGTTACTTATTTAAATACAGTACAGTCACTGTATGCGATTTTGACGCATCAAGTTTGTTGCTATGCTAGACATTTCATTGAATAAAATGTCGCTGCTAAGGTATTTACATAAATATTAAACACGTTTCTATGCTGTTGCTAAGACTTTCCCATCAGTTTAACACGTTGCTATGCTATTGCTATGGTGTTCCCACTGTTTTTTTTAAACAGTTTGTTGCTATGCTGTTACTAGGGTGTTCTCAGTAGTTTAAAACACGTTGCTATGCTTTTGCTCAGGCTTTCTCAGTGGTTTCAAACTCGTTGCTATGCTGTTGCCATGACATACTATGTGGAAACACAATGCTAAGGCATTCCCATTCATTTTAAACACGTTGCTATGTTGTAGACAAGACATCCTCAGCAGTTTAAATCAAGTTGCTATGGTGTTGCTAAGGCGTTCCCTGGTTTTAAATACAGTATGTTGCTAGGCTGTTGCTAAGGTGTTCTCAGTAGTTTAAAACATGTCGCTATGATGTTGCCAATGGAACTGAAGTGGTTTGAACACATTTCTATGCTGTTGCTAAGGCAGTCTCAGTACTTTTAAAAACAGTAGGTTGCTATGCTGTTGCTAAGGTTTTCTTAGTGGTTTTAAAAACATTGCTATGCTGTTGCTAAGACGTTCTCATAAGTTTTAAACACTTAGCCATGGTGTTGCCAGGGCGTTTTCAGTGGTTGTAAAAGGGTTGCTATACTGTAATGCCGCTATGACGTCCTAAGTGGTTTCCAGTGCACTTCTATGCATGTTGTTCGGTGGTCAAGTTAATTTTTCATTATCCAAAAGTGATTAAACTTCTTTCACATAATGATAAAACAATCATGCTCCAAACCGTCAGCAGGTGCACGCTGAAAACAAGATTAAACACACAAACTTCAGTCTCACCCCTCCAAGAGCAAAAACAAATACATGAAATAAAACTCATTTACGGTTCAAAAGAGGCGCTCTGCTTTCATAAGAGTGTGTTTCAAGCCGTAGAGGAACACTTTCCTCTATCATATTTTCTTCCTTTTCAATACGCACACATCAATCACAGCATCTGCCAAAACCCGATTTCCACGAAATATTTAATTATACGCAATGAATGACGAGAAAGGCGTTTAATAAAAGACTCTGAGGTTGATGAATACTGTATTCACGGCTTAATCAACGCTCTTGTTTTGGTCCAAGGAGCCGAGATGGAGAGGTATGGAGAAGGAGAAAGAGTATTTAGCATGAAAATGCAATTTGGGTTTTTGAAAAGCGAAACAATGAATGTAAAATTAGCGGTTTGAAATCGGTGCGGTTTATTATGCAGATGAACGTATGCAATGAAACGACAGATTGTGCTGATTTAAATCTGTCAAAAGCCTTTCAGAAATTCGCTATCGATTTACGGATCGCACATGCGTGATCGCATAAAAAGCAGGCGAGCTCTGCAATCTTACAGATTAGATCAACAACGGAGCGACCGCTGAAATATAACGGAGATAAATGTCGCCGTTACAACAAGGTTTGACCTAATGATGTTTTAGTTTAAGACACGTATACAATAGTATGTCAACTATACCATCAAGTGCTTTCGGTTCGAGTAAATACAATTTTGATCCAAAAATAATAAATGATTAATCCCCGTCATATCTTTGGAACGTAGACTAATGCTTCACATTTTTGGTGCTTGAAGGTTTATACGAACGAGTAAATATTTGCTTTACAATTTTGAGTGAACGCACACACTTTGTGTTGATAGCTCTTCCCGTGAGACCGTTCTGAGATCGTAGTCTCATGTTTACCCCTCCAACATTACTGCTGACCCAAAGATATCACAGACGTGAACCCGTCCAGTTACCTTGGAAACCAGGCTGGCTCGGTACGCTGCCAGGGCCTTCAGGTACTCCTTCTTGGCCGCTTCTGTTTTCCTCTTATATGCCTGCGAGGGGAAAAAACACAACAGCGATTAAAGACGCAAACACTCTGCTGCAAACACTTAACCTTATCTGTGTACCTGTCTCCAGTCAACTTAAAACCTCAAGCAACATATTTAAAGTCAGAAACACAGCGTATACGTGTACAATACATTCCCAAACGCTTTTAGAGTTTGATGGAGTTCTCTGTTGGGTTTCATTACATTTACATTTCACATTTATGTATTTGGCAGACGCTTTAGTCCAAAGCGACGTCTATTGCATTATTCTATGCATTTGCATCAGAGTACGAACCCATGACCTTGGCGTTGCTAGCGCCATGCTCTAAACACTGAGCTACAGGATAACATTAAATTAGTATCAACTTAGTCTCAGATGTTTCTTCTGAATTTGCGTAGTTGTTGAAACCCATGAAGAGTTTGGAGGTGTAAATGAATGTAGATTGTAGAGGTCAAATAATCTGGATTTGATGAGAAATGAGTTGAGATCTTCAATAATGTTGACTTTTGATTGCAGACATTGTTGACATCTCTTCTCACACTCTAATGACAGGAGAAATATCTGAGACATGGATGAGATCTTTTTCCAAATGCTCTCTATTGCATCTCAACATTGTCCAGGAGAATAAATGAAAATGTTAAAGAGATCTGATCTGACATTTCTGTTTCTTGTAGGACGATGAGCCAAATTTAGCAGCATGCCCACATCTCTTAAAGTAACTGAAGTAACTACATACACAGAGCATCCATTTTGGGTTTCTATTGAAGCGAGACTCATACATTTATGGCAGTATATCCCACATCAAATACACGACACAAGAGGGAACAGGATAAGGAGGATGGAAAGGATGGAGGACGGAATTGAAACGAAGACGGAATTTAGTGAGGAATGCATCCTATGGAAACAAAGTGAATGAAACGCTCAGCTGTGACATAGGCTAATGTAATTGCTTGTCAATCATTTCACCGTCCCAGAATTGCGGTTTCTGGCAACAAGTGCAGCCGATTCCCTCTGAAACTGGGTCGGACATCTGAATGATTTCGGCTGATGATGGGAAACATGCTTTAAATTGGTGGAGAAATGCGACACGCTCCTTCCAGGCACACCGAGGCAAGTGCAAATGAAGAAACTGGAGGAAAAAATGAAATGTGGTTCTGATCTTGCAGAAAATCTAAATCACAAATGAGATGTTTTTAACATCTCGATTCTGTCTCGTAGGCGGCGGTGAGAGCATTTCAATCTGCGGTATATAACCAAAACTGAGAGAGATCTCAATTTTTGCTCAAACATTTCTCCTTGACCAAACATCGCTGCCAAGACCAAATAACCGAAATAATCTACATTATCGTATTGCTCAATTTGAACGGTGTCTAATATATTTTGATTTCTAAGAAGATGGTTTTAAACACGAAAACAAATATCGCTTGTAAACTCTCCAGAGCTGTTAAAGAGCAACATCCACCAACAATTTAATTTGTACATAATTTAATAATTCTCATGCTATTTCAAACCTGTATGACTTTCTTTCTACCTCACAACACAAAAGAAGATCATCTTAAGAACCATGATAACCAAACAACATTGAACATCATTGACTTCCATTATATGAAAACAAAAGACGTTTTCCAAAAGATCTTCTTTTGTGTTCCACATAAGAAGGAGTCACATATAGATTTACAACCACATGAGGGAGAATAAACTATCACAGAATTTTCAATGGTGTCTTTAATACTTAAATACACATCCATACAAAGCCAAACCACACTCCCAGACACCAAACATTCCCAATCGACTCCACCGGCAACAATAAATGCCAACGCTGTCGGCGGATGTGAGTTTGCATTGTGATGGAGGTTAACTATTGAACGAGGTGCTCTGACTTTTCGTGGTAATGAACTCCCAGCGAGAGCCCGCCAGCTTTAGTTTCAAATTAATTTAACCTCACTAATGAGTGGCCCTAAAGACAGCGGCTTTTAAATAAATTACCGTGCCTAAGGATTTCTAATTATTCCAAAGTGAGCGGATTCATTAGCAATTGAAGCCGTCAGAGAGAGAGAGAGGCGAGCACTATGAATTAGACGTAACAGGCGTGTTGGTGCCAAAGAGCATGTGTTGCTAATCTTAATCACGACATGGCGGTCGCACCCCCGCTGAATTGACTCTAATTGTACCTTAATGAAATGTTCGTGTTTGATAACCTGTTAATTACTGCAAACACTAACGTGGGAAACCTGCTGACGTAGGGAACCGAGAGGAAAATGTGGGTTCCAAAGACTTCGTGGTTTCTCTCGTAAGTTGCGGAACAGATCTTCGAGTCAATATAGACGGTTTCACCAACAACAACATCAACAATGTGATGTGGCACAAAGTTAACTTCCTGTAGACCTCCGCAAAGAATCTATAACTGTTGAGAAGTTGTGATATAATTTAATACAATTAATATACAATAATGTGAATTAATATTAATATAAATTAAATATGAAATAAATGGTTATATTATTCCCAAACAAAGAACGCAAGTTAATTTCAGGACAGCATATGCGCCCGACGAAATTACGTGAAAACATTTTTATTGAAATATTTGTATATATATATTTTTTATTTTGGGGGTTGTTGGGTGATTAAGTGTAAATATGACATGTTTTTGTATATATTACAAAATTACAGGTGTCACATATACACAAACACACACAAGTATTAAAACATCGTAAACGTAACGTTATATTGCTGAAACCACGAGAAACTTATCTTCAAATACCGCGTGTGACTAAATTCTAACGGTTCGTTAAGCAGTAAATAAATGTTAGAGAATGACGGGTTATTACCTGCGACGCCCGTTCTGTCTGCGCGGTTCTATATCATTTCACATATTCATCACTGATATGAGTGACGGCTCAGGGTCATCGCTAACAGAAATGACAGTCATCTATTGGAGCAGAAATCTATCAATCATTCACTAATGGCCCTATCAGAACGGATTTTCTCCACGGCCAGTAATGCGCTCGGGAGACCCTTGAACTGTAATGTTTTGCTATCTTCCTTACATTTTTGGATGAACAATAGTGCTCATAAACCCCAGAGCAAGATTATTATAGTTGACGTAAAATATTAAAACATTTCTGAAATCAAAAGGAATATTGGTCTAAATATTACTTAAAACCTTACACTAAACAAAAATTATAAATGTTGCCCCAGGAATAAACTGAAGGTTTAAAATTGAGCCAAGAGACCAAAATTATTGTCTGAAAATAAATATATCTAAAGTCAAACAACAAAAAAATAAATGTACATAGCAACATAAAAATGAAAAAAAAAATCGCTACTAAACATTTAATAAATTTGTCATAAAACTGAAAGCGAAACTATAATATTTTTGCTCCAGATTAAAATATAAAGAATTAAAAGAGGATCAAATGGTACAGTAGAAATATTAAACGATTGCTTCCAAGTATAAATATTTAAATATTCTTTAAAGCACCACCACATATGTGCATAAATACATAAAGTTAAGTGTAATTTAATGTTTCAAACAGAGATGGCGATAGAGAGGGAAAAAATAATTGCAGATTCAAGAGTAATTTTTTATAAAGACCATTTTTACACAATCATTTTTGTGCCTATTGCTTGGAACTGTTAGGATCATGATCGTGTAGTTATGTTCAGACGATGGCGTCATGAAACGATGACATAACCAGAGCTAATAACCAATTAAAACAGACCTCTGAGAAACGAATCCAGATCTGAGTCACATACTATCAATTCCACTCAAACTCTCCATCCGATACGAGATATTCTCTAGAAGACCTTTCCCTGATGAAGATAAACAGACTCTACTCCCCAAGGACGAACTTTATTATTCCACATAAAAAACAAAAACAACTCAAGAACGAAATAATTTTTAACCAAAACAAACGAAAGATGGACGTTTCTTGAAATCTTCCAGAGGACGGAGGGTTAAAATGCACAAACAATAACATTTGGCAGAGCAGATGTCCTTGAGGGGGAATTGAAGGGCGCTGGGTGATGGCTAATCTCGTATTCTGAGCATGATCGAATCACCAGGCAACAGATATAAATAAAAAGAGGTCTGGAAATGAGGAATTCACATTCAAGGGTGTCAGCGGCAAAATGAAGATTCATGGTGAAGAGGAGAGAGTGAAGCAGGCAAAAATTAACTGCAAATAAAAGGACACAGCAGAGAGAGAGAGAGAGAGAGAGAGAGAATATCAGGTGGTGAAGGGGTGAGCGAGCTGTACTCTGTCATGGAGGCAGGTGGCTCTTATTTGACATGCAATAGCAGCCGTGTGTTATGGAGGATATTCTAAAAATACAGACACCATCACACACACAAACACAAACACACACAAACACACACACACACATACACACACAGCGGTTTACACAAACCTCATTACAAACACACACTCACAAACGCACACTTGCGCGCACACACACACACACACATGCGCACACGCTAGCACACGCGAACACACACACACTGCGGTTTACACAAACCTCATTACAAACACACACTCACTTGCGCACACACACACACACACACGCACACACACACACACACACGCACACACACACACACGCGCACACACACACCTTTTCTCATTCACACAAAAACAAAATGTATAATGTTCAGGCAACAGCAGAAAAAATACTTCAAAATCCTGTGAATATCTGCCGGTCTGTCTGGTGTTCTGTCTGTCTCTCTGCTTGTCTGTTGTATTTTACTTTGTCTATTCATGCACCTATCTGTCTGTCTCTCTGTCTTTTTATCCATCCATCCGTCTGTTTATTTATTTGTCTGTCTATCTGTTTGTACGTCTATTGTCTGTCTGTTCATTCATCTATCTGTCTGGTGTTCTGTCTGTCTCTATCTGTCTGTCTCTATCTGTCTGGTGTTCTGTCTGTCTCTATCTGTCTGTCTCTATCTGTCTGGTGTTCTGTCTGTCTCTATCTGTCTGTCTCTATCCGTCTGTCTGTGTCTATCTGTCTGTCTCTATCTGTCTGTCTGTCTCTAACTGTCTTTCTCTATCTGTCTGTCTCTATCTGTCTGTCTCTATCTGTCTGTCTCTATCTGTCTGTCTCTATCTGTCTGTCTGTCTCTATCTGTCTGTCTCTATCTGTCTGTCTCTATCTGTCTTTCTCTATCTGTCTGTCTGTGTCTATCTGTCTGTCTCTGTCTGTCTGTCTGTCTCTATCTGTCTGTCTGTCTCTATCTGTCTGTCTTTTTCCGTCTGTCTGTCTCTATCCGTCTGTCTGTCTCTAACTGTCTGTCTGTGTCTATCTGTCTGTCTCTATCTGTCTGTCTGTCTCTATCTGTCTTTCTCTATCTGTCTGTCTCTATCTGTCTGTCTCTATCTGTCTGTCTGTCTCTATCTGTCTGTCTCTATCTGTCTTTCTCTATCTGTCTTTCTCTATCTGTCTGTCTCTATCTGTCTGTCTCTATCTGTCTGTCTGTCTCTATCTGTCTTTCTCTATCTGTCTGTCTCTATCTGTCTGTCTCTATCTGTCTGTCTGTCTCTATCTGTCTGTCTCTATCTGTCTGTCTCTATCTGTCTGTCTGTCTCTATCTGTCTGTCTCTATCTGTCTTTCTCTATCTGTCTGTCTGTGTTTATCTGTCTGTCTCTGTCTGTCTCTATCTGTCTGTCTGTCTCTATCTGTCTGTCTGTCTCTATCTGTCTGTCTCTATCCGTCTGTCTGTCTCTAACTGTCTGTCTGTGTCTATCTGTCTGTCTCTATCTGTCTGTCTGTCTATATCCGTCTTTCTCTATCTGTCTGTCTCTATCTGTCTGTCTGTCTCTATCTGTCTGTCTCTATCTGTCTGTCTGTCTGTCTCTATCTGTCTGTCTCTATCTGTCTGGTGTTCTGTCTGTCTCTATCTGTCTTTCTCTATCTGTCTCTATCCGTCTGTCTGTCTCTATCCGTCTGTCTGTCTCTATCTGTCTGTCTGTGTCTATCTGTCTGTCTCTATCTGTCTGTCTCTATCTGTCTGTCTGTCTCTATCTGTCTGTCTGTCTCTATCTGTCTTTCTCTATCTGTCTGTCTCTATCTGTCTGTCTCTATCTGTCTGTCTCTATCTGTCTGTCTGTCTCTATCTGTCTGTCTGTCTCTATCTATCTGTCTGTCTGTCTCTATCTGTCTGTCTGTCTGTCTGTCTCTATCTGTCTGTCTCTATCTGTCTGTCTGTCTCTATCTGTCTGTCTGTCTGTCTGTCTCTATCTGTCTGTCTGTCTCTATCTGTCTGTCTGTCTCTATCTGTCTTTCTGTCTCTATCTGTCTGCCTCTATCTGTCTGTCTGTCTCTATCTGTCTGTCTGTCTCTATCTATCTGTCGGTCTCTATCTGTCTTTCTCTATCTGTTTGTTCTGTGAGTCAATGTCTGTCTGTTTATCCATCCGTCTGTTCATTTATTTATCTGTCTGTCATCTCTATCTCTATCTGTCTGTCTCTATTTGTTTGTTTTGTCTGTCCGTCTGTCTTTGTTTATCAATCAGTCTGTCTATTCATCTATCTGTATGACGTTCTATCTGTCTATCTACCCCTGTCTCTATTTGTTTGTTCTGTCTGTCTGTCTTTGTTTATCCATCTGTCTGTCTATGTACCCCTGTATCTATCTGTCTGTCTGTATTGCTTCATTCTGTCTGTCTCTCTGTCTATTTGTTTATTCAAATGTCTGTCTTTTTATCCATCTGTCTGTCTGTTTATTTATTTATCTGTCTGTCATCTCTATATCCATCTGTCTGTCTGTTTATTTATTTATCTGTCTGTCATCTCTATATCTATCTGTCTGTCTGTTTATTTATCTGTCTGTCATCTCTATATCTATCTGTCTGTCTGTTTATTTATCTGTCTGTCATCTCTATATCTATCTGTCTGTCTGTTTATCCGTCTGTCTGTCTGTTTTTGATCTATCTGTTTGGTGTTCTGTCTATCTACCTCCGTATCTATCTGTCTATCTCTCTTTGTTTATCCATCTGTCTATATCTCTGTGTATATGTCGATTTATCTTTAAGTCTGTTTATCTGTTGTCCGTCTGTCTGTTCTTTTTTTCTTTTTCTATGTTATCTCTCTGTCTGTCTGTTTGTGGATCTGTCTACATGTCTGTTCTATCTGTCTGTCTAGCCCTAAAAATCTGTCAAATAGAAACATATCCGTTCTTTGCAGTCTGTTAGTCTTTTAAAGCATAATAAAACATCCGAGAGAAACCCAAAGACGCTTCAACAAACCGCTGAACTCCGGTCGGTCTCCTGAGCTACAGAAGAGCAAACACTGAGCATGTTCCTGACAGCAGGAGGTTAAACTCACTTGTTTCTGTTCTTCTCCGAGACTGTCCCACATGGACGCCACGATCTTGGAGACGTCTCCAAAGGTGGCGTTGGGGTTTGAGCCTTTAATAGCAGCCTGAGTATCCCTGAAGAACAGCGCGTACGCCGAGACGGGCTTCTGCGGCTCGTTCGGATCCTTCTTCTTCTTCTTCTTCTGAGGTTTGGGTTTGGGCTTCATCATGTCAGAGGAAGGCCTCTTCTCGCCCGTGAGCTGAAGGGAAAGAGAGAGCGTCACGGTTTGCATTGTACAAGGAAGACGTGCATGTAAAAAAGTCTTACAGTAGATATATTATGATACATGATTGGAGACACACAGTTAGTGAGAGGATAGCGGTTTTGAATTCATACACAATATACAAATGTCATCTTCACAGATTAAACATAGCTTTAATGGTATCAAATACATGATATATGTCAGTCTGGTTTTAGCTTGTTCACACACATCCTAAACACACAAATCGGTTTCACATCTGAAACCCAAAGTCTTGAATTTATGTATGAGTTATTTAGGCAATTTCTAAATGTCTTAAAGGGGTACTTCACCCAAAAATGAATACCTACTATGTAACAAAGTAGAGGAAAAAAACAATGGTAGTCAAAAGTGCCCCAGAACTGTTTGCTGTCCTACACTCTTCAAAATATCTTCTTTTGTGTTCAACAGAACAAAACAAACATTTTTTTTCCTTCTATGGGAGTCAATGGTTGTTGAGACCTGTTTGCTCATAAGCATTCATCCAAATATCTTTCTCTGTGTTTATCAGAACAAAGACATTTATACACATTTGGAAAAACTCGAAGGTGAATAAATGATGACAGAATTTTCATTTTTGGGTGAAGTGCTTTCCTGGAATCTGCTGTATCCCAGAATGCACCGCTCTTCTATGTTCATGTTTGCCTATGCAAATGGCAGTTTTATCTGCAAACGCAATGCAATAAAAATGGGACGCACTGAATTTCACATCGCTCTCAGTCAAGCAGTGACCCCGTAATCGGCTCTGACAGTTGGTGGACTCTCTCCAAAGCTGAAAAACACAGCGCTCAAATTGATTTCTCAATGCAGAGAGTCCAGCAGAACCCGTCTGAATCACTGCTGTATCAACGCACGTCCGAAGCACGATTCTTCGTCTAAAACCTTTCTTTTTTTAAATGACCGAAATGAGTCAAAATGAGCATATGAAGAGAGACAGAATGAGACGGAGGAAGAAAAACATGCTGGGAAAGAACAGGACGGATGAAGAGTGAAAGAGGTTTCTAGGGCAGAACTCTGTAGTTAGATAACAGCGTTCTGCTCTCGCTCAAAACAAAACTCATTTGAAAAGAGAAGACATGTCCGCTGATGCTGCATCTCCAAATCTCTCTTTTATTTTACATGCGGTTTACTGTATGATCGCGCGGAACATCATGGCCATCCTTCAGAGGACCGAAGAAGAAGACGGTTTGGAGAATAAAACAAGCGTGTCTACAAGCGACAGATGAATTTTGGCCTTTACTCTCGTAGAGATGTGTCCGTAAATATAAAGATATTCTTGTGTTTTTGTGTAATGTGGCTCTCACATGAGTAACACATACAATGAGCACAGCTGCATGTTTTCAGCTAAAGACTCATGGATCCAATTAAAGCTCAGATACGCTGGCGTTTGCATTAAACCGCACACATTCACACGTGTGCATACAGCGCTGCATATACAATACATATCCTACACAAACACCTCAAGATCAGCAAACGCTCTCCGGAGATGGATTGGAAACTAGGCACTAAATGTACTTTACATTCAAAGTACATACAATAAATGCATTTCATTAAGTGTAAACACACGCATGCGCTCCAAAGGAAAAAATAAACTTGAAAATGTAAATCCTTAAATACACACTTGTGCATTGAACTCGCACGAACACACAAACCTCTGAATCTACTGCCTGTTTACGAGCCGAACGAAATGCTTGTGAAATGTGCTAACCGTTCCTATTATTCACGGAGCATTATTATTCAATTCCAGCCGGACAGAAGCTGCAAACCCGTCTGACTGCAGCACTTCTCACTTATTAAGACTGGAACAGGAGCGTTATAAAACTAGCCCTCGCAGGTACGATTGCGTCGGACTCAGCGTTATATTATGCCGGACGGTCCGTAAGCCGGCTGCAGAACAATGCAATTTAAACATCATGTAAGTTAATTCACTCTTTGTATTCTTCAATCCAATTAAGCATGCGGCGGCGCGATAATGAGGGATTTCGAGCTGCCCGCGCATAACACGCAACATTCAAATTAAATTCAAACTGACACTTTCAATAAAAGCAGAGGATGACAGACAAGCAGAAGTAATTGCTTTTCTGGGACAATGAAAATGAACTGAGAGAGAGAGAGAGAGAGAGTCTTTGGCAACAAATAGCTGTGAACAAAAGACGTCAGTTTGTGAAGTTAAAATGCAGAGATTTGTAAACAGCATTGAGGGATACAGAAAATCTCTCACGAGAAAGCATTTAGCAGCAGTCGAGAAATTATCCTCAGATATTTTCGCTAATTCATAAAAACAGTACAAATAAATAAAAATGTGCGAGTATTTTTTTAATTCATATAATAGAAATATATCTTATGTATGTATTTATTCTCATTTATACAGTATATATTATATACTCATTTAAATTGGTATGTTTAGCAACTCCCTATCGCCATCTCTGTTTGAAACACAAAACTGCACGTTACTTTTCATAGTAATGTTCTTAACGTTTCCAATAACTTGACATTAAGCGCAAACTCACACCGGACAGCTCAACTTATCAAAGGTGTGTACTTGCTGAATATTTTCCATCAAATCAAAAACTTACGCACAGCAGCTTTAAAATATTTTTGACATTCGTAACCAATAAACGTCCTCAGTTGCGCCATTGTCTACAGGCACATGACACTAACCCCTTCAAACGTCAACCTTACAGGAAAACAGCTCTATTTCCTGTACCTTTGCGTGGTACTTTGCTTCTTCTTCCTGGGCGGTGCTTGAGGGAGAGGGCGTGGCTGACTGACTTCCTGATGACGATGGGGAACCGTGGGTATAGGAGGCTTGACCAATCTGAGAGCTGAGTTGTGAGAGGGCGCTCATGGGATGGGGCAGTATCCGGGCGGATGTGTTTATCATGGGGCTGTGGTGTGCGCGGGGGTAATAACCGCCAGACTGCCCCGTAAACGCCGGCATCTAAGGGTGAGAGAAGAAGACCAAATTTTACTAGGCGTAATTTTGAAAATAAATGACCAATTGAGCCCGGTTTAGTTTGTATGCGTTATTTGTGGTGGAAAGATGCTAGTTTCTTCTTTCACCCCTTGAAGCGACAGTACAAATACACAAATTGACAAAACAAAGTTATTGTTTTTACATTTTCTTTAAAGAGAAAGTTCACCCAAAAACAACATTTATTTATCTTCTCCTAGTTGACAATCGGTGTGTCACTCTTTCTTCAGTTCAAGACAAAAGAAGATATTTTGAGAAATGGCTTTGTCGTCATACAATGAAAGTCAATGGGATTCGTTGTTGTTTGGTTAGCAACATTCTTCAAAATATCTTCTTTTGTGTTCTGCAGAAGAAAGAAACTCACACAAAAAAAGATTTTCGGGTGAACTATCCCTTTAAGAAACTAGCTTTTATCAATTAAATCCCATGAACCCCTTTTACAATGTGTCTCCGTTCTGATGCAAATTTTCACTTTATACCATCATTCAACCATTGTACATTTCAATCAATCTTCAATTAAAACACATCTTCTAACTATAAAGCGTCCACCAATTGAAAAGCGTCATCGAAGTAGCATCCTGGGGTCATGACAGCGTCCTGGATGCTCTCATAACTGACTTACATGAGAAACAGATAAGTGTGAGATCTTGATAAGCATCCAGTTACAGTAAGTCATCAACCACACGTCTTTCTGCATGAATATCAAAGCGTCTTCAGAAAGCCACAAAGCCATCGGTATTCGACCCGGTACAATCCAGAATCAACCGCAGTCGAGAACAGTAGTTCAACCACATGACACCTTCACACAGGTGAAGAAATGATGTACACAAATATATAATAATATAACCAAGTAATCAAATATGAAATCTCTCTCGAATTTTGCCTCCAGAAATCAATACGAAAAAATTACAAATAAAAACTTGGTCTACTCAGACATTTAAATAAAATTAAAATAAATAAAGCTACGTTTTAGATCAAATCAAGCAAAGCTAATTTGCTAAACCTGCGTTTCAAGTCTCTCTTAAAGCCCCAAATTCTCTTAACCCCCGAACTGAAGCGAATGTAACTCTTACGTTTCAATATTTCACCGTGTTTCATTTTCACTGCCGCTGTTCAAAAAGCATCTCATCAGGAGACGCGAGCAGATGTCGACGGATCTATTCATTTACACATAAATAGGAATACTTAGGCAAGCACAAATCAAACCGAAAGAAACAGAGAGCGGAAAAAAGCTGATGAACTAGCGTTTATTAGCAGCGTGCATCATTCACCGGCGGAATTAAACATTACATTCAAACATTCAAATGATTCATGAAGTCGGAGCGGTCCGGCGGTAAACATTAGCGTAGCGCTTATGATGTTAGCGAGAGCGTGTAATCGGGCTAATTAACCTCTGAAGACACGCTAACAGATAAGGTTTAAAAACGTTGACGGTGGAATATTAACATATAGGAAATACTGTTCAGTACAGATCTTTTGTTTGTGAATCTCAACACCCCCCCCCCAAAAGCATCTGAAACACAACCTGCCTCCCACCTCGAATCAAATTTCAGCGACGCCATTAGTTCAATGTTCAAATGCGGCAGAACGGCTTTAATGTTGGAGAGCGCGCGACAGAGAATCCATTAATTTTCCATTTTCCGTGGAGTTGCTCTTTAAGGGCTTTCACAAACCAAGAAGCATTGAAAAACCAATTAATCAAACATGAATGGCCTATCATAGCGACGGCAACCCCATTTCCATAGCAACCGCTGCCGGCCGAGAGCATCACCCTGTTCTTTAATCTCAGTGAACTGAATTTCTTCTCGACGACACAGAAAAGACAAGAGACGTGTGCCTGAAAAGCAAACGTCTGGAGAAGATTTTCGCCATCGGACTTGTTGTTGGGACAAAACCGATCGCCATAGTCACATGTGAAAACTACCAATCTATCACAGTCTAGTCTCTCTCTCTCTCTCTCTCTCTCTCTCTCTGAATTATTTATGATATTTGTTTCCAAACCGGCATCGCTGTGCCCTCATCATGCTTTAAATTCTGAATATCATTTCAACAGCGTTGACTTGAATTATTGCTTCATTTCTTGCTAGACGGACCAACGAGTTTACAGCGAGAGAAAAGAGCGAAGAGTAGCAGTCAACAATGTGAACACATGCAAACAAAAACCAAAGAAAAACACAAGAATACTGAGACAAAGCAAACATTCTCATCGCTATCTGACAGTATAGTTTTGTATTACTGTACGGCGCCTCTCTTTCTCTCTCACACCATAATGGCGTTCTTCTCATATTTCACATTAAATAAGCAATTTCTGAGCGAACAAATCGGTAAACGAACGAGCGTTTGGTGAGAGCGTGCCCGGTCCTGTTATTGCAAACCACATTTGCTTTCAATTTATTTGGAGTCACGCTTATAATCAAAGTAATAAAGACGAGCACCTTCGGCATACGGCTTCACTCCTTACTGTCAATTTAGACGAAGCGGTCGGCGTGAATCGTTAAACAAACAATATATCGTCTACGCCCTGCTTACTGCACATTTAGATGACATATCGAATATTTGTTTTTAATGCCGTCTGTTTGCAGAAACCTCCATGCTGGAGAGCAGAGAGAGAGAGAGAGAGAGAGAGAGAGAGAGAGAGAGAGAGAGAAATCGATCAATGAGGAATACAGAGAGCTGAGATTGAAGAAAGCAGAACAAAAAGTGAGAGAGAGCGAGAGAGAGAGAGGACGAGAGAGAGAGAGAGAGAGAGAGATGGAGGGAGAGACAGAGAGAGAGAGACAGAGAGAGGTAGAGAGAGACAGAGAGAGAGAGGCAGAGAGAGAGAGAGAGAGAGAGAGGAAGAGAGAGAGACAGAGAGAGAGAGATGGAGGGAGAGACAGAGAGAGAGAGACAGAGAGAGGTAGAGAGAGACAGAGAGAGGTAGAGAGGCAGAGAGCGAGAGAGAGAGAGGAAGAGAGAGAGAGAGAGAGAGAGAGAGAGAGAGAGAGAGAGAGAGATGGAGGGAGAGACAGAGAGAGAGAGACAGAGAGAGGTAGAGAGAGACAGAGAGAGAGAGGCAGAGAGAGAGAGAGAGAGAGAGAGGTAGAGAGAGAGAGACCGAGAGAGAGAGAGGTAGAGAGAGAGAGACCGAGAGAGAGGGAGAGAGAGATAGAGAGAGAGAGGTAGAGAGAGAGACCGAGAGAGAGAGAGAGAGAGAGAGAGAGAGAGAGAGAGAGATAGAGAGAGAGACCGAGAGAGAGGGAGAGAGAGATAGAGAGAGAGAGGTAGAGAGAGAGACCGAGAGAGAGGGAGAGAGAGATAGAGAGAGAGAGGGAGAGAGAGAGAGAGAGAGAGAGGTAGAGAGAGAGACCGAGAGGCTATATAAAGCAGACTGGATGGCTGTATAAACATCATAAAGAGTCTCACAAAGGTTAGTGGTTGCCATAGGTACTGTATGCTAATTGCTAAATGATATAATAGTTGATGGGGGTTGTCTGGGGTGGGCGGTAGGATGGTGTATATACTGTGAAACTGTAAAAATGTGTCAGCCGGTACAGATTCTAATATATCATTTGTATCACAGTAAATATTACAATGCTTTAGTTTCCAAGCCTTTATGTACATTTAGATTATTTACCTTTAAATGATAAATGAATGCATCTGTAAAACATGTGTCTGTTCATACATCCCAGTTTGACTTATTACCTTGATTCTGGCCATTATTCACTTTCTAAACCACAGCTGACCGCTCATTAATATTCTATAGACCGTCAACCGTTATGTCAATACTCAGATACATATACTTTATATATATATATGTAGCTAAATCCATACATTTCTATTTTTAAAGGGACAGTTCACCCAAAATAGAAAATTCCTTCATCCTTTATTCATCCTCCTTCATTTCTTTATTCCCTCGCAAAACATAAAAGAAGATATTTTGAAGAATGTTGATAGCTGAACAACACTGAACCCCATTGACTTCAATTGTGTGAATACAAAACCCCCGAGACATTTCTCAAAATATCTTCTTTTGAGTTCCACTGAAGAGAAAGTCAGAAATGTTTACAACCACATGAGGGAGAATAAATGATGAGAGAATTTAAATTTTCCCTGTAAGGTCACATCAAGTATTTTATTTTCGGACAATGTCCCGCTCCGGCTCTCCCCCCATACACACGCTGTATCACAACATGCATTGACTTTGCATCGGCTGCGTTTATTTAACAGGGTCTCTCCGTCACTAATATAAGCATTAAAACTTGATGCCTTGAGTTCTTTGTACAAAGTAAAAGTCCTCACTAAACATCCTCCTCAAATCCCCTGTAGTCCAAACCGGTCTATAACTATTAGCCGAATAATGTTTCTAATGTTCGCAATTGAAATTCACAGCGTATGCATGGCGCCGGCTTTCATAGCGTGCCATTCAATGCAGTAATAGATAAATCCAATTTATAATTTCCTTCTGGAGTGAATTGTGTTACTCTCACGGCATAATGTGACTTTCGGGTGATTGAAATAGTTCTGAGGAAAAATCTGACATTTAAAAAGTTCTGCGATACGATCAGCATTTTACATGAATTATCATGTATTATCAGTACAGTACACCCTGCGGAGATGTGAAATTGCTGTCGTAACGTATACTTGAATTGTGTCAAACCGTCATACGGTGGACGTGACAATTATTTGGGCTACAATACTGCACCACTGCGTTTCTGAAAAAGCATAAAAGATCTCTTTAGCATCTCAATGATTTCTTTTAGAGATTAAGTGGAGAACAAATACAAACTCTTTATTACGGGTAGTATTAATATTTCACGCTGTGTCATTTGTTTACACAATAAACAGCACTGATAGCGTGCGATGTGAAATCCTGACGCCAGGCATCATGGGTAGTCTCTCTCTCGAGCTCCGATCAGAGACGTCTTGTTGGGAGTGATGGCTCACTCTGCGCAGGTTCACAGTTGCTATTGTAAAATCACAGAGCGGTTAATTGAAACAAATGACTATAATAATAGAACATTATCCCGGCAGGCTCGCGGCCACGGCAGCTTTAATTAGCCGAGCGCTGGAGAGACTGATCTCTCGCGCTCTCGCTGTAAACACGACGGGCCGAGGGTGGGGGAGTCTCATCGCGGCTTGCCCTCGCCGCGACTCCTTGTTCTCCTCGAGGGCAGAACATGAAAACCCGCCGCTGACGTTCACCTCCCTCTTCCTTCGGCACTTCATCTCCGCCGCTCTGAATGGCGGCGTGCCCACGGGGGTCATTTATAACGCCGCTCCGAGTGCTAATAAGGGGGCCAATTTATAAATCAAGCGCTGCTTAAATCTGTAAGCAAACGGAAGCCGACATTCCCTGAAGACGCGCGAGGTTCGTCTCAGAGACCGAGCACGTGTGTGAATGAAAGACGGCGTTTGAACTAACACCTCCACGCATCGCATCACAGCGTCACGGATTCATTCACACACTCGGACTCACGCACAGATAACTGCTGATGCAAACGCTTCATTAAAAAGAAAACGACATCGTTGCACAATCTCAACTGTTCTAAAAGACTAAAGGGAGACTTTTGTTTTAGACAGTTTAGAAAAAGAGATAGTTCACCCAAAAATGTCTTTTTTGGCCCACGTGTCATTCCAAACCTGTGTGACTTTCTCTCTTCTGCAGACCACAAAAGAAGATATTTTGAAGAATGTCGATATCCAAAAAACACTGAACCGCATCGACTTCCATTGTATGAACACAAAACCACGGATACATTTCTCAAAATATCTTGGTTTGTGTTCCACTGAAGAAAGAGTCACATACAGATTTACAATCGCATCATCAATCTACATATCTGTAACATTTCTTGTCAACTTCTTAAAAAACTAAATGCAATCAACATTTAGCAGATTCTTATTCCTGTGGTGACGTATGAGGACGTGACAAAAGCCAAAACATTAACTTCTGAACATCTTCAGGCATTAAAATGGAATTTGATATATGTGACCCTGCACAACAAAACCAGTCTTATGGGTCAATTTTTCGCAATTGAGATTTTTACATGATCTGTAAGCTGAATACATAAGATTTCTATCGATGTATGATTTGTTAGGATAGGTTTTGGATAACTCACAATATTTGTGAGTTACAACCGTTTAAAAAAATCAAAATATTGAGAAAATGGCCTTTGGATTTGTTAATCTGAGGCACCGTGACAGGCCATCCACTCACAAAAATAACGTTTTTATATATTTAAGGTAAGAAATGTACAAAATATCTTAAAGGAACATGATCTCTACTTAATATCTTAATGACTTTTGGCATAAAAGAAAAATCGATAATAGTGACCCATATCATGTATTTTTGTCTTTTACTAAAAATGTTCCCGAGCTACTTAAGACTATTTTTGTGATCCAGTGTCACATATAACGCGGAATCTTTCAAATTAAGAATTTCTTAATCAGAAAATATCACTGAACAGTTAGTCAATTTGTGCTTTTAAAATGACATCAGTAGTGATTCAGATGCGGTTAGGGTTACTGTTAATCTCACTATATGGGGATGCAGACACATCTCCAGAGGTGCTCTGAGAGTTTACTACATTGCTTCATTTGAGAAAAGCAACCGTCAAACATGAACTAAAAAAAGTCGAAAAAAAAAGGCTGATTGACTAATATCAACTATGATATGCCTTCATGAATAAACTACAGTATATTATTTTACCTATATTAAAGTAAATGTACTAGTAAAAAAAGTACAAAAACAAAAGAAAACATACAGAAAATGCACTTGAGAGAAGCTGGTTATATTAACATAGTTGTGCATTAATCCATATGCTTTATGGATTTTTTCCCTTAAGGATAAAAAACACTGTACCACCGAGGTGTCTCACTTTGGTTTATGAGTCAATGCTATCGTATACTGAAGTATTTTTCATGTTGGCAAAAAAATTGCAATTGTTAGGTTAAAACCCCCCGGCTCCCACACAAACTCCAATGAAGATCTTAATGGGTCTTTAGCAACATGGAAGCTGGAGACAGTAGTACTAGTCCACCAGTGAAATGATTTGAGTGGATCTTTATTTCATGCCCGGGACAGTTTTATTGCGTTAAATTCCATTTCAATTAACATGAATGTAAATCAGAGAGAAGCAGAGATCCAGAGCGAGCGGGTCTCTAGAGAAAACAGCCAGAGACCTCCGAAAGACTCCTTCTGCCGCTTCACTAATGTCACGATCCCGTTCATACGCTCATTTCAAACACAAACCCATCACACACAGATTTTGGCAGCGCGCATTGGCCTAAACAACAAACTGACTTTCATGTGTTGAATAAGATTTCTCCACACGGCGAAGAGATTTTATAATGAGATCAAGAAAACCAAAGAGACCAGTATGTTAACAATCGTCACAGTCCCTCGAATGGATCGTGAAATATAACGAATAAAAATACTGAGAATATTCAGTGCTTACTTTTCAGTGAAACTATGATACCTAAAGCAACTTTAAAAACGTGTTCCCTTTAAAGGCAGCAGTCTATGTAGGGATGGAAACAGAGCTTGTAATTCCAGCCTCATCTCCTTCACTCTCTTGTTTCAGCCGAGCGCCTTTGAACGTTTGACATGACAGCTCTGGAATGACTTTAGAAGAAGAGAGAAGCTAGTACCAACACATGGAAGAGACAGAAACACAGAGGATTCCTTCCACAGCTAATGAGAAAGGAAGCCTGCCGTCAGACGTGACACACACACAGAATGCTCTGCAGGGCGTCGAGGCAACAATTAGCTTCATTTAAGGATGATTAGTAAGTGTGTTAACATTTCACACATGCTCGCCACATGTTCATGACAGAGGCTTTTCATAAAGAGAACACAAACCCCTGCTCGCTCAGATCTGTCCGGAGACTTTGAGTCGTTGCTGAGTGATTCACTTGAAAATAAGACGACGAAGGTCGGAAAGGATACAAATATTAAAAGTGCCTTTCAGGAACGCAAAAATGGGAATATTTCCTCTTTAGATTATATCGTGTTCATATATTGGTGTATGTAAATGATACACTATTTTATTTTTATTACACTAGGGATGCACCGATATGTAATTTTTGGTCGATAACTGATAATTCTTTTACATTGGAAGCCGATAACCGATATATTTGCCGATATACAGTTTCTTAATATTAATATAAAATTCCCTAAAACTGAAACAGATGTCAAAACAAACAAAACTGCTTTTATTTGAATACATTCACCCTAGAAAACAAGTTAACCATTAGTTCTCTTTCCCCCCTGAAAGTCATGTGTCACGCCTACTTTATACATGTAGACCTTTAACCTTCAAAATTTCTGGTGTATTTAATAAAGAAATTATAGATGTTCTTCCAGATTTTTTTTTTATAGCCACATGTCTATCACATCTCAAGACAGAGCGCATTCAGACAGCAGTCTGATTTAAACTATATGCTTTTGTCCCTATAGTTTCACATTTATAAATAGTGTATCTACATACTCTTACGACATCAGCAATGTTTTGCTAATAACAGTAAGTCAATGATCACGACAGAAAGACAGTACTGTACTGTATATTAAATGCGAGCAGCGTGCAGATGAAGTAGTTTAACCAGAGAAAATGATTTAAGATTTATCAGCCTTAATATATCGGCATAAATAGTAGTATCGGCCGATACAGATAACATTAAAAATGACATGGCCAATAATTTATCGGGCATCCCGAAATTATACACACACACACTATATATATATATGAAGAGTTTGGTTCCAAAATGAAATAACTTTTATTTTCAAAAGACAAGTTTTTTCTTCAAACTGCCATTGTTTTTTTTATTTAGGCCATAATAACAAAAAAACTGCATTTAAATAACACAAAAAAACACGCTAAAAAATGTTAACATAATGAAAAACATGACTTATCTCATTTTGGAACTAAACTCTTAATATATATAGTGTATACATCAATGAGGATATACTGTAATTTAAATTCTAAAATGACATTCCAATCGAATTTTTCTTTGTGTACCCATAAGAAAACTCGCAAGTGAGATCTTCTTAACAACTCAGTTATTCTAGAAATCAGTGAGATTAAAAAGAAAGTTTAAGTCTCATTGGCGTCTCAAATATTTCTCTTCACAAGTCAGAAATCTCACAAACTTGTCAACAATGTCAACAATGTCTCAAACTGAGCTCAGATTTGTAAAGTCTGCAAACAAATGTCAATATTATTGAAGATCTCAATATCAACTCAAACATTCCTCATCACATTTACTCAAATCCAGATTATTTTACCTCGACAATCCACATTCCTTTTATCAGCTCCAAACTCTTCATCTGTTTACACGATTACACTCTCATGTGCTTCTGTTTTTATTTCTCTTTAAGCAATTTTAGGAAAATTGTCTGAGCCCAAGCTTATTTTTAAAGAAGCACAACTCTCCTGAGCTACGAAAGAGCGACATCTGAGCAATGACATTTTGCTTTACGTTCCCTTATAAAAAACAAAACTGATGCATAAATAAGATATAAAGGAGAACTCTTGAGCCACCTTTGAGCAATAACACGGTACCTGGAGGTACCACGTACAGCATCCTCGCGCTCCTCTCCATCGTCTGGTCCGGAGCTGGGATTGAGCCTGACTCAGCTGATGCGCATCCAGATACAGTGCACAGGAATATGGACGCGATTTCATGCTTTGATAAGATATAGAAGCCGGTGACAAAATGAGATACATAAAACAGGCCTTTATCAGCAGCAGTTAGTGCTGTATCAGACAGACGCCTCTCTCGCTCTCTCTCCTTCAGCGCGTCTCTCTGTTTCTCCTCGGCCCTGATAAGAACATTGTGGATATACTATAGATATGCCGACTACAAATCTAATCACTTTGTTTCCAAGCAACAACTAATGTCCTTTCCAACACGGCTGATCGCTCCCAGTAAACAATAAGAAGACAACGATTAAAAAGAACAAAACAATAACGCTGACGACGGCATAAACCTGTCGCGCAATTGCTCAACTCATATTTGGATAAAAAAAGAGTGTTTTTTGCATGGAAACAAGGTCGTTTTGAAATGTGAGTTAAAAGAGGTCATCTGTTTATGCACATTTATGCGTTTATCTGTTTTGTGCTTGAGTTTGTCAAGATTTATTTTAATCTCCCTTCTGGAGAAAACTATAGAAAGCATGACCGAAGCTGTGATTTAATGGTTTTAATGGGAATTGTGTTGGTTTGAATGGATATGGGTTAAATGGTCTCTTTGGGTCTTGTATTGGTGGGATATCATCTGGTGGATAAGAAACCAACAGAAAACCATTAAAGGGATAATTCACCCAAAAATGAAAATTCTGTCATCATTTACTCAGCCTCCAAACCTGTATACATTTCTCACCAAGGAAGATATTTGGAAGTATGTCAGTAACCAAACAGATCTCATTCCCAATGGTAGGGAAAATATATACTATGGGGGCCAGTGTAGGATGAGATCTCTATGGTTACTGACATTCTTCCAAATATCTTCCTTTGTGTTAAGCAGAACAAACTTCATTTACAGGTTTGGACCAATCTGACGGTGAGTAGAAGATGGAATTGCAATTTTTTGGTGACCTGTCCCTTTAAATCCTACTGGAATAAAAGCCAAAATTCTATATATAGGAATTCTGGAATGGTTTTAATGGTAACATAGGAAAACGTCGTTTGGTCATTTTAGGATCACGTCAGTATAATACCATCACGCAATTCATCAGAGAGTGTACATTTTTTCTTTCGTTTAAGTATAATGGCTTCATCAAAAATGTGAATAATCTTTTTGTAATAATATGTATATATATTCAGTATTTATATATATCTCCCATGTATTATTAACTGAATTATTATTATTTTTAGGTGGATAGCAATTATTATTGATTTGTTTTTTTTTGTTTTTTAGTTTCTCGGCCTGATAACATCTGGCAAAGGGACTACAAATGAAAACGAGCTCTCTTTTAAATTAAATAATAAACAAACAAAACAACCAGCTGATGATTCCTAATGGGGAATTTCTTCTACAGTTTTTATTATTATTTATTTTAATGCAATTCATAACAGGGAAATGGAAAAATACTGATCTGAAACTGAAATAAAGAGTATCTCCGTCCACACACATCATATTTTATTTTGTCTAATATTATGCGTCTGCAGTTTTGGCCCTATATGAACGGCCATCGCCTACAGAACAAGGGATGTATTAAAACTGTCATCAACCGCACCGGCCGAGAGTACATAACTGTAAATGCAAAAGAACCAAATTAAAAGTGTGAAACCTCAAATCTAATGGACGTTATGAGCGAACAGAAAAAAAAAAACCTGATTCCCCCATTTCTGGCTATAATGAAATGGGAAAATAACCTCTATTTCTTTAAAACATTTCTTAATATACAAGCCGGCTCTCATATCATATTGCGCAGAAGGAAATAAGGCACCTTCTCCCGAGAGATAATAAAAGAATTGAATTTTTCCTTATCGGCCCGGTCATCTATTTTTCCATGGAATGCTATTACTCGCTGCCTGCGGTTGCTAGGCAACAGGACATATTAATAGGGGCTTTTATTAGGCCGCCTTTCACAGCGCAGCACTAAAAGAAGAAGTAGGAAACATGAATGTGTTACATAAATCTTTAGCGCTCCTCCAAGCTTTTGGGCGAGTCTGTGTTTGCCTCTTGATTTATCGCACTTTCCTCTCATTTATGGGAAATAGCGCTGTGAAATAAGAAAATGGTACATTACCCTGAAGGACTATTTGAAAATAAATAATCGCAAAGGTGAAAAGAAAGCTGTTTAAAAACCAAGGGGGTTCTCTCTCTCCCGCTCTCGGCCTTTTTCCCCGGCCAGATTTCACAGGGCCTATTGAACAGCTGAATGTTTTCCCCTGTTTTTCGCCACATCCATCAATCACCGGCGTAATATTCCTCGCAGGAAATGCATTCTATTACGCTCTTTGAACTGCGATGGAGAGAAAGAAAATAAAAGATATTAATAGTTCCATAAAGCATTTCCGCTACAAATGTAATCCTTGAATTGTGCCGTGATGCAAATATCTTTCGCTTCATTTTGATGCATCGACGCGCCGCTCCGTTCGCGCTTTCGTGTTTCTCAAAGAAACGGCCGCGTCAAACTCGACGGACGCCTTAAACCCGTTCCTTGGGCGTTTGTATTGAAAACTTGGGTGGAATTCAAGAAAAATACGTTTGATTAAAGCTGGTCGCGGGCCTGACGTCTGCAAATAGCCTCTGAGTTTGGGCAGGCCATCATCTTCCGGCTATTTCTGCTTCAGTCGTGACCGCAGTCCGGCTCATTCAGGCACTGATGAATCTACCAGAATACTACATTGGCAGGCCCGGCTGCCCACAGAGTGTACACTACCAAGTGCATCCAACAGTGTGATGCAAAAACTACATTCCTTTCTCATTTTTTCCTTTTTTACAATTTACAACATCACAAATGATGTGCTGCATATGTATGAAATCATTATAGTCCTAACAGTCCCATTTGTGGAACTTGGGGGAAAAGAATTGCAAAATTACCAAACGTTGACTATGTTACTCTGTATTACACAGCGTGCACAAACTCAAGGACTGGTTTAATCTGTCCTTGCACAAATGTTTGTTTCAGAGAGAAAAGCTTATGCTAATGACGTTATTTTCTCGCACGCCGATTGCCCTTGAAATTGTGACATTTCAATAATGAAACTCAAACTCGCCCAAATCATTAACAGTTTTATAACTCTGATATTCACATTAGCTTTCAACTCACTAACTTGGTTCAATCTGTTACTTTGTTTTCGAGAAGTCGTACAATGAAGTGAAGTTGAACTGATAAAATCTCTTATATGATGGCTATTAAATATACAGCATCTGTTGAACAGTAAAGAGCCGTGGCAGCGGTACATTAATGAGTCGAGTGTATAGTGAAGATCAAGTGAAAGAGCTCATGTTCCTGTAGATCTGATCATCTCATCTGAACAAACTTCAGGACGGTTAGCTAATGGCCAGATGCTTTCAATGCATCTCAGCATGCCAAATCACTAAATGGAGTTGTGCATCTGTAGTACTCAAACGCGACAGTGGTAAAAACACAATCATTGCATGTCTGAATATTGAAACACGTTTGTGTGAAAACATTGTAAGGCCGTGTTCACACTTGACTTCTTTTTTGAAGCTGCTAGCCTCTGTTTTACACCACAATCCTATGGAGAAACCGTGTTTTCAAAAAAGTCCTGAGCGCTCTTTTAAACGCCAGCGCCAGCATCTTTTTCTGCAGCTCATAGCGTTTTTTTGAGGTTTTGTCCGTCAAGCACCTTTTACGCAGCTAACCAATGACAGAGACCTGTCGTTACCATAACAACATGGGAGGAATGTGATAGGTCGAGAAGGCTAACTTAAAAATGTAAATTAAAAAGTGCGATTGTCAACTTTTTCTTGTCGAAAAAGAAGTCAAGTGTGAACACGGCCTTAGAAATGAATTTCCAACACTGCACATGTCGACGTTGAGGACGTAATGAGGTTCTACTGTTTCGAGAGGATTAAAGGTAAACACACACACACATTCAAACTCATACTGAACACAAGGGATATGTATTTTAACGTCTTTTGAATACATTTTAAATAACTATTTTTAACTTGACAAGTACTGAAAAAGTCTTTAGAGAACTCAGAAATATGCCCATCCATAGTGTGAAGTGTCCGTTTTCATCTTACTTCATTCAAAATATCTGAATGTTCTGAAAGGCTTTGGATGTGCGAGACATATCTAATTTGCTACTTAATTTATAGAATGAAAATATGATAAAACATTTTCACACTAAACAACAATGCATTTTTTTATAAAAAATGTGTTCCCTGGTAAATCACGAATCTGTGAATGAATACGTATCTACTTGTATCTAGGTTTCTACTTCTTGTGAGCTTTATATGCGTCTTACGTCCCCACCAAAGTAAGTTGATGCTTTTAGCTACTTGTTAGCAACCGCCGTTTTTAAGACACGATTAGGCTTTAAAAAATGTAAAGCGGGTTTTAAGTGGTGTGTTTCATGTCAAAGAATACAACGTGAAAATATTAAGAGGTTCTGTCTACCACAGACCTTATTTCGGGCGATTTACCAAAAACCCATTTAAAAAACCCCAGACTTTGGGGCGATTGAACCGGAAGTCCTAAGATGCTAACTTCCGGGTTTTGTATACAAAAATACGTCATCTCTGAACCTCCCTATATCCGGTCGTTGAACACTGTACAGGAAAAGGAGGATTTCAGGCCGGCACATTTTTTTGATTAAAAAAGAAGATGGTAATATCTAAGTGATTTTTTTCATTTATCATTTACAAGCACTTAGTTAAGCCAAATCAACTCCATAGTGCTAAGTGACCGGAAATTGGTCTGCGGTCACCGCCGCCATCTTGTGCAACTACCCCATTGAACTGTAAACATTAATAACAGCTTTAACTTGGCAAATGATCGTGGTATAAGCGGGATAACACACAGCTAGTTTTGCATTAAACGCACAAATAAATCCATCATCAGCAATGTCTGAGGAGGCCGGAGTATAAATGCAGTTATGGAGACACAAGTGTTGTTTGTGATGCGGTACACGCTCTCTAAATTCTTAACAAAGCTCTTGGATTCAGAGCAGTTCTTCTCTTTATCCTACTGCTGCGTTCAGTCAATCCACATGTTGAACTGCTTCTCTTCTCCATCTCTGCTCGATCAGTCTCTCGGCTTCTCCCGTGTTTCTCTCTCCTCTCGTCTCTCTGACAGTGTGACGCTCGACAGCACTCTAATGAAAAAAGATCTCCTCAGCCTCTCCGCTCAACAAGCAAGATGAAACCTAATGGCTTTTTCTCCTCTCTTCTGGAAATGGAATACATATATGAATGCACTGACCCCTGGATGCCGGACACTCATTTCAGAAGCAAGAGATTCTGTTTACAATGAAGCTGGAAATGCAACCATAAGCCCAAGACGCTACACGCATGTACGCTATGCTTGTGGTCCCGTTACATACTTATATTTTATTACAAATATCCTCGTGCCGAGGGTTGAGACAATTTCTCTTTATCGGGCTTGATCAAGACAAACAGACACAATCTGTTGGCTATAATTTAATCAAACGCAGATGTTGGCAAAGGTCATAAAAAGTCAAAGTAAAGCGAGCGCAAAACACATATTTTCATTTACACAGTTTTCAAAAACACTTTTCGTCTTAGGAGCAGACACGCACGGCGCTGTTTTTGCAAACCGAAGGAGCCAGTTGTGTAAAAACATCAATAAAGTCACTAATGAAAACCTCTCTGACCTCTCACTGGAGCCTGTGGTCGTCAATACTAACATACAATTTAACCTCCGCAAATACTAGAGAAAATACTGCCGACCAACAGCATGTGGTTAGAAAGTTTGCCCGGAAAAATGGAAATATTTTTTCATCCAGAACGTACAACCGTGGGACATATAACATATCAACTCTACATATAAACATTCTACGAAGAAAATAAACGATAACGACGAAACAGTCAATATGGCGGCTTTAGAAAAGGCCAAGAGCCAAACCTCAGATAATTCACATCATCCAGGCCTAGACTGATTTGAGATAAATCCAAGATCTGATTTCAGATTTAACATTGTTCCCGTCCGCCATAATGTCGGCAAAATGACAACGTTAACTGATGAGATACTTGCTACGCTTTTGCCTTTAAAGCACGAATAATAAGAAAACACACAAATACTGAGCCAATAAGACAAAGTTTACAATCAACCTCACTCGTTTGTCTAGTTCACTGCAGTGCATTCTGGGATTTCCTCCTCCAGAATTAAAGCACACAGATTTCGCCCAAAACAAGGTTTCTTATACGGCGACATACAGTAGATGTCCACAAAAGTAAAAACATGAAGTCAAATAGAGCTTGTAGCCGAGCCGAAGCACGGGACTCACCGAGGGCATTTGGCTGGAGAGCAGGTGTCCGTCCTGGGCGAGCATGTTGGACATCATGAGAGCGGGCAGCTCGGGGTAGGAGTACGGGTTGATCAGGCCGTTGTGGGGGAGAGAGTGACACAGGTAACTGGATTCGGGGTCCATCAGGTGCAGTAGATGCGGCTCGGGGTGATTGGGAGGGGTTATAGGGGGGATCTCATAATCCTCGTCGCCTCCCCCACCTCCATTACCAGTTCCTCCTCCCTGTCCTGAGTAGTTCTGCTGCACACACACACAGAGAGAGAGAGAGAGAGAGAGAGAGAGAATAATTAGATTGAAACATTTTATGATGGTAATGTGAAGGGGGCCTGCCATGATGTCAGGGCGGTTGCCATAGCGTTGCTATGAGGTTGCTAAGGTATTTAGAACGGTCGTCCTAGCAAACATCACACTGATTACTTTTGTGAACAGAGACGTAAAAGCAATTACATCAATATTATGCGGTTAAACAAGCGTGAATCACTTTTTTTTGGAAACGTGTCAGTTGGCAAATTACGATTTTGGATTTGATATCGCAGGAAAGTTGGTGGAATACAGAATCATCACAATCAACTTTTGGAAGCGAAAGACATGTTTATGAGTGTAAAGTTAAACCTCGCATGTTTTCCCATTTTCAACAGCCGTGTCAATCTAACTCGATAGAAGAAACATGTAACGTTACAGTCAGGAGAGAGAGAGAGAGTGCTGAGGTATTCAAGAGGGAACGAGAAGCAATTTTGTGGGAGGCGATTTGACTGGAGCTCCCCCATAATGACCGACTCAAATTAATCATCAGAAATAATATTCTGCTGTCAAGCATTCAAGAGGTTTTTTAATAGAATTTTTATGATTCATGTCTGCCCGTATACATCAAACAGTCCGTTCTGCAACATTTCAGAAATCAATTCAATATCATCTTTGTGTTGCCTGTCATCTTCGCCTGGAGAACGGCCATTTATCTTGCAAACAAACACTTTTAGCAAATACGCGGCCGTGGAAGAGGACAGAAAAGCATTGTGGGACGTCGGATTTCACCTCGTTGCTGTGCATTACTCAAATCAGAAAGATCTACTAAATATATCACCTGTCTGGTGTTCTCCTCAAGGCTAAAACGCTAAACCGTAGTTTGAGAAAGAGACCGTACACGAATCTCTCCGACTTTTGACAGAGGTTGTGAGCAGACATTGAGACATTGTTGAGATCTCTTCTACAGATCTACAGTTGAAGAGAGGCATGCGAGATCACTGGTGTCTTTTCTCATTAGGTAAAAGAAAGGTGTAAGATTGACACATATTTGTATTTGCTCTCCACTTAGTTTCACTGATGAGCACATTTTGAGACGTTGTGGAGATTTCTCTGTGTGATGAAAATACATGAAAAATCACTCGAGCTGATTCTCTGAAGTAAAATCTGATAAGCAAGAGACTTAAACTTCAAATGCTCTAATTATTTAACCTTTCAATCTTACTGTAGCTCTTGAGAAACAATTGAGATATGAATGAGATCTTATTTGTAATATTAATGAGAAATATTTATAAAATGAGATTTCAAATTTTCAACTTTCTTTAAAGGATAACATACTCAGGAGATATTAAATGCACTGCATTTGTTCACCATCTAATCTTACGGTAGCTCTTGAGAAACAATTGAGATATGAATGAGATCTGATTCCTAATATTTTTTTATTGGGGTGTGGATGTGACTTTATAGCAAAAATCAACTACACGGTGGAAAAGTGAGAAAATATGAAATACAACGCATTTGATCACTTTCTAATCTTACTGAATCTTTGGAGAGACAAATGAGATATTAATGAGAAATATTTATAAAATGAGATTTCAAATTTTCAACTTTCTTTAAAGGAAGTCACACTGTTGCAAACTCAGGAGATATCAAATGCACTAAATTTGTTTACCATCTAATCTTACTGTATAGCTCTTGAGAAACAATTGAGATATGAATGAGATATGATTCATGATATCTTTTTACTGAGGTGTGCATGTGACTTTATAGCAATAATCATCTACACAGTGGCAAAGTGAGAAAATATTAAATACACTGCATTTGATCACTTCCTAATCTTACTGAAGCTTTGGAGAAACAAATGAGATATTAATGAGACATCATTCTAAAATGAGATTTCTCATTTTCAACTTTCTACAAACTCAGGAGATATTAAATGCACTGCAATTGTTCACCATGTAATCTTACTGTAGTTCTTGAGAAACAATTTAGAAATTGATGAGAAATCATTTTAAAACAAGATTCCTCCTGTTTTTCTAAGTTAAAAGCAGCCACACTTTTGCTAAGTAAAGAGATATAAGGCGCTATGCATCTAGGTAAAAGTTCTCGATTTATTACCTCAGAATCGTATTGCAACTTTGGAGAAAAAATTGAGACATTAATGAGACCTCATTCTAAAACATTGCCAAATTCTTATTCTAGGTAAAAGAAGCTCTCTGTTGCAAAGGAGGGACTTATTATATGCCTTTTCACCTTTCTAATCTCATTGCAACTTTGGAGAAACAACTGAGATATTACTGAGACATCATTCTTAAAGGAGATTCCTCCCGCTTTCTTAGTTAAAAGAAAGATATAGGATCTATCTAAACGTTTTCCCTTTATTTACAATCTCATGTTACTACAATTGAGAAACAATCGAGACATTATTGCAAAACATAATGTATCGTTCTTATTTTACCTACAAGCAGCTCCACTTTGACAAAGTGAGAAGATAATAAATGAACTACATCTAAGGTTATGTTTTTACTGTTCCTTGGCCAAATCTCACTCATATTCAAAACGTATTTTGTCCAGTGATGTGATTTGCTCTGACATGTCGTTGTGCTGCTTGGGTTGGATATTAATCTTCTGTATAGTTGAAGGTCTCTTTGAAGACTGATGTCTTTGTTGGCTACAGGGTCCCTGTTATTGTCTCGGTTAATAGATGTGAAAATCAACATTTCCTGAAATTCAATTTCCCTCATAATTGTTGGAAGGAAACTAAATAGAGTGTTGTAAACACTGGGGAGAGCGGGGTATTGTGTGAAGAGAGAGACGCAGAATCCTCCGGAGAATTGTCTACAAGAGCCACAATTACAGATTCACCTTTAAAGTATAGAAACTATATTAATAACCTCTAAACAGAAATAATGCAGGACAGTATCAGCAGATATGACAATCAATCATGGTAAAAATCATGCTAATGCTGTGGTTCTTCAACATGTAACATGGACATCAATGTCTTATTCGTGTTTTAGATATTTCTCATTCAGAAATCTTACAAATGTCCGTCAATAGAGATGTCAACAATGTGTCAAACTGAGCTCAGATTGGTCAAGTCTGCAATCAAAAGTCAATATTAATGAAGATCTCAATATGACCTCAAACATTTCTCATCACATTAACCTAAATCCAGATCATTTTATAAACCGAACTCAAAATGCTACAAACTCAAACGTGCCTTCAAACTCCTGCATCCAGCTGATGTTCGGGGTAAAACGAATAAAACAATTCATTCTGTAGGTCTGTATGGGTATGAGACGCTTGTCAAACATAGCAGAATGTCCTTGACGATAAAATGTAAATCTCAAGGACGTTGCCAGTTGAAAATCCATAATTCATCTGGCTGACTGCAGGAATGCAATTGTGTGTTTTACACATTTCATTCAGACATTTCAAAACTCAAAACAGTGTGCGTCTGTAATGAGACAAACGGTCAGAGAACACAATGACTTCGGCATCACTTCCGTCTTTTTCCATCTCTCCCCGTCCAATTTCCAAGGATATTAGAACTCAATTTGAATGCAAGATGGCGCTTGTATTGAGTTTGAGAGTTTCAATTTGTAGCTTTCATTAACTGAAGAGCGACGGCACTTTGAAACCAGCGGCCGGGAATATTTACGACGTGTGCTCTGGATGCAGAAAACATTAGGATCCGGTTTGCCGACTGAACAGCCGGCTCACTGTACGCACGCGATCGTATCAAACTCAAACGCCTTCTGCTTTTATAAACAGATGAACGGATAGTTTGCATAAGTGATGAAATAATGCAAGAGAGAAGAGGGCTTTGCGCCCGGGAAGACGACCAACTATCACTGGCATGAGTCTAAAGCTATTGTACAGCATCAGGCTGATTAAAAACCCAACCATATGAGCGAACGAGATTCAGTCTTGACACAACAGATGTCATTCAGCCATACATCTATTCTGATCCGCACAACTACATTTACTCCAAAAACATTGGTCAGGTCTGCACTCCAAAGTCAACATTATTGAATCAAACTGACCCAAATCCAGATTGTTTTACCTCTACAATCTACATTCGTTTTACACCGCCGTACTCTTCACGTCTTCAACAATTTCAATCTCTTTTTATTTCTCTCAAACAATTCAGAGGAGAAACATCTGAGACTAGTTTGATGCACTCCGTTGAGTAATAAAACTTTCCTCTGAGATGATAAACGTTTCTTCTGTCCTGTGATACTCTATAGACAGAAGACAGATTGCTGTAAACGTTATATTAATATTCACATCTATGAAATCTAAAATAAGCAGTGCGTTCTGCAGAGTTCTAGCTGTTATATAAAACCACATTTCTGAATTAGTGATGTGTCTCGGAGGAACACTTACTCAGGTGAACATAATAAAACTCTCAAAGTTTTCGTGTAGCCAGGCAGTGTGTGTTTAAAGGCGTAATGACAGATTTTTCTAATAAGCACTTATCTATAGACCCTAAAGCAACACTCGTGATTGATGTCTATGAGTTCTAACCTAAAAACATCCCCCGTAAACTCAGAAGAAAGACACACATTTATCTGATTCACATCTCTGTGCGCGTGAGGATGGTCGGTGTATCAAACACAATGTTTTGGAGCGTCATCTGTTTTTATTTGGATGACAGACACACCACCATCCTCAAACACAGCGCTGTCAGTAAATAGAAGTGTACCCTGATGAACAGCGATCGGATTAGTTTTGACACGAGCACCACACACATTTCCGCCTGAAAATTAGAAATCACAGATAAAATTAACTTTAATTTAAAAAAATCCACGTCTTTATTTAGACGTGTGTACACAACATTGGCTTTAAATCAGTGCAGATTCCAGCGCTCGGAGCGTGGATGGGATTATGGTCGTCGGCATCTAGCGATAATTAATAAATAAACAGCTAAATGAAAGCTAATTGCGACAGTCGCACGCGCGCGCAGTCGTATTCAGCCATAAATAAAGTGAATGTTCAGCCTACACGCCATCTGCTGCAGTCCACATTATACTGAGAGCATGTGGACGAGAAGAAACATTTAACCTTCAATGTGTTCATTCAAACACCATATGCTCCAGCCGAGCCAATTTACAGCTTGAAATATTCACAAATCTGCACCAGAGTTACATAGAGTCGATTTTCTACAGTTCAATAGCACTTAAAAGAAATGTCTGGTCCAGACAAAATCAGACTTTCTGAGGCCTTTTGTATCTCACCATCGGCATCTCCACACACACACAAACACACACACACACACACACACACACACACACACACACATGTGTGTGTCTGCCTATGAGTGTGTGTGTGTGTGTGTGTGTGTGTGTGTGTCTGTCTGCCTATGTGTGTGTGTGTCTGTCTGCCTATGAGTGTGTGTGTCTATGTGTGTGTGTGTCTGTCTGCCTATGTGTGTGTGTGTCTGTCTGCCTATGTGTGTGTGTGTGTGTCTATGTGTGTGTGTGTCTGTCTGCCTATGTGTGTGTGTGTCTGTCTGCCTATGAGTGTGTGTGTCTGTTTACCCATGGGTGTGTCTGACTGCCTGTGTGTGTGTTTGTGTCTATGCGTGTGTGACTGTCTGCCTATGTGTGTGTGTGTGTGTGTGTGTGTGTGTATCTCTGTCTGCCTATAAGTGTGTGTGTGTGTCTACCCGTGTGTGTGTGTCTGGCTGCCTGTATGTGTGTGTCTGGGCTTGTGTGTGTGTGTGTCTGTCTGTCTGCCTAAAAGTGTGTGTGTCTGTCTACCCGTGTGTGTGTGTCTGGCTGCCTGTGTGTGTGTGTGTGACTGCCTGTGTGTGTGTGTGTGTGTCCGCCTGCCTGCCTGTGTGTGTGTGTGTGTGTGTCTGCCTGCCTGCCTGTGTGTGTGTGTGTCTGTCTGCCTGTGTGTGTGTGTGTGTGTGTTTGTTTGTCTGTCTGCTTGTCTATCTGTCAATCTATCTGTGTGTATATATGTATGCCTGTGTGTCTATCTATCTATCTATCTATCTATCTATCTATCTATCTATCTATCTATCTATCTATCTATCTATCTATCTATCTTGTCTGTCTGTCTGTCTATCTTTCAATCCATCTATGTATCTGTCAATCCATCTATCCATCAATTCACCTCTCTCATCAATTGTGTCAAAACCAAGGCATCACACTTCTTTTTACAAAAGTTTACATTTATCTGAAAATAATCTAAGACGGTTTCTGTTTGCATAACTGTGTGAAGGAAATCATTAAAGTCGCAGTTAAATTAAAAATAACAATTCCTACTTCTTCTTGAAATATTGCAGCGTTTCTAGTAAATAGCTTACAAATGTTGGTCTTTTTCTTTCTAAAATGCATATGCCCTCAAAATCTTCAGTTAAAATATGAAAATGCACTATCCATCTAAAATGACTTAAATTAGACGGAATGGGCGGGGCATCTGTTAACTCCTCCCCTTCAACTGTCAGTTACATTTCAAAATGCAATGGATACATCTAATCAAATCTCAGGGGGAAAACACAAGCCACGCCCACATTTTTCACTCCAAATTCGTCAGAATACGGAAGTAAACACATTTTACGGGGACTTTAAAGTAAAGAGTCATTTGCGAGAGGAAGTCTTGATAAATAACAAATCAGTCAGGTCCACACGACATCACAGTAAGTATGTATGTAGTCCATGTCATTATCAGAAACACACACATGATTCATATGTAAGCTATAAATAGTCGGATGATTCTCTCTCTCTCGTTGCAGTTAGTTTGAGCTGGATGACATCGGCGGGTCATTATAACTGCACACTGGACCGGAAGAGACACACAAACACACTGAGCAGATATCAGAGAGATGAAACTAATGATGAAAATAGACATGACATTATTAACACAAAGTGCTGGAAACACATTAGAGCCTTTAACGGTCACGTACCTTTTGAGAAAGTGAGTTAAACAAATTACTAACATAAAGAACACACAAACTGATGAATTACAATACAAGCAAACAGCAGCAAACACATCGCATACAACCTTCTTCTTAATATTTAATATAATAAATGCATTCGATTCATAATTCTATTATTTTCTAAAATAATTGATTTGATACAATGGCATTATATATACAAAATTAAATGCGTTTCATGGTTCTAATATTAATACGCTATATATAATATATGCTAGCGATTTTATTGCGCTACACTTTGTGTTACTTCTGACTATGCATGTCAGTCTAATAAGATTTTATTCTTTCAAAAATAGTCTATTGTAAATATGCATATCTAAATCAATATTAAAATAAACAACAACATAGACAGACTAATTAAATTATATTGTTTGTTATGTTTTTTTTGCCCATTGTATATAGTGCTTCGGTCTCATTTGGCACAGAGTTTCATAATCACATTTGAAAAACTAAGAATGAAGCTTCACACACAAATACAGAATCACGCTGAGATTACTGTATAAAACAATCATATGAACAGCATGAACGGTCAGACCGTTACAGTCTACAGTAAACACAACACCGGCTGCACCGCATTACATCCGCAGATCAAGAATTAAAGTTGTGTGTTTGTTGAGACAATCTTATCTCACTTCTAAAAACAAGCTGATCAATTATTTCAGCGTCTTCATATTCAACAAAACAAGTAGTGACGCAGCCCAACACAACAACAGCCTTCTACAAAACAAAACTGTGTTTAAAAGTCATCTGTCAAATTTACAAAGAAACAAAGGAGCGCAGGCCGACGCAAACATTCACGAGACCTCAACACAATGGTTTACTATATTCAATACAATTCGCATTTATTTGTATAGCACTTTGTTTTACAAAACCTATTGTGACAAAGCTTCTGCACAAAATCTGTTATGTCATCACTTGACCTTGTATGACAGAAACAAGCAATTGCAAGATTTCTGGAAATTTTCTCATTTTTTCATAGTTACCGAAGAGCTAATTTAAACACAACAATATGAACATCAATGAAAAAGTGAGATGTGAGGTTTAACACAGCTTCACACACAACCTTTCAAACAGGCATCACTTTCACTTACAACACAGATGAGAGTGAGACGGAGGATCTGGCAACCACACTCTCTTAAACAAACATTTGCTAACGTCCGAGAAATATTCTAAACAGATGCGATGAATCTCATGAGAACATGGCCAGCTTATATTTCTGCCCCCAAAATCAACTGGAAAAGATAAATATGCAAATATAAATATCAGTTTTCTCATAAACTAGAAGCAGCCCCTGTTTACAAATAAATATAAATGTATTAATATACAAGACTGTGCTTCAACAGGCTTTGTTTCATTTATGTCAAAATATTTTTCTGCACTTGCCGTTTGATTCTCGGGTGAAATGTGAGCCGGATGAGACTCACCCAATGAGCAGTGGCTTCTGGGACAGCATGAGAGTTTTGCTGTGGCATCAAGTCTGGTCGGCCAGCGATCACTCTCGCCTTTTGTCTCCTGACTGACTCTCTGCTTGCTCAGCAATCGTCTATAGAAATATTTTGGCAGGCCTGCGCTTTGTTTTCATTTCACAAAGGATCTGGGGTAGGAGCGGGGCGTGGGGGCAGGGCGAACGGGCGAGCTCGCTCTATTTCACTCGCTCTCTCTCTCTTCAATCTAAACAGCAGGAGGAAGTTGTAAATCACGGTAATGTACTCAGCCGTAATTCAGAACAGCAGGGAGAGTGGCACGCACACACGCGCTTCATACGGACGGTTCACAGTTCGCAGAAAAGCTTTAATCAGTGAAAATGAACCAATGGTACGAGATCTCCTATCGCAGCCAATCACAAGCCAGTCCTAAAGCAAGTCCAATCAGAGACGTTCAAATATTACGTAGAAGAAGTTTACTCTATGATCATTCAAAAAAACATCTCTTTAATTCTCTATTATTTCTCCTGGATTAAACTAAAGCGAATACGGACTTCTCAACACTAAATTTTCAATACTTAGTATTTAATGCTGAACTTACATCACATGACAGCAGTTTGAAGTTATAGCTGCACTCAGTGACAATATGCAATTACAATTTATAACATTCCTCTGTTGTCTATAATGTTATAATAATTCCTCAGCGTTTCGGGCGTTTGACACGCGTACTGCGTGTTTCTCGCGAAACGCACGAGTTGAAAAATCTGCCGCGTTAACAATCAGAAGCATTCTTTAGTAGTGACGTATTTATGACATAGCGAGCAGAGGCAGAAATCCCAACAAAAATGGAGGACAAAATCATCGTTGGTGTACGTGGATAGCTGGAGCTGTATGATACATCTTACTTTTATCGAAACAGGAATAAAAAGGATCATGAATGGAAGACAGTGAGTGAGGAGGTCGGACAATCTGGTAAATTGTAAAAAATCTCTCTTTACTCAATTAGAGCTATATACATATATATATATATATATATATACACATACAAGACAAGAACAGCCTTGCAGAAGCCCCTCCCAAGATGCAAATTCACGTCTGTTCTGAAGTGAATAAAGCGAGTAAACTCAAAATGTTCAAGCGTCCAATTAAGCGCGAATAGCGAGATTTATTCGCTCAAGTCGCGTTTGGAGGGAACGCTCTATGAGACTGGTTTCTCCAGAGGTTTTTTCTCCATTTATTTCTCATTGGAGTTTGGGTTCCTCGCCAAAGGAACATGTTGGGTTGCTCACCAGGAAACTGCAGATATTATTTATTAGAATGATCTTGGTGGTCTACAAACACCATGCGCCGTGTTTGACCTTTTTCTGTGTTTTTCTTATTTTCTTCTGTAAAGCTGCTTTGGAACAATGCACATTGTGAAAAGCGCTCCATAAATAAAATTGAATGGAACTAGATTAAATGGAGGGAAAACGGGAACTTTAGTTTACGTCTCATCTGTGTCTCAGATATTTCTAAAGAGAAAAATTGTCAGAAATCTGACAAATGTCATTAGAGTTTGAGAAGAGACAGCAACTGTTTGACAAGTCTGCAATCTAAAGTCAATATTATTGAAGATCTCAATATGAACTAATTTCTCATCAAATCCAGATGATTTAATATCTACATCTACATTCATTTGACACCTTCACACTCTTCGTGTGTTTCAACTCTCATTTGTTCCTCTTTTTAATAGGGATGAACGATAAAATTACCGGCCATATCGGTATCGGCCGATACCGATAACATAATAAATGTCCATTTATTAGCAGATACCGATATGGCCGATAATTTGTCGACAAATAAAATAGATAATAAAATGTATTAACTAATGGCTAAACTAATTCATATGCATGCTGCTCGCAGTTAAAATACAGTATAGTAATACTTAAAGAATGATCAGTTATCGGCCCAAATGTACATATCGGTGCATCCCTAGTTTTAATTTTTCCCCAATTTCAGGAGAAACATCTGAGACGAAGTTGACACTTCAATGAGACAAAGACTAAACTGACAATATATTTAGTTTGTGATTGTTAAGTCAGCGATAAAAACCACTATGAAGGAAATCTAGGGCGTTACAGGCAGCCTGTGGGGCAGATCAAAATGAAGAGAGGAGACAGCTAGCGTTTAAAAAAAAAGACTAAAACTCGTCTCAGCATCTCACAGTTCTGTCGTTACTTTTAATCCTAAATAGATTTTCCGATAGATGATTTTTTTAATCGGCACAAGAACCGCCTCGAGTGAAACTCTCTCAGTTCTCTCGCCCCGATCACGTCACCCGTGAAGAGCACAATCTCTCTACTGAAGTATCAGATAGACAGCCAAGTTTTCCTCTCTTCTCCTGTTCATCCGATCACAGGCCTACTTGGCAAGCGAAGCTCTGGGAAGCAATCAATAAAACCTTGTTACTCTAATTGTGAGATTATAATCTTGACCGCGACGTCTTCTGCATCCTCAAACAGCGAGTGCATTAGAGACATTTCCAGCTCTTCTCTAATGCCAATGATGCAAATGTAAAGACAAACATTTGTGCTGCACGATGCCGTCGAGGTGAATCTCAGAGCCACGAGTAAACTGACACAGCGGATGAGGAAGGTTCGGCATACTAATGAAGAAAAGACTTCGATTTTGTTCAGAATTAATTAGGTGTTTACTTAAAATCTGTTTGTGTTCTTTTAAATAATAAAGTGATGTACATGACACGATGACATGATGGTGAGTAAATTATTGGAGGTTCATATTTTCATATTTTGATGAACTTTCCTTTTAACTAACTTTGATAAGATATTGTACTCTTGTGTTTATTCATGTGGAAGAAATAAAAATTCAACAGGACAGACAGACAGAATCATTGAGGGGTTCTTTCTAATCAATCAAATTTCTCTCTCTCTCTTTCTGGATCTGTCTCGCTCGTTCTCAGCTCCATTCAGCCCCCTCTCTCTCTCTCTCTCTCTTTCTGGATCTGTCTCGCTCTCTCTCAGCTCCATTCAGCCCCCTCTCTCTCTCTCTCTCTCTCTCTCTCTCTCGTTCTGGATCTGTCTCGCTCGTTCTCAGAACCATTCAGCCCCCTCTCTCTCTCATTCTCTCTCTCTCCCTGTCTTGTATTTTTTCCGCTCTTGTTCGCCCGCTATCGATCGGTTCAGTTGGCTGGAGGTCAACCCTCGGCGGACTCCAGACTCTTTTGTTCACGGTGGTTACCGAGGCGATCCGCCATGACCCCGAACACACAGAGGGCTCGTTAGGGGCCAAGCGGAGACGATCTCTCCCCTACAATCAGACGAGGTCAAAGGTCACCAGAGGACAGTTCAGTCAACGTGAATGTTAAGACTCCTGGGAGCTGTCGGGCGTCTGATCTGAGAACAGAGCCGGAGTGAGATGGACGGAGTCCTGATGTTCGGCATTTTACAGATTTCTGATCTAATACACAAAGGTGACATTACACATTTTCGCGGTATTCTGTTGGTATGAATACAGTTTTGTATAAAAATGTAAATGTGTGAAAATATGCAACATGCAAAATAACTCGAGTGATTGATTGTTCGATGGACCACATTACCTAGATTTTTTAAAAATAGTTTACTGATGATTAAAGAACCAAAAACATACAATGCGGTCTTAGCTGTTGAAACTACCTCAATAATGTTTGTTCAAGGATAAAGACAACACAAGAACTCAATATTCTTCCGCTTATTTCAACTGCCCTTCGTTTACTCAATCTGCCATTCTTGATAGATCCAAACAAGACTGAACAGACGTTTCTGTCGGGTTATTGAGAAGCAACTGATTAAAATGAAAATAAATATGTACAGAGAAGGTGAAGTAAGGACAGAAGGTAAAGATTGTTTGCGCTTATAAAACACAAAGTAAACCTCAACTAGTGTGTGTGTGTGTGCAAATATTGGTGTTACAGTGTTTTATTTACATTTATGCATTTGGCAGTTTTATCCTATATCGAACCCACGACCTTGGCGTTGTTAGTGCAATGCTCTTACCACTGAGCTACATGAAAGCTATATTGTAAGTCAGAATAGTCTGAACTTGCTTAAACTTGGTCAAGTGAACAAGACTTGCAGACAGACGACAAATATGAGTCTGTGAGTAAACAGCGAAAAAAGAAAGAGAGATGCACTGCCTCTTCAGTAGCACATCATATATATATATATGCCACAAACTCAAAGGGATCGAGGGAACACATCCACACTAACATCAATTTTTATATATATATATAGAGACATGTTTTTTAGTTATTGTGAAATGATTTGGCAAAATGATGTGATGCAAATAAAGCGATTTGAATTTAAATTTGAGAGAGCGAGCGAGCGCAAGAGAGAGAGATATTTATGCTTTGCTCTTTTTCTGTTTATATTGATATGTACAAATAGTTATTTATACTTATATATTTGTGCACGTTTATAATTAATTTTCCCGTGTTTTGGCAATGTGAAAAAAAAATGATCATGCCATTAAACCTTCTCTGAATCTTGAGAGAGAAAGAAAGAGAGCATGAGAGAGAGAAAGAGAGAGAAAGAGAGATAGAGGTGATGTTATCAGATTCCTCTCAGTTTAGTCTACTGGTCTTTCCTGTGGTATAGTTTCTATAAGCGCTATATTTGTTCATTATCTCACGCCGAGGGAATATTTGTCTTCTCATCTGCTAGTTTCTCTCAGAATGTCTTTGGGATGTTTACAGAATAGCTGAATAAACGATTGACTCAATTCATCTATATGTCTTGAAGACTCAGATTAATAAACATCTCATAATGAAAAAAAATCATCTTTCACACCAAGCACATGATGTTTAAGTGAGGACAACGCATCTCTCACTTACAAAAATATGAAGTCACGCTGATGTTTCTCATGTGGAAACCAACATTTCAATTCCATCTAAATACATATTCTTAGCTACATATGTGTCTCTCTGTATATAAATAGGCCCATCGCTCTAAACAGAAGTGGATCTCTCAGAATAAAAGCAAAGGAGGTCAAGAGAAGCAGACTAAACCATTTGAAACATCAGGTTGATGGGTGTTCTCTTACCTGACTCGGGGAGAGAAACTCCTGGTTGTTGTCACTCATGTACATATTTTCACCATCAAACTGTGGGCAGACAGAAAGAAGATTAAAGTTTGATTGGTCAGACAGCTGAGATAAAGGAAAATCATTTGCATATCATACGAAAAGAGAAAAAGAACAATTGAGTCAAAGCTGTCAAGAGCGTGAGAGACACCAAACCCCACCTAGACATCACTGAACTATCACACAAAACCTGCCTAGCATACACCTTTTATTTTTATACCGTCTTACTAATGTCTAAGAAAAATGAAAGAGATGTTTCTTTTCTTCCGGGAATGAAGCAAAATAAAAACAGAGCTGGTTTCGATATGATGTGAAAGGTGGGTAGAGGATTTTAATATAGAGCAGAGAGGTCGAGAAAAAGTGCAGCGCTGTGTGACTGTGGTGACTGTGACATAAATGACTCAGTTTCGTAAGTTGAATCGCAATCGCATGATAACCTGCAACACACGTGACATCACCGGCAAAATGGCCGCTGCCGCCCCCCAAAACCCTCAGCGCCATGAAGGAACATACAGAGCTTCATACGAGAGACCATCTCTTTCTTTATTACGCTCCGATGGCAGTCAAAGTGTGTACACAATTTCCTGAGAATGTAAAGCATAAAAAAGCGACTCTGAAGAATCACAACGCAGATACAAAGAACTTGCTTGAGAACACACACATGACACTAAATGAACAAGAAACAAGAGTTTTCATCTCTTCATGAGCTCAGATAATGTGATCATGCATGACGTTGTGCTGCGATACATCATGACACATCAGTCAAACAGCTGATGGGATCACCCTACCTCCACACACACACACACATATATTATATCTATGTATATATGCATTTGTGTGAGTGTGTGTGTTTGTGAGATAGAGAGAGAGTCACTACAGAGCTAAACGGCCATCATGCATTTATATATTCTATATTGCAAACTGCAGCAACAATAAAACATTATTAGAGCACAAACATATGCGCCCACACACACACACACACACACACACACAGCTATGATCATTTTGCTTATGGTCTTGCAGAATTGCACGCACATTTCTAACAGCCCCTCCTAATTAACATGCAAATATATCCAAAAGCAAACGATAGACATCTACACAAATTAAATTATTTGGCAGTGTGTGTGTGTGTGTGCGTGTGTGTGTGTGTGTGTGTGTGTGTGTGTGTGTGTGTGTGGGGGGGGTTATAATGGAAGATTTTTTTCCTCTTATCTGCAATCATTTTTATTTCAACAGCCCCTTCACACAAACACACACACACACACACACACACACACACACAAAAGGCATGTAGTATTGTACAATGTACTGAAATTCATGATGTGACCTGATATTTGCAATCACGTTTTTAAACAAAAAGTGCCACATTTTTATTCCAGACAACATTAATACTGAACCAACATTTACTTGATGTCTTACACTTACAATGGTAATCATAGTTTTAACATGTAGAGGAGTCACAATATATGTCAGTGAAAACAACAAGATGATCCATATTCATTTAAAATAACAAATATGTGTGCGGAAAAGACGTGAAATTTGAATCGAGCATTATGAATTTAATAACCAAAAAAGACATTCTTACAAAATATTTTTGTCTCGTTTCTAGTGAAAAGATCTAAAAATTCTTAAATCAATACACAAGTACTTGACAAGAAAAGTGACCTAAGATATTTGGTCTTGTTTTATGAAAAAGAATGTAAGAATTAAACAGGTTAATGGTAAGAACGAGCAAAAAAAATCCGTCCATGGGGTGAGATAAAGAAACTTCAAGTACCATATTCAAGTTTATTTTTCTCATATCTTTGGTCTCTTTTCTTGTCACGTTATAGTCTTTAGCACACAACGCTATGGAAATATGGTTACCATGGTAATGTTCACAAAGAGATATTTTAATTTCTGTGCGCGTGCTTTTAATGTGTGAGTCTTTAAATGTTTTCACAGACTGTCATTAACTCTTAAGTATATATTTTATCATCAACAAACACCTTCAGTTTCAGACCAATTTCAGCTGTAAATAGACACCGAACATCAGTATGTACGCTTTCAGGTGAATGCACATTCAAACCCACGACTTTTTTGCTCTTCTAATGCAATATTGTGAAATGAACAATTCATTTGCTCCTCTGTGTGACTTGATGTTTGGCAGATGTTTATTTTATCCGTCCATAAAGATTTTAATGAAGCTCAAGTGTTGTTTCTACTACACGAGAATTCAGACGATCGGACGAAAGATGTCCTGCTGTTCAATTCTTCACATCCATAATGTGAAAATGATGTCAGGATTACTTCCGGTTCACTCCTCACACTCGACAGAATGGTCAAGATGAGCAGGATGCATTATGGGATAGAGTATGCATTATTATGTGTTTTCTATTACAGATGTACTACGTACAGTACACCGTTCAAAGCCCATCCCTCTCTCTCTCTCTCCATCCGTCTGCCACACCGGGCGTTTCTATTAGCCGTCTAATTGCACATTCCATAGTGACAAGAGCTCATTAGTGCTTAATTACACACGTGTTATTTAGTGCAAACATCTCCATTTGGGCCCTTTTGCCGTGTAATTGTTCTGCGGGGACGAGAGTGGAGATGAAGGGCATGTCTGAGTGATCCGCACCGAATACGGAGGGCTGGAAGTAGGTCATGTGTGGCAGCAATAAACAAGAAAGACTGGAATTAAAATAATACAAACACACACATACACCGTCATATCCAAAGCTCATGGAATATTTAGAGTGCACTAATAGACGGTAGTAAGAGACAGAGACTCTTTTACATTTGAATTTCAGAGAAACCGGCAGACTACATGAATATATCAGTGTTTTGTTGTGTTGTGTGTGTGTGTTTACAACAATGCATATGTGTTCTTTTCACTAAAGAAACCGAGCGAATTTACATAAGAAAAGACTGATAAGTGTTACCATTTTTTAAAGGTCTTAAACATGCTACAAAATTAGCAATGAGCTACAGAAGCTTGATTGTAAAATCAGTAATGCGCAACCTTAAAGTCGACGTTAACCGGATTGTTTTTACTTCCGTATTCTGACGCATTTCCGAGTGACTCGGAATTTAGAAGAGAAAAAATTGTGGGCGTGGCTTGCTTTTTCACTGCAAATTGATTGGATGTATAACAACAGCCCTTGCACTTTGTAATGGAACTGTGAGCAGATTCACAGTTAAAGGGGAGGAGTTAACGGATGCTCCGCCCAAGCCGTCTAACGTACGTCATTTAACATGTATAGTGCATTTTCAGATTTTAACTGAGGATCATTAGGGCACATGCATTTTAAAAATAATGACCCACATTGGTAAGCTGTTTACAATAAACGCTCCAAGATTTCATGAATAAATAGGATTCGCCATTTTTTATTTCACTGGGACTTAAAATGCTTATTGTTTTTATAAACGCTGCCGATTTTAATATGATAAAAATGACCATTTTGAATGCTCACTGAGTTGCAATAACTATAAAAACATAAAAAATAAACAATTGGAGTGTTTACACTTGTTAAACAACAGGGTGACTTTTGTTTAGCTTGTCTTTGAAATGTAGGAATTTACCCCAACAATACTCCTTTATGGTGATTTTAAAAGGTTAAAATGTCTAAGATTTGAACAAAAGCTTAGCTTTAAAAAAGTAAAACGAACTAAGATGTGAGTTGTTTGCATTCAGATAAGTGTTGTGCATTATTTTGCCATTAAACAACAACTTTGAAAATGATCCATTTAAAAATTTAAGTCCCAGCTCTATATTTTGACATTTATGCGGAAAACTTTACTATTTACATTATAAAACTACATTATACATTATGTAACATTATATATATATATATATCGCAGTGCAATTCCTGAATGCTAATTGGTGAATTCAGCTGTTACGTTCACTCTACAATTTGGCGACAAACACACTCGCCGGGCACACACGGACTGAACATTTCAAACAGTTCAGTTGTCATCCTGAACCCACGATACATCCCGACAGAAATCCGTAACGGCAGGAGTAATGACGGAAGATGTTCGCCCGCTCTCTGGAGAATGAATAATATTCCAGCACTGCTGAATCTAATAGGCTCTCTCTCGCTCTCGCTCTCTCTCTCTCGCTCTCTGATATTCAGCAGAGAATGGCACTTATGAAATATTAATATCATACAAAAATAAGGCAACTCCAGCGTGCTCCATCTCTCAAACTCCAACGTAATTGACTATGCGAGTCTATCCAAATCAGGCCGCAAAGAAAACGAGAAGAAAAAATAAAGGGAAAAGGAGAAAGTGGGAATCTGTCAGATTTACGGCGGAGGAAGACGAGCGGCGTGTCACAAACGAGCGAGGAATAAATATACAACGTGCCAGATGATAATGCACACAAACACACAACGTAATGTCTGCGTGTCGCTCAAACACTTCACAGATCAGTGAATGAGAACATTAGATGATGTCAAATCATGATTATCTGGAGCATCAATATCAAACATTTTCATCAGAAATGGAGTCGGTGGTAAATGCAAAATAGCTCAATGTTTATTTTACTCGCGTATTTTACATGATGGACTGTAAAATTGGATAATCAAAATATATAAAAATAACACTTGAAGAGCTTTCCTGCTCATCTGAGCATCTGAGAGTGAAGCCCCGCCCTCCATGTGGTCTTCTGATTCTGATTGGCTAATCCCTTCAGTGTTCTTGAACCGGTTTAAAATGTGTAAGATGATTTCATTCTTTTTTGCAGCTCAGGTGATGCATTGCAAAAGCTCACACTGTTTGTTTTATTTTTAAACGAGGTCTGAAAGGCTTCAAACAGGTGCGTTATGCTTAGATATAAACATTAAAAAGTATTTAGATTGTGTGTTTTACGTATCGAAATAAAAATGTAAACCTTCATTCGTTTCTACAATGACTTTCATTTCTTTCATTTTGAACTACTTTCTGGTTGTTATTCAAATAAACATCACAGTATCAAAGTAAATCGAATTATCACTTCAAACTAACTTGAAGGTATCTACTAAATAACCGCATTAACGCATCTACTGCATTGTAACTTCAATAACTGCACTAACTCATCTACTGCACTGTAACTGTATATCTTCATCTACTCATGTATTGCACCATAACTTCAATAACTGCATTAATTCATGTACTGCACCGTACCTTTAATAACCACATTAACTCATCTACTGCACTGTAACTTTAATAGCTAATGTCTGTAACTAATGCACACTCAAGTCACTTGCACTATTGTATAGTCTATATTGTTATCTGTTCATTACCTCCTGTACATTAATGTTCACAGTATATAGCCTTCTGTATATATTGTTCATAGTACATACCGACTGTCATATTTTCATAGTACATGCCCATTGTAAAGTATTTTCATAGTACATGCCCATTGTAAAGTATTTTCATTGTACATGCCCATTGTAAAGTATTTTCCTAATATTGTATTCTGTATTTATTCACACTGTATATCTGCACTTGCTAATTGCACTTCTGGTTAGAGCTAAACTACATTTCGTTACACTGTACTTGTATATGTGTAATGACAATAAAGTTGAATCTAATCTAATCTAAAACAAGATGTGTCAGCTTAATAAAACCCGTAAAAGCAGTTTACACCGTTGTGACGTCCAAATCCACGAGATTGCACACACGGATAAGAGAGGTCAGAACTGATTTTAAAAACTCTTTCGATTGATACGGCTGGTTTGAGGTTCACATCATCATTGCTACTTCTGATTTTGGCGCATATCGAGCTTGAAAACATTACATCAACACTGTGTTTAGCAGAGGCGGGAAATCTGAGATCACATTTGTGAACCTGGACAACTAAACCAGTCTTTTGGGTAATTTTTCAAAAAATTGAAATGTTGAGAAAATCGCCTTTGAAGTTGTTAATCTGAGGCACTTTGGCAGGACATCCACTCACAAAAATAAAGTTTTATATATTTAAGGTAAGAAATCTACAAAATATTTTCATGGAACAATGATCTATTGTTTTTAAGGTATGAGCTGTGTTTACAGAAAAATGTATAATTCAATCATGTAATTCAATATTTGATGTCTATTAATCAAAAAACCAGTCTTAAATAGCGTGAGAAAAGTTTTAGCAAAAGACAAAAATACATTTTATGGGTCAAAATTATCGATATTTCTTTTATGCCAAAAATCATTATGATATTAAGTTAAGATCATGTTCCTTGAAGATATTTTGTGAATTTCCTACCTTAAATATATAAAAACTTTATTTTCGTGATGGATGTCCTGCCATAGTGCCTCAGATTAACAACTTCAAAGGCAATTTTCACAATATTTAGTTTTTTTGCACTCTCAGATTCATGAGTTTTAAACGGTTGTAATTCAGCCAGATATTGTCATATTTTAACAACTCATACGTCAATATCAATCTTATTTATTCAGCTTTCAGATTATGTAAAAATCTCCATTTCCAAAAATTGACCCATAATACACATATGACAAAAATATACATTTTTAAAGAATATTGTTATTTTACGCCTTTATTTTTACCCGACACGCATGTTCTAAATGTTGGTTCAAAATGAAATGTATTGTGTCCATTAGAATAGTGTTTTTTTGTAAGCGCAGATATTTAGAAAAACACATTTTAGCGTTCTAATAGCAATACCGTGAAAACGTGACACTTTTCGATTAAGATTATTATACCGCCAAAATCTCATATCGGCCCATGCCTAGTTCAGAATGAGAAACATTTGAGCAATAACACATTCCTGCGGGGGGGAACGGAGTCACCGTGGCCAAAATACAAATGTAAAAGTCAAGACCTTCATGCAAACAGAAAAAGGAGAGAAACACACACTGATGGCTAGAGAAGGAAAGAAAAACTGGTGGTTTAAAAGAGCAATAAAACCTTCTGAACATGTGTGTGTTTGTGTGTCTGTGTGTGTTGTTCACCTCCAGAGGAAGCTGAAAGGTGAGGGCGGGTGGGTGTGTGTGCATGCGGGGGGGTTATTTTAGCAAACTGAGCGGATGTTTAACTGAACCAACTTTTAACTGAACCCTGTGTGTGGAGATATAAAGATACCGAACAAAGAGGCAAAACCTCGTTCTTTCCCCTCACCGCAACACCTGACGCACGGGGCCGAGGAGAAACGGCACGTTTCCTCTCAGAGCTGTTAAAGTGGTTCTTCTGAGCTCAACCATCATGCCACGGTTTGGTTAGACTTCTTAAAGACTGCTGAGGAGACGCTCGATATAAGGCAGATAATTTTAAAACCATTCATATGTAAATGCACGCGCGCATCCGGAAAACTCAGCCGGAGGTTTTTTTTCTCGTCTTTTTTTAGACGGCTTGTCAGAATCCTGGGCATTGTAAAAAATATGCTTTTCTCTGGTTTCATTTGCGAAAGCGTCGAGAAGAACTCGAACTAACTGGAGAATAATGGAATGCACGCGTTTATCAAACGCATCGGGTCCTTTCCTGCAGAATCGCAATCTCCTCACAACGATATTAAACGCCATTCTTACTAAATTCTATGTCTTATTAGCTGATGATATTCCCAACCACGTTTTAAGGATGCAATTCATTTCTTTGTCTTCCTGACAAGTTCAAGATGCGATTTGTGTCCCTCACAGCCAAATTCGGCTTCATATACATCACACTTTCACACCGGTATATGTAACGCACATCAATTTTCACTTTATGTGTTAAGTAGACAAAACTCAAAACAAAACTAACAGTTTGAAAGTTACTTCAAGATGTTTCAGTGATTCACAGTTATTTTGCTTTGTTTAACAAAAACGTCCTTTCAAGCAACGGAAAGCGAGAAAGGAAACTTGGGTAATTGTGAGTCAAACGTGCTCATATTTGTTAGTGAGTCATCCTGATGTGTGTGTGTTTGAACACTTGCACCAGTGCAAACAATAGCTGTGTGCAGACAAAACCAGTGACTGCTCATCTGCAAAACACTGTGTGCATGTGCACAGAAATAATCTGATGTCTGTCGTCTGTCGTGTGTATTTACATTCATCCTCATTACTACACTGCGTTTGACAAACAGTTAATGTTGGCATCTGCTAAAATATATCGTGATTTTGTCGATGACTTTCATTGAAGTCATGTGCGAACTCTAAAGCTGCTTGCGAACACACGCGTTATGGTTTCCAGAAATTCAGTCTGACATGAGACAATAGGACAGAAATAGCCACGTGAACAGATACCGATGAACCAAAAAGTACCAGAATGAGTGTGGTAATAACTGAAGTGACATTCTACTCCATGGTATTTTACCATCTGATATCATCAGCTCATCTTGTAGTGAGTGTGTGTGTGTGTATGAGGGAGGTATTGGTGGGTGTGAAGTGTGGCCCCATGGGGATGTATTGGGGTGCATGGACTCTCAGTTCATCATGTGATACTTTGAGAACCACAAAACCACCAAAGACAGACAGACAGACACACTCAGATAACAGGGGGCGCTAGTGAGAGAGAGAGAGAGAGAGAGAGAGAGAGAGAGATGTATCCCACACATGTGCTTTACATTATATTACTTTATTCTGCAACTAAAATGTTTATTTTGCTTCAGTAAATCTCTGTTTGGACTAAAGTTTATTTCTGTTTCCATATATTTACATATGAAGAGTTTGGTTGCAAAAGAGATAACTCTTGTTTTTCAAAAAGTGTTAAAATTCATGTTTTTATATTGTGAACTCCAATTAATATCAATTAAACTGCTCTCGGTTTGTTTTGATTTAAGCCATAATAACTGAAAACATTCAGCAAACAAACACAATAAAAACATGAAAACATACAAAAAAACATGATTATCTCAGCTGGAACCAAACTCATATTATTAAACACATATTATAAGCCACTTAAAGTTGCACTACATACATCACAATTGATTTGATTTTATTACGTTAATTAGCTTTCTATACGTTTGCTTACATACTTGCACTATTTGTACTCAGTTTGGCAATACGATTTTACTTTTGTCAAGCCAATAAAGCACACTTAAATTGGAATTGAGAGAGAGAGAGAGAGAGAGAGGGGGAGGGAGACAGAGAGAGAGAGGGAGGGAGACAGATAGAAAGAGAAAGAGAGAGAAAGAGAGAGAGAGAGGGGGAGGGAGACAGAGAGAGGGAGGGAGACAGAGAGAGAGAGAGAGAGAGAGAGAGAGAGAGAGAGAGAGAGAAAGAGAGGGAGTGAGACAGAGAGAAAGGGAGACAGAGGGAGGGAGACAGAGAGAAAGAGAGAGAGAGAGAGAGAGAGAGAGAGAGAGAGAGAGAGAGAGGGAGGGAGGGAGAGAGAGAGAGAGAGAGAGGTAGGGAGGGAGGGAGGGAGAGAGAGAGAGAGAGAGAGAGGGAGGGAGGGAGGGAGGGAGGGAGGGAGGGAGGGAGAGAGAGAGAGAGAGAGAGAGGTTGAAAAAATGTGAACTGTAACGCATATAAAGTCTATGAAGTGCTGTATTTTGGTTTTTCTCTAACACACAGAATGTTCTATGTCATTTGATGTGATGTGAGAGTATGATGGGATTGTTCTCACCCCTACAGAGGGCAGTCGTTTCCCCTCGTGGTGGGCTCTCACGGGTAAAGTGCTGTACAGTCTAACACCACGATCTCCTACACTGTATCTGTTCTGTAGAGGAGGACATAAACACAGATTTAGAAGACGAGAGAAAACAGACCAAACTTTAGTTTTGGAAACACAAGCAACCGTTCGAACCGTTTCACAACATCATCGCAAATAACAACAAATCCCAAATCAACATGACAGAAATATTGAGCTGAGGAAATGTTTGTGTAGACGGGGTTGTTTACTGTATTCTGGTTTAACACTTGAGGTCAGAGGTTTGTTTGAATCCCTAAAGTTAACCAAGGAGCGACGGTGATGTTTATCTTAAAACAGGACTGTTAACATATTGAGCACAGCAGGTGTAATGACATCTCAACTGATTTCAGTCAGTCACACTGGCCTGATCCCACCGTGTGTACACGTGTGTGTGAGTCTGTGTGCTCCGGCTCAGTGTGTGAGGCCTGTCGGAGGAAACACTTCCCGCAGGAGATTTGGCAGTCTGGGTTTGGGAATCGGTGCAATCCAGCATCTAATGATTCACACAAGACGTTGTGCCAAAAACACACACACACGCACACAAACGCACCTACACACACACACACAGTACTTTTTTACTTATTAAGTAAACATCCAGTCGCAGGTACAAAAAACAAGTTCTAACTTTTCCCCTTAAATTCTTCTCAAAAGAAAATAAATCATAATGTTTTGAAAACATGATGAAATCTGAAAGCTGAATAAATGCGATTTTATTGATGTATGAGTTGTTAAAATACGAGAATAACTGGCAGAGATTGTTAATCTGAGGCACTGTGGCAGGACATCCACTCACAACAATAAAGTTTTGATATATTTACAGTAGGAAATTCACAAAATATCTTCATGGAATATGACCTTTACTTAATATCCTGATGATTTTTTGCACAAAAGAAAAATCGATAATTTTGGCCCATAAAATGTATTTTTGTCTTTTACTATAAATGTTCCTGAGCTACTCAAGACTGATTTTGTGATCCAGTGTCACACATGACGTCCTTTTCTGCTGTAACATGATGATATATTGATAGTTTATCACATCTCCATTTATGCATTCGTAGACGCTTTTATCCGAAGCGACTCACATTGCATTATACTATACATTTGTTTCTGAGTATGTGTAATCCCTGGGTTGAACTCATGATCTTAGCGTTGCTATCTTAAAAACCTTTCGATCTGTAGATGTGTGCTTAAATGTCTAAAATGACATTACAGATAAAAACATAATTGTGTCTACATATCGATTTCTTTAAAGTATATTTTTCAAATGGATGACCAAAAAATTAAGAGAACGCAGCCAATATTAGACCGGGAACTCTTTAAAAGCATCTGAGGGTGAGACCTCAAGAAGCTAAATGATAATATGACAAGAGAACAATTAAGCTAATTCTACTCAAGCGGTAGCAGTTTTGATAACTTTAGGTGCTTTTATTCACAACATTATTATCATTTTTTATTATTATTATTTGTCTAAAAGGTAGAAAAAATCTGTTTCCAACCTTTTGACTGGTACTGTACATTTAAATGAAACCAAATAATTGACGACTCAATCTGAGCGAAAACCATTCATGTAAACACCAGAATCAATGCGATCAGAATACAACTTTAATCGGACCTGAAGATGTGATGTTCACCTGAGATAATACAATCAGAAAATGAATCATGCAAACTCTGAAATACACCTACAATAGTGCTTAAGTTTATTTCTTAATTTGTTTCAATATTGTAAATTCAGCAATACTTTGCAAGGCTCATGTGTTCTTTCTATGCATCACATTTTCGTTTTTATTGAACATCTGAAAACGCTGTATGAAAATCTCTAATCTAGACTTCGTACCTTCAGAGATGAGGTGTGAATTTGATGACAGACGATGTTCAGAAGTTTTACAAAGATACAAAGAGAGAGAATCAGGTGAATCTACAGGGCAGATATCTCACAAGTCTTACGGCTCTTACTGAAGTTGTCGTGCGTTTTCTCTGATTTGTGTCTCTGTGTCGCAGCTAAATTCAGACACACATCTCGGGGTTTCCTGCACATTGTGTTTTCCTGTTACCCGGCGCACGTGTCCGTAATCGATGTGCCCTTTACAGCAAACTTTACTGTAAACCGTGGGCGACTAGAGGGGAACGTGCTGACCGAGCAGACGTACAGTATCACAATGATTGTGGTTTGACTGGAAGTTTATTAAGTGCTGACTTTTATAAAAAAAGTACTCGTGGACGATTTGAGGTGAAGCGAGAGTGGTTGAATAAAAAAGTGACATATTTAGCAGTTGGCACAAGACTGACACATTAGCTTCCAGTTCCTGTTGTGGGGTTACTTACATGACAGAAACAAACATATGCAAACACGCTCAAAAATACTTAAAATTTATACCAAACCAAACAGTGCCGAGATGAAGCGCGACATTTGATGCGAAGCAAAATAAATCATGTTAAAATCAACTCTTTTTAAACACTTTTTTATTATAATTTTGCCTCCCATAATCAAATCCCATTACTCGATTTCCCTACCTAAACAAATCTATGAATTACATTTGTCCCACAGCGTTCTGCAATGCAGACCCACATGAGATGCTGTGAGGACCCACTTGTGAAAACCGCTGATATTCGGTCAACTTTTTGCTTTAACAAGTTGCCCAAAGTCTTAAATAAATTGAATTGTAAAAGAGAACAAACAAACAAACGCACAAAACAATCTGCATTAAAGTAGCAGCTGCTACATGCAAATGTCTCTTAAACCGCAACAACATTACTACGTTTTGAATTTTGGATATTATTACAATGCAAATTGCATAGGGCAAGAGATTAAGTTGCAATTATGGGCTGAAAAGCATGAAGAGAGATGGAAATGTGCTATTTCAGGCTCTGCGTCCTGCCCGTCCACGGGAGGAGTGTACTTAGTAATATTAAATATAGTATAAAATACTGGGTGGTATGAGATTAAAGCAATAAATGCCATAGAGAGAGAGTGTGTGAACACGTGCAAGCTTTAATGTGATTGTTTAACATTCTGAAGAGAGAGGAAGAGAGAGAGAGAGAGAGAGAGAGAGAGAGTGAGAGAGAGTGAGAGAGGGAGAGAGAGAGCGAGAGAGAGTGAGAGAGAGTGAGAGAGGGAGGGAGAGGGAGAGAGAGAGTGAGAGAGAGAAAGAGAGGGAGAGCGAGAGAGTGAGAGAGAGAGAGAGAGAGAGAGTAAGAGAGGGAGAGGGAGAGAGACCCCAAACTGAAAGTGTAGCACCATTCTTAACCTCACAATTAATCAGACAACTGTGATCGGATTAAAAAATTGAGTTACTTATAAATTATGAGAACATCAGGGCATATATAAAGTTCTGTGTGGCACTCAAATTTAAGAAAAAAAAGGTGCTTAAATGAAAAAACAAATCATAACAGAAACACAGATGTGAATCCTACTGAGAAAATATATGATTTAGCTCAGACTTAAAGTGATCGTTGACTCAAAAATGAAAATTCTGTCATAATGTCCACTCCCTCTTGTCATTTCACACATGAATGACTTTCTTTTTTTCAGCTTAACCCAAAAGAAGATATTTTGAAGAAAGTTGGTAAGCGGAACACCACTGGCCCCCATTCATATCTATTGAGGGGACACAAAACCAATGCAAGTGAAATTGACATTTGTCAAAATATCTTGTGTGTCTGCGGAGGTAAGAAAGTCTTACAGTTTTGAAATGACAAACGGGTGAGTAAACGATCACAGAGGTTTGTATTTTGGGGACAGTCCAAAAATTCTGACATCGTTTTTCATCACGTGGTTGTAAATCTGTCTATGACTCTTTCTTCAGTGAAAAACAAAAGAAGATATTTTGAGAAATGGTGGTTTTGAGTCCATGTAATGAACTATGGGGCTTGGTATTGTTTGATTATCAATGTTCCTCAAAATATTCTTCTTTTGTGTTCTGTAGAAGAAAGAAACTCGGGTTTGACATCACATGATGGTGAACAAATAATGAAAGAGTTTGAATTTATTGGATGAATGTTCCTTTAAAGATCTCCAATAACTGGTTGACCGAGTATAGAGAGAGTATTCTTTCACTTAAGAGAACTGTTCTGGTAATCTACTTTTCTGTCTGTTTGAAGGTAAATCACGATTAAAATGAAGACAAAAATAATAAACAGCAGTAATTAACAAAGAGAGAAGAAACAGATTTGTCCTTCACACACGTCTTTTTCGAGTAATTGTTAGATTTCTCTTCACATCCGACTCTTGCTCATTATGGAAATAGGGACAATTGTTATACTGTGTGTGTGTGTGTATGTCAGGGTTCTCAAATTAGGAAAACACAGCAAAATGGGGGTAGTGAAGAGAACACCTGCCCTACAACACTACAGCTTCTCTAAAGTCTCTCAAACACACATTCACACGCAAACCAATTCATGCACTTAGCTGTAAACAAGTCGCCAAACTAAACACTGCATTCAAGCTAAACATTTTATTATCACGTGTGCCCGTGACTTTTGCACTGCTGGATGTAAGGCTCCACCAACTGAGCTACAGAAACCGAAACAGCCCGGTCACTTCATTTGGTTAAAATGGACGAAAAACAATTATATGGCAAGTGCATAACTGAATGTGTTGAAACGTGCTTTTGGGTATGATTTTGTGGGAAATGTCACATCATCTGAGTTCAACACACAACGTATTACAAAAGTAACCTGCAATGTTGTGTTTAAAACAGAGATGGCGATAGCGAGCCAAATCATACCAATTAAGTAAAATTAATTGCGCGTTTTACAGTAAAAAGTATTTAAAATAACTGAATGTGAAAAATGACCTCTGATCACAATTCGTATCATTTACATTTAGTCATTTAGCAGACGCTTTTATCCAAAGCGACGTACAGAGAGTTTAGGGAGCAATAAAGCGATGTCATACAGGAGCAATAAAACAATAGATGCTAGTTACAAAAGCTAGACCAATACATTTTGAGAGAAAGAGAGTGTTTGCTTTCTATCATACATTCATGTCCGTTTGTGAATCTAAACTTGTTCAATGTGCCACATTTTAAGTGTGATAATGTGGTGTGGACACACACGTACAGTGTTCAGAGTTCAGCATTCACGATGAAGTTGTGAAGTGATGTGACGGATCGTGTCATTAATTCTCTAAAGAAACTATGTTCTTACAAACCTCTCGCCGTCCATTTACGGGTCGTTAAAAGTCAAACCTGAGCAGTGTAACACATGAAAACCGTGATTTGCATTCATTACTTGTAGATTAGGAAAATATCAATCTTCGTATGGCGGTTGTCAGGGTGATGCTCTGGTTGCTAAGGTGTTGACATTTCAATGATGTACGCCGTACAAGTGAACGCAGCATAACATTTGATCATTTGAGATCTCTTTCTGCACTTGCAAACGGCTTGGAGATGCGTTTCGTTCCCCCGTCAATCTACCACACACACACAGATTGAAAGTATCAAGCCAATCATGTTACTTTCATTTCAAACACTCAACAACACCAACACTTCAATCGGCCAATGGGAGGCGGTTTCTCATCTCACGTTTCTGACAAAGTCATGTCACAAATGACTGTTCACATCATTGAAACCGAAAACGCATTCTGACTGTCTATCACCATTTTGGTTTTGCAAAATGACAAAGACGCTCGCAAACTGAGATATTTCTAATTTGTTTGTGACAAGGTTCCATCAAAAGGTCTATTTTTGTCTCTATTTATTAGGAGAAACGTTTCGGATTAAGGCGAACCATGTTGCGTTTTCCTCGTTACATTTCCGAACGTGTTTCTCGAACCAATGGCTCTCGAGTCTCTGCTGTTACATCACCCTCCCCTGCACGCTAGCAACACAAAGAACACTTGCATTAAAATAATCTTCCGTTTGCAGGCCACACAAAAGAAGGAAAGTAATTTCTTAACATGAAAGCAATCTCCTCACAACCATCTGCTCGCCGTCTAAATCAAAAGTGCTGTTTCCAGAGAACAGCCGTCCAAATACTCCTGCCAAACACACATTTGAGACGCTGCGTAGTTTGAAAGAAGCCAAGTAGCGAAAACATTGTTTTCCCAAGTTAGAACCAACTCCTTTGGATTGAATCAGACAGATAACAGACTGCTGAAAATTATTATCCTTTATTGAGTCCAAACACAAGAATCAAGGTCTCAGTTAGAACTTTAGAGTTCTGTTTTAGTGTGATGTCATCACAGAACCTTTTCTGGAAGAAAAACAATATTATGACATAAAAACTCTACACTATTAAAAACAGTGGTTGCTAAAGATCTTTTATCCGACCTTATGGTTCCAAAAGGTGTCTCGAACCATTTTAGCACCTTTATTTTACGAGTGTATTCGTGCAAAAAACTTTTTTATTCCTATTTTTTTATAAACTACTATCAAAAAGATGCACCCATACTAAATTTCTCCTCCGATACCGATTATTCGGCGTAATATCTTCCGATACCGATTCTCAAGATTAAATTAATATCTCTCTCAACATTTTTAACTGTTATCAATTAATATCGAATATCAAACTGGTGATGTTTCATAACATTTTCTAAATACAAATTTTCCTGTCCTCTGTTGATTGACAGGATATATTTGCCCTGTTTTTAAACTACCGATTATTGGCCGATATATCGATTCATCTCCCCTATTAAACTGAGCTGAATATTTAAACCCAAAACAAGTGCCGTGCACATTTACAAACCGTTTGTGCTGCAGATGTGACTTGTTAAGAAGAGGACGGCTTTCATTTTCTAATTGACAAGACTTACAGTTTTCCATCGGTGGGCGATAAAAGTCCCACTGACAAATACAGAATGAGTAAGTAAAGCTGAACCTACACACCAGAATATCAGAGAACATTCACACTTTAAACCTTTACAGCATCACAACAACAAACTAAAAAAATCCACAAAAACACCCTGCACAAATACATTGTCTATTTTTAGAGGTAACTAAAAACCTAAATCACATGAAAGGACTTTTAATTTGAATTATAGTAATAGATTGTGTAGAAAGCCTGTAAATGCAAAAATAGCTGAAATCTATCTCCATCAGAATCTCTAATACCTTTATAACATGTCAGACATTTATTATAGTAGCCAAAGACTTAGACTGGCGACATAGCTGGTGACACTTTTAGCCTGACAGTATTAGACCTCTTACTGTATGATCTCATAGTGTGTGTGTGTGTGCACGTGTGTGTAATGAACTCATGGGGTTTATTTTCCACAGCAGATGTCTCGAGTTGAACAACACCGTAAATTAGCGTCTATGCAGACAGAAAGATCAACATGTATTGAAAAAATGTGCGACATAACACACACACATGCACACATACAATATAAACGAATACTATAACCAATTAAGAATAATTTAATTTGGATTCGATTCAAATGTGGGCGCTAAATCACTTGCATCGAAACGTATAAGCTAATTTTAACTAATTTCTACGAAAACATCAAACATATATAGCAGGTGGTCCATAGGAATAAAACTCTCATGTGTGAGATGTACAGTATATTACAGGTCAAATAGTTTAGAAAACTTTGTAAATCCATGTTTTACCCTCATATTCATCGCGCTCAAGAGAAACGAACCGCAGAGTTGCTTACAGGAGCCAAATAACGTTCATAAAGCCGCAGCGCATGAGAATTAATTCTCTAAAAATAAACGTTTAACAGCTCCGACTCGAGACGGATCTGGCAGCCGTGTGTTTACTTTATGAGTAATGCAATTACATAAACTAAGAGCAGAACATCTCCGCAAGTTATTTCGCCCTGATCCGGGGTCAGTTTTCACTGAGAAACAGGTGTCGCCGGCGTTTTGTGCAGTGTGGGAGATGCCTCGTATCTGCTGAAAACATGATTCATTGTTTTTGATGCCGGTGCACCGCAGAGATGGCGACAGCAAACGCTCTGTGATATTGAAAGTGCAAACTAGATATTGTGGTCGCAACAAAGCACCAGACAGTCATTCCAGCAGCATATTATAACACGACTGCCTGCCCTGCTGTCTACATAGGGCACTTCCTCAGAAGTCAGCATCCTCACGGAAACAAGGACCTCTGCACATTGGCCTTAAACGTCAACAAATGCAGTCTAGCTAGGGAGCTTGTTAACTTCTGGAATAAAACCGCAGTGGTGTTTATATAGTTTAGGAGTTGTAAAGGCATAATGGGTTGTGTTGTTTGAAGACAGTATGTAAATGCTCTGTTGTGGTACCACATAGTCATTAACATACACTTCAAAGGAATGATTTATGTGTGCATATGTGTGTGTGTTAGCACACAATACAGAGACTGTCTTTATCTGATGGGGGGGTCCTGGTAATGCCTCACATTCCAGTTGCTGGGGGAAAAATTTCACTACCACGTGTATTAACACACACACACACACAGTCCGCTAATGCAAAATGGCTGTAAATGATACAACATGCAGTGGTTTGTGTTACAGGTAACAAAACCCTGGCAGCTGTTGTCGGGGGTCTCGCGTCAGCAGCTACACACCGAACGCAGTGTGTGTGTCTACATGTGTATGGATGACTCCCTTCATAACACAATCACATAAACATTAAAATGCTATTCTGACATGTTACCGTGGTAATACCATGTTATTCTTTAAAGTACTATTAAAAATTCAACAGAATGTTTACATACAATTCTGTACTACAGTATATATCAAAATACTATAATTTAGTGCATTTGAAAAAGTCATCGTCATCGTAAACTTTGTGTGCAATACCTGAATAAATAACCGAAATAATCGAAGAAAGATGAAATATGTAAACAACTTTTTTGCATAAAGGACCCCCAGAAAATAAGCACCGTTGTGCGGACCTTTTTCACATTTCCGGGTTTCTCAGCAGCGCAAGTCGTCATAGTTTGATAAACTTCTAAAGCGGTGAATGCGAGACTACCAAAAATATATCTTTTTGCATTCTCGTTTGCTCAAAATAGCTAAAGAAAAACTTGACGATAGTGTTTTCGCTACTTTCAGCAAAAATGAAAAAAATAGAAGGAATCTGATAGCGGCAATCAAAAGAGAGAATAATGTCAAATTTATATGCAGATTTATAAGGAACACCCTCGCATTAGCGTTAACTGTTTTTTTGTAATTTGATGCAAAGACAATATTATACAAAGTATAGTTATAAACCTACAAATATATGAAACATTTCTGGGGATTTACGATGCCGATCACCGTTGAACACGCATCACTTGTGAAAAAGGTCCATAAAAATAAAAACACCAGATTTTTTGATGAACCTATAGTGCTGTATATAAAGCCTATATAGCCAATGGCCTATACATGAGATTCAATTGACTAATGTAATGTTTTACAGACACATCTGTGTATTTCGATCAACAGATAGAAGAGCGTCGTGTAAAATATCAGCCGGACTGGTCCACCTTCCCCAGTGATAAACTCTGCCAGTATGGTATCAGTTTCTGCTTGTTTCTCTGGCCGGATGCCCAGCGTCCATTGTTTTCTCTTCATATCCCACCCTGCACTCATTTACGCTCCCTCTTTCCCTGTTTGATCACTGTGGCAACCGTCCTGCGCTCTGATTGCCGGGGATATCTGGCAGCTCAATTAACCGGTAATGTAGTGTTTACCTTTCAAGAGGAACTCCAAGCGACAACACACACATGTGCTTGCGTGGTTTTTGTGTATCTCAGCTGCACCACTTTACACAACGTGGAGAGAAAAGTGTTATTGCTCGGATGTTTCATTTAGATGTGTCGTTTAAGTATTGAATTCGTCTCAGATGTTTCTCCTGACACCAAAAACAAATTACACACCACAAAAAATGCAGTGCCATAGTAGATTTCATGAAATTACTTTAAGTAAACTTTACTTGATACAATTGTGTTGTTTTTTCAACCAAAATTTAAATTATTTAAAAATCTTGGATTCTAAATACACAAATTATTGAGTAAAGTTAACTTAATTTGATCATGTTCAACCGACTTAAACTTACATAAAGGATCTTTATTGATTATTTTGTGGTGGGACAAAATAAATAATTTTAGTTAATTTCACTAACTGAGCAGTTGAGTTCCCAGCATGCTTTGCACGCGACCGCATAAGGAGAGTCATTTTTGTTAGAAGTGTCATTTTATGCGCTACAAAATAAAGACTTGATATAGTTTATTGTTCGCAGTCTTTGAGATTTAGAAGGAGATTCTGTTTGATTTTTTTTGTATTAAGAGCGGTGCTTGTGCTGAGGTCATGGAAGAGCTCATGATGTGTGTTCTTTCACTCATGGTGCTAATGCTAATACTGAGAAAGCTTACTTGTACATATATGTTGTAAATGATAATAAATGTTAAACAGAAGTTAAAACATAACAAGAAGTTAACTCCAATGCTCCAATTAGTAATAATTTAGGTAGTTTAAAATTAACCTGTAAAGTAACATTGTTACCATCATTTTTTAAAGTTGATATCCGTGTAATTCTTTACACGTGTACTGTAATCATTGAAATATTTTGAGATTTCTGAATTATTTTAAAGGAGAAATATCTGAGACGCAGATGAGACTTAAAGTCCCCGTGAACCGGAAGTTGCCGTCGTTTTCACTTGTGTACTCTGACACATTTCCGAGGGAAAAGGAGTTTCACAGGAGAAAACTAGTGGGCGTGGCTTGCGTTTTTCACTGTGAATTGTTGGATGTATTAAACAGCCGTTGCATTTTGAAATAAATCTGGCAGCAGACTGACAGCTGAAGGGGAGGAGTTAACAGATGCTCCACCCAAGCCGTTTAACGTACATCATTTGAGATGGATCGTCATAATGCATGGAAGTGCATTATTGGATTTTAACTGAAGATTATGAGTGTACACAAATTTGATAAGAAAATGACTCACATTTTTGAGCTTTTTGCTATAAATGCTGCAATATTTCATGAAAAAAATTATAGTCACTTTTTATTTCACTGGGACTTTAAGACAACGTTTTCATTTTCTCTCAATCTAATCTCACTGACGTCTAGGAGAAATAACTAAGACAAGAGAGATCTCGTTCCCTTACAATTTCTTTCGATTTCGGGATGAAATGTCACTTGTACATACACCCGCACATGCATCTTTGTCTTGTGGCAGCTCATAAAGGTTCGCCTCAGGGTGGGCTGACGCGACACAACTTGTTTGCGATTGTTGGAGATATCAAATCCTCGGGCTGACGTTTACCGTAAGCAACTAAAATTAAGCAAAGAGTGTACCAACAACGTATAGTTTCGGCAGAGAGGTAGCAACCCGGAGCTTGGAAGCCGGGAGAGAGAGAGTCCTTCATTCAGTGGTTGCCAGTTGTATAATGAGTGTGTCAGTGTTGGTTAGCATGTCTGTCTAGCGCTCTCTCTCCCCGGCTTCAGACAGCCCTCATTAGCCCAGTAATGGCGTGCCGCAGGGCCTATCACCACACAGAGGTAAAGCGGCAGAGACACACATGGACAGCAGATTTTACAGTAAAATAAAGTCCGAGGACGGCGAGTGGAGCGAGGGATAAGGAGGAGAGAGCCAGATGTCTGCGGTCGTCCTGCCCCGCGGGACTCTAGCGCTACAGTCTATTAGCACATAATAATATCGCCACAAACATGACAGAATTACACCCGCCCACAAATTAAAACCCAACAAGCTGCTGCGTAAATGAATTAGAAGCGAGGCGCGATAGCATCTCTCAAGTGTTTACACCGATGACGCCACTACAGAACGGTGTGTCACATCGGGTGTGGATTGTTGGGTCAGGCGGGGGGGAAAAACGTTGAAGGAAACTACAGTGAAGCGTTTCATTAGTGTAACACGTGGACAAGAAAACAAGATACGCTGGTTGTGGTTTAGTAAATGATTGACTTTCCTCCTCATAAAAGAAAGCAGGTTCGACTTCAGCGTCTCTTATCAGATAACCGTCTGATAAAAGAAGGTTTGGCTTCCCATTTTTCACACAACGCAACATCAACATTCATTCCCCATTTCCAGACCCAAACGCCGGAGAAGTGTGGCGCGCTCAGCCATCGCCAAACCAAAATACAGTTGAGATGAGAAGATAAGAGGGTCACAGAGGTCACACTCGCCACACTCGCAAACACACAGAGCAGAAAACAGATGCCCAGCTTCTGCTTAAATATCTACCTGAACATGTATATGCGTGTGTGTATATAAACACTAGTGGCCAAAACTGAGGTCAGAGAGAGATTTTTGCACAATATTTGCTTTTAACGCCACGTCAGGTGCACACACACAAATCAAGTTTGTGGTGCAGGATGACCAAACACAAAACGTTTAAGGTATTAATGAGACAAAATTATTTTACAAAAAAGGCAAACTACAGCAGTAAATAGGGGTTTGATTAAAACACACACACACACAAAACACAGAAGGGATCACTCGAAATTTAATAATATATATTTTGTTGACTACAGAAGTCATTCGTTGGATCTCGACTCGCGCTCTGCTTGTGTGTTTTGTGTCATTTTTTAACAAACCTTCTTAAGTTCTTCTAAAGCTGAGCTTCAGTTTAAACTCTGAACTACACATCATGTGTACAAAATCTTGAATCCAATTTAATGCTAAATTCGAATAAATAAAAACAATCTAAGTTTTAGCCATTAGTGTGATTGACTGACATGTTTATACATGCACGAAAACCTTGTAAAGATAGTTCAACCCAAACATAATTCTGTCATAATTTATTTACCCTTGTGTGATCGTAAATCTGTATGCGACTCTTTCTTCTGTGGAACACAAAAGTAGATATTTTGAGAAATGTCTTGGTGTTTTTTTGTCCTTGGGGTTCATGCATACCAACATTCTTCAAAATATCTTCTTTTGTGTTTTGTAGAAGAAAGAGTCACATGCAGATTTATAATCACACGAGGGGAAATAAATGACAGAATAATCATGTTTTAGGCGAATACTTTCGATAACCCAGCGGTGTGCTAAAACAGCTAACAGGTATTTTCTTGCAGAACTGTGGCAAACACAAAAATTAAATGTCACCGGTCATGTTCGGTGCATCATTACCAAAACAAAAACACAACATGATATTTTGTCAAATTCATCTGTCGCTTGCAACGCGCCTAATGATAAAACAATTCAAAGCATGCTTGGCACACTTCGGCCGTAAACATTGTTCATTTTACTGGTGATGCCATGGTAGTTCACAAGGATTTTTAGACATGTATGTGTTTATATATGCATGTTCCGCATGGGGGGGGATGCGGGGGCGGGGGAGGAGAGGGTTAACCTCTTATCTCAATGCGCCAGAACGCATTCCTCCAAGAGGCCACAGTTTACTAGTTTCCTGCCCGATGCCCTATTTTTACCCCTCTCTTTACCCATACCCTCCACAGCTTTTTCCTCCACACACACAAGCGCTTCCTGCCATTCACAAATGCTGCTACCGTGTTGTTTTAAAGGGTTATAACCTGTGCCAAGCCAACGGCACCCTGACTAAACCAAAGGTGCTGAGGAGTCACTCAGGAAATGTTGTGCATGTCCAGATCGCGTCGTGAAATGACATTTACTTTCATTTTGGTATATACAGGACGTAAAGAGGATTCCTTGATGTAAACAGATCTGCTCAGCGAATAAGTACACGTAGCAGGCTAAGGGCCCTATCATAGAGTACAATTAGCACAATGCAGCGGCAGACGTGACGCAAGGGATTTTTGCTAGTCTAGTTTTCATTTTCACGTCATTCGCTGCGTTGTTATAATAGCAAATGCATTGGCGCCCATTTGTCCGCCAATTTGTTGGCGCGTTGCTATTTTGAGGCAACTAAAATGGACTGCGCCATTGACCAATTGAAACCTCTTAAACGGCGCAATATTTATTTAATAAGTTATTTAAAGAATGCATTATTATTATGCGCCTACGGATGGTGCACATCGCGCATACAATCTTCTTATTACAGAGGGACTCGCAGCAGCACACAATAATGCCAAATATTACAAATAATTGGATTGCAATGTAAAATATTATTATTGTGGACATAAAAATCCGTCTTGTCCTCTAGATGATCTGCGCGGGGGCTTTAACCTCACGCAAGAGCAGACGCGTTTCCTTTCTGGAGAAGTGTCTGCTCTTATGTAAATAGTGAATCCGTCATGGCGCGAGCACAACTGGCTCTTAAAGAGAATGGGAGATGAGACTCCGATTGGTTCACCCGTGACTCATTAAGAGAGTGAGGACTACCCTTTTACACCACCATGCGCTTAGTTTGTTAAAATGGGGCCCAAACACATTTTAGTACACCCAAGATGGAACGTTCCTAAAGAACAGACCTTTACCATATTGATTTATAAATAAAGGTGCTTAAAAGGTTGTTCACATCGATGCCATAGGAGAACCAATTTTGGCTGCACAAAGAACCAACTCTTTCATACTTTTTATAATCTGCAGTTCTTCAGATGTTAAAAGTTCTCTATGGAACCAAAAGGTTCTTCAATGGCATCGACGCATGTGCATTGCACAACCCTGTCGACTCTAATACAGTAATATTTCACAACCAAGCGTTCCTTCCCAATAACAGTTCTCTAAATGCACATTGTCGCCTCCACTGAAGTGTGTCTGTGGTATTTTTGTGGAAATAAGAGATTGTTTGGTGGTGTATGAATGAGAATTCAGCGGTCGGCTTACTGAATGGTCGTGGGTCACCGGCCAGCGTTGAGATTCACAACTGAGATGGTTTCATTAGTGCCGGAGCGTTTCATCATTCGAGCAGATGGAACACATTCATGTCTCTAAAGCCCAGGTATGAAAGTAAATTCATTTAACACGGTCTACAGTGGCTATTAAAACCATCACTGCTTTTTGTGGGAGATGTAAGAACCATCAGAAATCTGGCTGTCTCTATTATTCTGTGTCTGATATCATTTTACACTCTCCGTTCACAGCCAGTCATCGGTCTCACCGCACAGCGCAGGTCACAAACAGCAAAAGTCAATAGAAACACAAGATGATTTGAAATGCGAGTTAATAATGAATAACGCCACACCACACGTTGGGCAGGAAATCACGTTTGGGGAATTGAGAGTCGAATCTATTTTTCACCGAAGGACATAAAACACAAAACGGAAGCTCTTACTCTACTTCTCCATTGACCGCCGGCACGTATTTAATCTGCTCATCAAAAGCTCTTTCGAAGATCTGGAGGTCGCGTCTTTTGTGTCTGCCCGAGGTCCCTCGAGTCTGTGTCTACAGTATGTTGGTTTATAATGGCGTTCGACTGATATGGGTTCTTCAAAGGCCGACACCGATATCTACAGAGCAGGGTGGCCTATGATAGGTGTGATATCTGTACAGTTTATTCACAATAAATAACACGTGTATTTATACGAAATGATATTACCTAAAGAAATAAAAGATAACTCAGATGCCTCTATAGTGATGTCAATAATATAAAAGTAGCAATGATGTTATTGACATTTCAGTCGACCGCTATCATCTGTGAGCTCATCTGTGTGCACGTTACTGTTATTATTTGTCTGGTTTGTCGAGAGAGCCACCTGGTGAGGTCTTATAAGAGTAGAACACTGGGGTCATTGTGTGTGTGACGGGTGATACAGGCTGAGTGACCCATTTAGGGGCCAGTCAACACACACACACACACACAAGAGCCCACTCTGTGTACAGACATCTGGATTGCTTCGAAAAGAAAAGTATAAGTATATACACACAACTGCATGAAAACACACACACAAGCGCATAAATACACACTTCCTAACCTTGAAGGAATGTTTACATGATACCGGTTTTAACTAAAACGCAAAAAAATAATGCGTCTTGGCCGTTCGTTAAGACAGAAACAGCATTTTGCGGGACTGAAGAGTGAAACTTTTTGAAAACGCTACCTTTATCGTTTCCATGTAAACAGAACTTTTCGATGACATCACGCACATGCATATTACGCACGAGTATAGCCAAAACAATATGGCGGCTTCCAGTACTGTGAGCTCTCGCTGCTCGACTATGTATTAACGTTTTCCCAGCAAAATGTGGATTTTCTGCACCAGTAAGACCAGCGGAGACACATTGTTTACATTCGCTAGACTTTAAACACACATATACGTCGACCAACGGTATTAAAAGCACTTTTGGCCGAGGCACGTCCCGTTTCCTTACAGCACAACATCGCCATCCAATGGCCTGGCGTGCATTTGTATAGTTTTTATCCGCCTTCCTGGATCCGTGTAAGTGCAGAAAGTTTTGATAACGCCGTCATGTGTACGTGAAACTTTTCAAAAACGCAAAGTAAAACCGTTTCCGTTTTTCATCATGTACACGTGGCCTTAATGTCGATCCTGCTAAAGGAAAGACGTTAAACCATTTGAGTTTAAATGACGGGTAAAATAACGATGTGCAAAGCATTGATGTAAACGAAACTATTTAAAACCGTGTGATTTGTCCCGCCCCATTTCCCAGTTTTAAGAAAAAACACATCATCAAAAAAACCTGTGCTCATTCCCAACAAGAGATTTTGTGGGGCCTTTTTAAAAAGAGAGAGAGACAGGGAGAGTGAGAGAGAATGAGCGAGAGAGTGAGAGAGAGAGAGACGTCTGTCCGAAAAATTCATGTCCAATCATTCATCCACCATTCAAGCAGAAAAAAATAATCAAAACAGGAATTATGGGTTCGGTGAAGCATACGGCCGCATTCCGCCCTCTCTCTCTCTCTCCTCCTGCACTCTTCAAAATATGCCAATGACAAAAAAACAAATACGTACATTCCTCTTCGTAAACCAAATAAATGTGTTATAAAACTATCATTTCTCCTTTGTACTTCTCTTTCGTGCAATAACAGGATGAGATAAAAATGCTATTAAATATGGTAAAAACTTTCATAAGGACCGATAACCATATTTATTTCGCATGATGTCCTCTAAAATTAGTATGTCCAACAAACCATGGTATTATTACGAAACCTTCCAAAGGGATTCCATTTACCTCAAATTACCACGATAAAACCACTCAAACAAGGATCTACGTCCATGTTATGTCCTCTAAATATATTATTTGGTACAAAACGGTAATACTGCGGTATTTGTTGTTGAGTCTCTCCAGGTCAAAGTAAAGAGAGATGAACAGATTGTGTATTGTGTAAGCAGGTGTAATCGAGCCGTAGTATCTTCCTCAACATCGAGCGAACAGGCGTGGCTGAAATGCATTCTGGGGTTGCAGACGTTCTTCATTACATGCCTGTTGTTGATTTAAATAAGATCAAGGTATTTATAAACTCCATGATCAAAAACAACATAACATGCCAGACCATACCCTGATGTATAGTCTATCGATGTTTAGTCTGTAAACATTTTCTCGCAGTTGTTTACTTGTTCAAAGTGTAGAACAAAGACGGAAGCTGTGTAAGAAAGGCAAAGCAGACGGTTGGCGATCTCGTCTCGTGGATAAGCAGAGGTGAAGCTGTCACTTTGTTGAGACCACTCCGTTTAAAAACTCAAAACATTCAGGCTTCAAAGTGGCTTCGAATTAAGACGTCACTCGCTCCCGCGGGCTGGCATCTTGCTCTGGTTTCCTCCAGGAATGTAATCGGATTCCAAGCGACTAAATAAATCAAATTTGCGGTCGCTGGAGCGCTCGGCGAATACAATCGAATCAGGCCGCGCACCGTTTCAGGTTGCGTATAATTAATTGACTTAATAAAAGAAAATGTGCAAATTCACTAAACGATTTAGCCGGAATTATCGTATCTAATCACGCGGGATTGCTAAAATAACTCATTGTATTTGTAAAGACCGGCTCCTGCAGCTGCCGCCGTCGCCGGGTGTTGATGATAGTCCCTGAAGAACGAGATGTGAACTTGCAGAACGCTGAACGCTTGTTGTTGGGGTTTGCCTCCAGATGTACTGAATGATCAGATAGCCTCCGGGTATGTTCTACTGAGCTCGCGGCGCTCAGGCGTGTGGTTTTTGAAACCGGTACATATGTCAGAGAGTCAAAATCAACATTGACACGGAACATTTATTCCGATTTTTTCGTTGCTCTTTGAGTGTGTTGTGCGGGGGGTTTAGTTGAACTCTTTTTCTTGACGATATTCAATCAGAGAAATAAAAAAAAGGACAATGGTTTTAATCTGCTCTCTGAGACAAACACAGCACACAATTATAAATGTTAGGAAATAAGAAAGAAAAGAGAAGTTAAAAATATGAATATATATATATACACAGTACATGAAATGCAGCACTAATTAGAACGTGGGGGGTGTTTTAGCATCGTCTCCCATCCTGTGGTACAAGTATATAAAATAGTGTGTAAATTGTGTATAGCTTTAGCGTATCCATGCATGCACAACTGGACGACCTACAGTGCTTCACTACACAAAATTAAGTATGCAGAATAAAACCAATGCACCTGACATGACTAGATCCATTCGTCACACAGAAGATGAAAGTATTACTAGCTACAAATCATTCTTTCATAAAATTACTTTAAGTGAATAATAATACACAGCCACACAATAACGTTGTGTATGTAATGTGACAATTCCAGCCTTGTGTAAACCAAAGGATTGACGTCAAGTCACTCAACAGCAATGTTAAAGAGTACAAAACATGAGATCATGAATGACATTTCATCAGTGTGTTATGTTGCCGTGTTTGACAGTAAGCAGTCTGCCAAGTTGTAACTCCGAATGTGAATGAAAAACAAAGTTATTGGCTTGGAAAAAAGGGAGTCGACTCTGAATAACGCAAACGAGTCGTCCCTAGTCAGATTCGTGAACCACTGCAGATTTACGTCACTACATATAGTCCCCGCCTACGTTTTGCTAGTACCACCTGCGAAATCTTCACTCTTCTCCCCCAAAAGGTAAGAATAACTGCCTATTATAATGAAATAATAGTGTTTTACAACTTCTATGTACATAAAGTTGTTGTTGAACAAGCCTTAAAAATCCTTATTATGTACTCTTTAAAGGTCTATAGAATGACAAGACAGATAAGAAACAGGCATTTTCAAGACTTGCCAACATTGCACCGTTGTAGTGTTTTAACTAGTTTCGCAAATGAATGCAAATAAAGAACATTTTTATTCGAAATTTGGGAGAGATGTTGTCAACAGTTCACAAAATGAACCAAAAATGATCATCGTACCTAAACACCAATCCATACATTATTAAATAAAATATTGTTTTTTTATTATAGAATGGTCTCTTAAATGTTCTGCTGCTGTGCTTATCTCCCTCACTCATTTAAAATTCACATTTGTAGTTTTTTGTGAGCTTGCATGCTCAGTTTTATATTTCGATTGGCTGTCAAACATTTTATCATTCATGAGTTGGAAAAAAAACGTTGTGAAGATCAACCCGACGATACCGCTCCTATGGGTCTGTTTTGTTATTCTTTTGATGTGGACACAGCAAATCTCTTAAAGTTGAAGGGTTCGAAAGACAACCACCTGCAGCAAGTCTCCAACTTTCCTGACTACTTTTGAGGAACATAAATACTTTGATGCTAACAAATATAGTTAAAACCATCTATGTAACAAACAATTTCATCAACATGTGATCCCGTATAAAGCGTGATGGTCCATTGGCTCAGTTGTGCTTTAACCAATGAGCAGGTTTGATATCGGAACACATCCGATGTGTTTAATGAGACGGGTGATGCTGGAAACACAGATATTGTTAGTAGACGGAGGTCACATGAGCTCACATCTGTGCGTGTGATGGAGCGGAGCTTACGATGGCCACAGTGGATTGTTGAAGGGTTTGGTAGCCTGGTTTTGGTACACCAGCTGTTCCGGCTCTAATCCCACATTCTCTGTATCCGTCCTGAACACTGTCCCTCCTTTATAGCGCTTTGTTATCTCTCTCCATCTGTCCATCCTCACATTTATATCTCTCTCTTTCTATCCAACTGTCCTTGATGTACCTTAATCGACACACAACAATGCCACCCTAAGAAATCTTTATTTCCACACAATGCCGTCTCAAACATTCGCCATCGAGCGAAAACACTTCAGATAATAGTCATTATTATCATTATTATTATGCTTCTTTCGCGATCCTTTTTGTCATTCTTGTCTCCGTTTGCGTTCGTCGTAGCAGGTGAACATTCAGCGAAACATCTTCGAAGCTAAAGAAAGTCATCTGGGTTGGAGCGAGTAAATGAAGTTTATTTTCAATGCCGTAAACACAGATATTATTGCGAGTTCTCGGTGTGTTTTCGAGGTACATGAAAGCTTCGCCCCACACATGCCCTCTGGGCGCTGGCAAACATCCACTGTAGCGCATTATGGCTTCTCTTCATTTTATCTTTCTCTCATTTCTCTCCATGTCGAAGCACACGGCACCCTTTCTGAATAACTGTTCCGTGCGTGAAAGACAGGCGCTGTAAGCTGCTTTTCATGTCTGATTTACCACGGTATTTCAGACGAGGGCTGCTTTGAAACCCAAGAACGGTTTTATAAAGAAAAACACAGAGAGCGACAATATCAACGCCTCATAATACATCATCCGCTGGTCCCAATGCGTGTGTAAAACATGAGGACGGACACAGGTTATGTACTGTTTACGCACAATACCCCACTATGTTTCAAACACCAGATGCAGAGAAAGTCAGTGCCAGCTAACTCATGTGAACCATTGTCTATACTGTATAAAACCCATGAAGATGTTAAAGTTATGTGTACGAGAAGAACATCAGTGTATTTCTAACCCAAACCTGATGATTTAAAGGGACAGTACACCCAGAAAAGAAAATTCTGACAACGTTTATTCATCCTCATGTTGTTCAAAACCAGTATGTGACTCTTACTTATGTGGTCCACAAAAGACGATATTTTGAGAAATGGCTCAGTGGTTTTGTGCCCATACGACGGAAGTTACTGAGATTCTGTGTTGTTTGATTATCAACATTCTTCAAAATATCTTCTTTTGTGTTCTGCAGAAGAAAGAAACTCATACAGGTTTGAAATGACATGAGGGTGAAGTCCTTTTCATAAATATTATTTAGGAACCAGAACGTCAGACACAAGAGGTCACACCCTGCCAACCAATCACTGCACGCTAGCAACATGCTAAAAGTCATCCTAGCAACCAAAAGTAACACTCTAGCATTGTGAATCTTCCTTTATGAAATGTTCAAATCAAATAGATTTAATGCAACTTTTTTGCTCCAAGGATTGAGCTTATGTACGGTTATAATGGCTTGATTTTTTATGTATTTCCAGGTTGTTTTAATGGGACGGTCACCGTAATTGACTGTAGGTGAGGTCCTGTTGGAGGACACACATTTTTTGAGTAAAGAAACTCTACAACTATATCTGCATTTTGTAGGCATTTTGTGTATGTTTGTTGACTGAAACTTACAATACCAATACAGCTTCCAAAACATAATCACTTTTATGTATTTATGTATGCAAGAGATGAACAAATCATTACAGATCAGGGTTGCTAAAATCCCTGTAAAGTATCGCTTGTTAAGAAATTCAATACGATCACTGTACATTCAACTCAGATATTCAATCGCAATCATTTGTCTGTGAATGAAGAAAAGAGTTTGTCAGAGAATGGCAGATTTATTTATAAATGAAATGTAAATGAGATTAATAACAGTAAACTCATTTGCACTCTTAGTATGTATAAATGTAATTATCACATATAACAGATGCCACAGTGTAACACAATAAAGTCATTATAATGAGAACATGTGTTAATGGGACTAAATGAATGTTATGCTATTAAACGTGTCTAATTAAACTCATTTGTCATTTCAATTCAATTTTCTATAAAAATGTCCAGTTTCATTTGTTTAAAGATGTTTTGAAGTCGTACGCACGGTTTCGGTGTCCATTGTAAATATTATACGTACAAATACCTTCAATTCCAGAGATGCTGTCACATGACGCACAGACGGTCTAAAACAAACCAACAGACTTAGAATGATGGAGACAAAGAAACAGTATTTCACAACATACCGCTGCGGAGTTGAGAGTGGGCCGCGTTTGCCTCTTAAAATTCCTGAGGTCTTTCTGAAAACAGAGATACGGCCGCCGGGCTCTTGTTTTTAGAATCGAGCCGGCCCTTTCCATTCATACGTGGAACGCGGGGCCTCTCCGTCACTAAAAAAAGGATCTGTGTTTATTTGCACATGTCTGTCATTGGGTTTTCTGAGGTTGAGATGAGTCACGTTTGCTCATTCTGTGATATAACCCCAGAGAGCTACAGCACACCCGACAAAATCATCTTAAAACGGGCGTCTCAAACATATTGGAGACGGATTTTTTTGTCGGACGGCGTCCGTCAGATCAAAGTCAATAAAACTACATTTTATTTGTGGTGACCACCATTCGTCATGTAGTGAATAACCAGCTGATCAATAAAACAATATTTTGACTATTCAACTGGACGATTATAGAATCACTAAGCATTACTTTAAAGAAACTATTTTTTTACAAGCTTACTTCAAACTTTCCTGCAGAAGTCTGGCACAGGAAAGATCTCGGCCTCATTAAGAGTCTATAACCCGACCACAATATCAATAGCGCGGATAAAAAAGGGAATAGAAAGATTACAGTAAGACGAGACTCAGAGATCCGAACGCCTCGATCCTTTGAAATGTCAAGATGAAGGAGGAGGTGAGACCGCCACAAAACTCATTTAAAAACTCCTAACTGGAATGCAGCGATGCAAATATTCAGCTGCACTTTCACCCCGCAGGTATATTAAAAAAATAAACTCTCTCTCTCTCTCGCTGTGTGGTTTTCAGGTATGCATGTTGGCGTTTAGCCAGATGGAATATAAACATACCATCAAAAGGCATACGGCGGTGTCGCACTTAAAAAATCTCCTTAAATAGGAGCGTCTCCATAATCTGTGAATTTATGTCGCGTGGTTACGCCTCCCCCTCCATTTCCTAATCTCGCCTGACAGCAGACCAACTAATTAAAAGCAATCGTGAATAATCACAAAATAAATGTCTTTTTAAGTTCATCCGAAGACTCCAAACAAGCCCGGTTGCTACGAACCTAAAGCGTCTTTAGCCTCCGCCAGATTTACCGCCTTTAAAAACATAATTATAAAACTGTTAAAAAGACGTCGGCATGTTTAGCGACTGTCTGCCAAAAGCTGTCTGAAGGAGGACCCGGTTGAGACCAGCTGCGAGGATGCGATTTTCACTTGGCGCTTTTAATTTGAAGTTTACTCCGCGCCGTAACCGCGTCTGGAAAAACAAACAGTTTATCTCGTTTTCACGGCGGGTCAGAGGTTCAGGAAAACGCTGCTAAATGAAATGTCTGCGAAGAAACCAAACCGTGAGGGGCTTTTACGCCGCAAGTCCCTGCGGTTTGAAATAATTGCGGACATGCTGCCGACAGCTTCTAAAGTCCTGCAGTTACAGTAAGCGGCGCGGCGTTAGATTGGAAGAGACTGATGTTAACTTACAGCCCTGGAGTTTGTTTTTCAGTGCAATCTGACGTTTTAAACATAGACCTGCCGGAGAATAATGCATGATGAGAATATGTGATGCAAAGCGGTGGAGGTTTGGACATCCCGCCCAAAAAATCTGCAGCCAATTAGAACGACAAAACGATTAAAAATCAAACACACGCACACACGGAGTCAATTTATACCAGCCCCGGGCCTACATCCTGAGGCACTTTAACTAGCAGGCATTCCTTTAATCTATCACCCCAAAACAACATTAACTAAGACAAAAATCACGGAGGAGATCTATACAGCATCTCAGTTGACTAAAACAAGATTAAAAACAAGTGTCGCAGCTTCTCTCCTTCTTTTTAGATCGCCACAATCTTCTGTCTCTTGTAGAGATCTCAAAAATATCTCAAACTGTGCTCCGGTTCGCCCATGGATCAAGTTGACACCAGAGACAAATAAGATCTCTTTAATATCTTAGATTCTTTCCTTAGACATCAATGACATTAAGATGAGAGAGCTCAATTAGACTCAAGTCTCAGATATTTCTCCTGAGAAAAAGAGCCAGAAATCTCACAAATGTGTCTATCATTAGAGTTTGAGAAGTGATGTCAACAATGTCAAGTCAGCAATCAAAAGTCGATATTATTGAAGATCTCAATATCAACTTAAACATTTCTCATGTTTGTGCAATAACATTTTTCTTCTGAGGAGTAAGGAAGTTAGAAATCTCAATATGAAATTCAGATTTTTCTCAGAGCTTTTGATCTGAGTTCTGTATTTTATAAACATATAATAGTTGTACAAACTTATTGTATGCAATTGTCACATCTGTGTCCGTTTTGAGCTCTACCGAGGATTCTTTTGAGAAAAACACAAGACCAATTACTCAAACATAAGCGCTCCCTGGAGTTTCTCGAGCAATGACAGAACAACGTCTGATGAATAAAACTGCCCTGCGGGCACCCAAACACGCACACATTTGAACACAACAAAATCACTCCCTATTTGTTGCTAATTAAATTTATGCTCTTATTAAATCTTTATAATCCATAATGTCTTTCATTCCAGCATTCCTAAATGCTTCCTACCTCCCTCAGAACCACTGACACGATATCCAATCGCTTTTCCAACGTGTGCTCTGATTGATAAAGACAGACGTCAGTTCCTCTGCCATATTTTCTTTATGGTCTATGTGATTACCATGAGCAACCCACACACTTCTCCAATCTGACACGCAGAGAGAGAGAGTGAGAGAGAGAGAGAGAGAGAGTAAGAGAGTAAGACAGAGAGAGAGAGAGAGAGAGAGAGAGAGCGAGAGAGTAAGACAGAGAGAGAGAGAGAGAGAGAGAGAGAGAGAGAGAGAGAGCGAGCGAGAGAGAGAGAGAGAGAAAAAGAGAGAGAGAAAAAGAGAGAGAGAAAAAGAGTAAGAGAGAAAGAGATAGAGAGAAAGACCTTACGAGCAAGAGAGAGAGTCAGAGAGAGATTAAGAGTGAGAGAGAAAGAGAGTGAGAGTAAGAGTAAGAGAGAAAGAGAGAGAGAGTAAGAGAGAAAGAGAGAGAAAGAGCAAGATATGTCAAGTCCTGCCACGAGCAAAGAACAAGCAGCACAACACAAAACAACACTGACAGAACAACACACACAAACTGACACTATCACCCTCATTGAGAACTTTAATTAAAGCTCTTTTTCTGTTTATATTGAGATGTTTATATATATATATTTTTACTTATAGACTTTTAATTTTATTCTATCTTATTTTTTATCTTAATCTGTATTGGTGCATGTTTATATTTTATCTTGTGCTTTGGCAATGTAAATATTCTTTTATCATGCCAATAAAGCTCCTTTGAATCTTGAATCTTGAAAGACCTAACGAGCGAGAGAGAGAGACAGAGAGATTAAGAGTGAGTGAGAAAGAGAGAGAGAGAAAGAGAGAGAGTAAGAGAGTGAGAGAGCGAGAGAGAGAGAGAGTGAGAGAGAGAAAGAGAGAGAGAGAGCGAGTAATAGGGAGAGAGAGCGAATGAGGGTAAGAGAGTGAGAGGGAGAGAGAGAGCGAGAGAGAGAGAGAGAGAGAGAGAGAGAGAGAGAGAGAGAGAGAGAGAGAGAGAGAGAGAGAGAGAGAGAGAGAGAGAGAGAGAGAGAGAGAGAGAGAGAGAGAGAGAGAGAGAGAGAGAAAGAGAGAGAGAGAGCGAGTAATAGGGAGAGAGAGCGAATGAGGGTAAGAGAGTGAGAGGGAGAGAGAGAGCGAGAGAGAGAGAGAGAGAGAGAGAGAGAGAGAGAGAGAGAGAGAGAGAGAGAGAGAGAGAGAGAGAGAGAGAGAGAGAGAGAGAGAGAGAGAGAGAGAGAGAGCGAGAGAGGAACGGTAAGATTCCTGTGTCTTTGTGTCAAAGATTAGGAGCTGGAATGGAGATCTCACTGTTTGCTTTAGGTTCCTACATTATCTCAACTCCACCAACACAACACATTCCACATCAGTGAGTGTACACACACACACACACACACACACACACTTAAGGGGTCACACTGACATCAATTGTTGTCTTTCATCAAAAACAAGAAGACACAAATAAGACAATTATTGACATGTCACGTGTTTCTTTCCGAGCAAGCGACCCTACTTACATTAAACAAATATTACAACAACACACTTTAAACAAGCTAATTACTGTCACCGGGGCTGTTTAATCAAAATAAATTCAATCTATTAAATTAAACCTTAAACCCTAATAGAGTTCTTTACTAAAAAGTGAAAACAATTAACCACACGCTGTTGAACTAAAGAAACGTTCTATGCTAACTACACACATGACGGGGTCAGGGGTCAACTGAATCCGGCACACCTCTAGCTGTCAGTTTCGCTGCTGCGGTGCTTCACACTTACTGTACGGGTCGAAGGCTTTCTGATCACGTTTACTGTAAACCATCCTTCAGTTTGGTGCTGTGCCACACTTGTATTCACACATTTGGAGAGCGCTCGCTGCTGCCCGCACACCTGAAGATGAGTCTGCTGCGTGTCACTAAATGAAATGCATTACAGTAAAACATTATTCGAGAACAAACCGTGACAGGCCGTGTCGTCTGAGCTCAGATGATCCTCCTCAGGTGTCTGGATAGTTCTGGGCCGGTTCAATGACATGAATGTGCATTTCTTGCGTGTGTTTGCGAACAGACGTCTCGGGGGCCGCGGGGTTGTTTTAAAGCCAGCGAGTTATGACACTGTTTGCTCAGGACGAGCCAAAGGAACCTCAGACAACTGCTTGTGTTTGCGCAAGCTCTCTCTCTCCATCTCTCTCAATACAGCTGCTACATTCCTTTCGCTTCGCTGTACTCCTGCTGTATTTATTTATCTCATGTCCTCTGGTTGAACACGTATGGAAATGGCAATCTTGTTCTTTCGCCTCTTAGAATCACCATTGAAAAATCTTACCGGACCGAGTACAGTTCGTGTTTCATTTGCAGATCTGAGAAGTCAACTTTGAACATAAATGTTGGGACACTTTACAATGATACAATTTTCTACGTTAATCATTATTCTTTCCATGACAATGACTTTTATTTTGGGAATATACATCGTGGACGCGCGGAGATCAAGATTAAGTAGACAGATATTAAACAAGAAATCTCAGAGGGACAAAATTGTTGGTCACAGTTTAGTTTATTGTGTAAGGCCTGCGGCGGGTTCTCTGCGTTCTCGTCCACGGCTCGCACTAAACTCACAGTCTCAGGTGAATTGGCCTTTGCATCGCCCTGTCAAACCGGAGGATAATCAGGGCCGAAACAATATCACACGCTTCCAGGCCTTGTCAAAGTTTCCTGCGTTTGCAGCTCATAAAACTCCCTTTAAATGTGTTTCTGCTGCCCTGCCCTCTCTCTACCTCTCTCTCTCTCTCTATCTCTCTCTCTATCTCTCTATCTCTCTACCTCTCTCTACCTCTCTCTCTACCTCTCTCTCTCTCTCTACCTCTACTTCTCTCTACTTCTCTCTCTACCTCTCTCTCTCTCTCTCTACCTCTCTCTCTCTCTCTTTCGCTCTCTCTACCTCTCTCTCTCTCTCTCTCTACCTCTCTCTCTCTCTACCTCTTTCTCTAACCTCTCTCTCTCTACCTCTCTCTCTCTCTACCTCTCTCTCTACCTCTCTCTCTCTCTCTCTCTACATCTACCTCTTTCTCTCTCTCTCTACATCTACCTCTCCCTCTCTTTCTCTCTCTCTCTCGCTTTCTCTCTCTCTCGTGCTTTCTCTCTCTCTCGCTCTCTCTCTTTCTCTCTCTCTCGCTTTCTCTCTCTCTCTCTCTCTCTCATGCTGTCTCTTTCTCTCTCTCGTCCTGTCTCTCTCTCTCTTGTGCTGCCTCTCTCATTCTCTGATGTTTTATTTCCTGAGCAGAGAGTTTGATGAGAGTCTATTTCACACTGTCAAGCTACTTTATGTTATGATAAGAGACCACTGCACGGTCCCAAAATAGCTGTTCTCACAAACCCATCTCACGCTGACCCTTAATGTCCACATGAAAAAACACATGATGCAATTGACTTGATTCATGCACACTTCACGTGTTGTCTTATTCTAGAGAAAAACACGTCTGTGTAATCTTTCAAACCAACTGAAGTTTTGTGGACGGCTTTCTCTACGGATTATGTTTTCAGACAAATAGTTATGTCACTATGGTACTGTTTTACTTACACAATATGATACAATATAAACGCCTCCTTAAACCCGACAGAAGACATTTCGTGATTGTAACCAGCGTTGGGTGTAATTAGTTAGTTAAAAATAAATGTATCCAAAGCGACTTATATAACATTATACTATACATGCATAAATGTAAATGTAGTTACTAAATAGTGAGTTACTTTAATTAAATTACTTATCCTTTTAAAAAGTAAAGTAAGTGATAACTTTTTTGTCATTTAATTACAGTTACTTCTGATGTAATCAAACTAAATACTGTGTGTAATATAAGTGTGTGCAATAGTGTAAAAGTCTAACTATAAAATTCATGCTTAAATTTTATTTTTCTCACATTTTTAGTTAATAAGAATACGTCATATAGTTATATATTATTTATTTGAACAAATTAAAAAAAGCTGTTTCATGTCTATTCTTGAATAACTTTACTGATCAAGGTTGATTTAGGATATAGAAAGTAATCAGTAGTAAATAATGAAATACTTTATGGAGAGAGTCATTTGTACAGTAATCTAATCTCAATATGTCATTGATAACTAGTAATTCATTTCTATTTCAGAGTAACTTTCCCAACACTGATCATACGATACAGCGACCCAGACGATGTGCTCTCATGTCAAAGAGACTCAGATGTTTTCACTAAAACATTGTGGGTCTCTGAAAGCCGCAGATGAACCAGGTGACGGCTCCACAATGAAGTAAAGACCTCTAGAAAAAACCAGCCAGTGCTTTCATTGTATTTATGTAACACTTCCTTCAAAAAACCCCTCAGCAGGACTGCACATCACCTCTGAACAAACTGCTGCAGGTCGTGCATGAGAAACAAGTAAAAATAGACTTATTATGTGATCGAGTCAACATGAAATCACACCTGACTTGTGTAATGCACATTCTGCAAAAAGACACCAACAACACTTTTCTTTTCCGGCCAACATGCGAAGTATTTTACTTAACAACAACCAATCGATTCCCAGCGGATGGATTCATGTCGTTTATTAGTGTATCTGGGTGGTGTTGCAACACAATATACAACAGAACGGCCACCTACAACATCATCACGTTAAACGTCTCTTTTGGAGATATGATCACTGATCAAATAACATTTTCTGACATAAAACAAGAACTGAAACGAAATCCGTCTGATCTGCTCATTAAATTGTCTGTCAACAACATCCGTCCGACTTCACGCAGGAAATCGACTGCATACATCTGACCGATATAAACATTGACGAATCAGTAAAACCCCCAAAAATAAAGAATATCACAATGAAATCCACACGCGTCACATTTCAAACGTGATGTTGTCGTGCAGCACTGCTTCAAGAGCAAAACTGGAAACCGCACACACGTGGGTGACGATGAAACTGCGCGAACTCTGCAATGCCATCCTGTTGGGTTTAGCTGCCGCAAACATGTTTCCTATTTCAAACTTACACAAGAAGCCATTTTAGGACGGGATAAAAACAATAAGACATTTTTAATAGCTCTGGGGTTTAACAGCACCGTTGTAATATTCAGCTATTTGTTTAGGGAAGATGTTCTTTTCAAACTCAACGATCTGACTTCATCTTCCCATACAAGCATGTTTACAATAAACAGGAAATTAAATAAAAACAATTAAAGTCAACGTATTCTTTTTGTGTTGAATATCTCTGAAACACCCATTATGTTTTATGATGTATACATTTATTTTTATTTTTTATGTGTGCAATCTAAAAATGTAAAAATACATTTAAACTTCATTAAACAGGTGCCGACTTGAGTTCCCAACATTGTGCGTCAAGTGCACTTGAATGATAAACTCCTGTCTCTCATACTGACGGTCCGAACATAATAGTGACTCATTTTCAGGTTTCCAGACCATAATTACGAAAAATCTGTACCCCATCGTTGACTGACCTGACAAATCACCTTAACGTTAATATGCCCCATACATGCTGAAATGCGACGCTATCGGCGTGGGCATGTGTTCGGGGCTGCGAGCCCACCACATCCTGAAGGGGGGGGTCATGGTGGCGGGTGGACCTGAGCATCATGGCATACCGCTGCGTCTGTAAGGTGCTGACGGGTAGGAAACGCAGGCCCCACATCAAGAACTGACAGGTTCTGATCAAAGTGCCCTAAAGCCCCGTCGGGGGTCTGATTTAATGTCTTTGTCATTTTAAAGCTCGGTCTGATTTTCGAGGGATCACTTTGAGGTCATGTTTTTGAAATTCGCAGGCTAATTCAGCTCTAATGCTGACAAAATGTTAGATTACTCATGTTTGAGTGATGCGTGTGCACAACGTTTTCGTTTCATCATTTGCCAATAGAAATCAAAGGTTTTACTTGGGTAGTAAAGAACACCCTCATGTATGTCCAAACTGTACGACACTTTCTTCTGTTAAACACAACAGAAGATATTTTGAGAAATGTCTCAGTGGTTTTGTGCTCAAACAATGGACGTCGATGGGGTTTGGTTATCATGTTCTTCAAAATATCTTCTTTTGTGCCATACAGATTTGGAACGACGAAAACAGGGTTCATTTCATGTTGACTTTAAAAGTCTCTAAAAAACCAAACCACATTCTCAAGACAAACTTCTCAACACAAGTTCAGAATTTCGAACGCATGTTTCAAGTTTCAACTCCCCCTTTTCTTAATTACATTAATTTTCAAGCCAGACATAGTTGACTATAATATATGAAAGCAATATATCTTAAAGCTCATATCAGAGAGTGTCGGAAGAAAATCTACAGCTTGAGCATCATCTTTATTTACCGGCTAAACAACTGAATCAGCTGCATTCGGAGCATTCAACCTCCATCTCTCTCTCTCTCAATCTCTCTCTCTCACTCTGCCAAGGCCAATTAGCGCGCTGCTGCGCCGTCCCCCCCACCGCAGCCACTGACAGCATTTCACAGAACTGCAGCTACATTCACTGCATTAATGCCTGAGAATATGATCGCGCTGCACATCTCACGGTGAGAATAAAACACTGGATAAGGGCAAAACGGTCACCCAATATTTTCATACGTTTCGGTGCGCGAAAAAATATTTTAGGGTCATTATTAGCATTCGGGGGAAATATTGAAATTTCACAGCGGGCGACCGATATTTTTCAAAGGCCAATCTGGAGAGCAAGGTGGCTGATCCACGTGATATATACAAACTACAATACGCATGATTTTATCACGCATCATACACTTGCTGTAAAGCACACTTTATTTAAAGGAGAATTAAAATGTACAATAAATGAAATCAGATTATTAATAATGGATCATAACTGTAATGTATTCTAAACGTATTTAATATTGATAAGCTACACGCTTCATACTCGTCGAGACTCTTATATCGCAAACGAGTTTTGTGATTTACTTCTTTGATTCTGACTCATTTGAGTCCAGCGCCGAATGCATTGAAAAGGTCTCGCTCACCACAGAGTGTGCTAAGACATTTTAAACCGCACGTCAGCGTTACAGGTTCCCATGCAGGTAAAAGAGCTTTTCATAACACTTGTGTGATTTACTCTCACCACATCAGAGTTCTGTTCATTGAAAAAGCAATGCCAATAAATGTTTTTTAATATGAACATCTTGACCTGACACGAATGCTGTACAAATTAAGAAAGATGACTGTCGTTGCCGTGTTCCGCTTTTCTAATCCAATGAAAGACACTTAATTATTCAATAAAAAGTGTAAAATTTCTCCTCTATATTCCTTTGAAGGAAGCTAACATAAAGCAAACCCCATGATCATGTTCTTCATTAAGATCTGACGAATGTCCCAAAGAGAATCTTGTTCTTCAATAAAGACAAGAACGTCTGACCTTTCGTACCAATTATATAAAACATGTGTTTTCAATTCGTCACACTTGATTTTAATTTACGTGCGTTTTAATCTTCAAAATCCTAAAATGTTATCTTCGACCTTTGTACCCCACTGTACTTTCTGATCCGTACAAACACCTGTTCATGTTGACTTACCTGTACGTGCTTCACTGTCAAGCAATCAAATACACCTGATATATGAAAATAAATAATGAATGTAATTTCTCTCAAGGCATCCGCCCGACAGAACAGATCAGAGCTCAGCTCACGTCACACAACTCTTTCCGCATAATTAACCCGCCCGTGTAGACAACTCGTTTTCTCACAAATCTCTATTAGTCAAGGAAAAAGGAGAAATGTCATGCAGATCACAGAAAGCGGCACCGTCATTACCATCTGCATTGGCTACATGCGACTGAAAGATCTTCATTTCACTCCAATGGTAATTTGGTCGATGGTTTTCTGTGGGTGTTAATGTAAACTACGCTGAAACAAAAATGGTGCTTTATAGCACTAAAAGTGGTTCTTGGCTCGTAATCATAGGGGAACCACTTTAAGTGCTATATAGAACCATATCTTGGTTCTTCAGAGGTTCTTCAGCGGTTCTTTGGGATGACTGAGTAGCTCTATAGAATAGCAGAAGAACCATATAGCTACGCTTCCTATAAAGAACCTGATAACACCCTGTATGGTTAATCTGCGGCTCTTTGGGATGACTTGAATTAATATATATAACCGCTGAAGAACCATACAGGGCCTTAACAGGTTCTTTATACAGAAGCTGTACAGTATGGTTCTTCAGTGGTTATATATATCAACTCAAGTCATCCAAAGAACCGCTGGTGAACCTCTGAAGAACCACTCAAGCACCAAGACTTAAAGTGGTTCCCCTATGATTACGAGCTAAGAACCACTTATAGTGCTATAAAGTAGAGGTCTGGGTGGGACAGTTTTTTCGTCCCGCTCCCGCCCGCAAAATTTTATTCTGCTCCTGCTGAACATTTCTGCTAAGAAGGATTTTCGTCCAGACACGACTGTTCCCGCTAAATTAAGATCACGTTTCCAGATGACAAATATAATATTATTGTTTATATAATATAAAATATAAAAAACATATCAGCTATTTTTTATACAAAATTGTTTTTACATTTTAACGTCAATATAGTAGACAGAATGTCACAGAGAAAATAAATTAAATACGCCGCCTTTCACTCAATATATGAATAAATGAAACCCGTTGGCTTGTGGCTAGCTCGTGCAAAATAACATCCATGCAGGAAATGTCCTGATGTCCGTCTACCCTCCAAAAACACGAACGTTCTTTCTTCTCTAAGGTGTACTCCGCGACCTCCCCACTATGTCTGGGGGCTGACGCATGCAAATAAAACTTAAGACGGAGTAAGAACTGGTCCACGTGTGCAGCATATTCACAACACAGTCCTCAGATCAGTGGACACCCGTTCGAAGTACCAGAGTTTCCGACCGCTACCGGCTTTTAAACAAAAATATGAATCCCTTGCCGCAAGAATCCATATTGGGTCCCGCGAGAATCTAAACCTCCAATATAAAGAACTTTTATTTAGAGTGTGGAGATGTGAGATCTTGCTGGTTAATGTATGACATTAAGTAAACATTATTTTTTGCACTCAATCAAATCTTGTATGTGGACTGTTGAAATAGAAGACACCTGCAGGTTTCTATCCAATCACATGCTCCAGAGAACACGCATCGAGATATGCATTACATGACTTGAAAATACTACACGTATGCATACGAACACACACACACAGAACCACAGAAACTCTTCAAAAAGATGTCTATTTTATAAACACAGCGTGCACAAAAATAATAGGTGCAATTTTCTACTTGGAAAATCTCTAATTTCCACCGCATACACTGTGAATGCCCCACTGGTGCGTTTAGTTTAAAGTATTATTTAAGCTAAAGACAGTCGTACTCGTACATGTACCACTCTGCACCCATTTCCAGTAATTGCTAGGCCTCCAAGTTATTTTTAGACGGTTTAAGCAGTGATGTACAAGCTCAAAGAGCAACCCAGAGAGAGACAGAGACTCTTTGAACAGACTAAATCATAACTCTCCAAATGAATCAAGCTTTTCTGCTGTCACACAACTTCTAATATATAACAGGCCTTTAATTACAGCGACTTGAATCTGATAAGTTATGTGTCTGCCGCTTAATGCCTCGAGCTTCGTTTCTTTTGATGTACAGCCGAAATTCAATGTTAATTTTATAGGCTTTCATTTGGAGATCTTTTAAACGGAAACACTGTTTCGCATCGAAGTGCAGATCTTAGATCCAATCTGTTGTCACGGAAAATCGTAACTGTTTTACGAAACGGCAGATTTGTAGGAATTTTTATGATGTGAATCGTAGAAAAAACATATGATGATTAGAAATAACCATCAATGGCGTGAAAGCCGATTGAATGCGGTTGTACGAAATTATACAAATTAGCCACCGGTCTAAAAAGTAACAAACTGCCTTGAGATTGCGTTGCTTACACACAAATATATAATCTTAAAGCAATATCATGACAAGATCTAATATGGGTGAAAATGTATTAATAATATATTAAATAACCTCGACAGGTTCCATCAGATTGCCAAATGCTACGATTCGTATCACATCATCGCATTGGATTATTTCTATATTGAAAACCGAACTCTCTCGACATGGAGTGCTATACATTTTCTTGATCTAGAAGTCAAAAGTGGTTTGCTATCGCTCTAAAACTCATATGAGTCACGTCGAGCACGCCTAACTGTGCTCTGCCTGTTTTCATACAGTAACGCCGGAGAAGAGGGGGGAAGTGGTCCATCTTCTCTTAACCTATCCAACTTCAATTTTAAACGCAGTAAATGAGCCTGGGGCGACGCGCAAGCCGTAATGCGTTCGACAAATATTCTCTGGGTGAAACATGCATTTATGAAGAGATGCCCTTTAGAAGAGAAATGCACAGAGCGTATGCTTAACAAACAATACACCCACTCATGAAAACCAGAGATAGAGACTCAGTATGCTAAAAGTGCGAATGAGTCACCGCTCGAGAGAAAACTTCAGCGTGAGAGAAGAATGCTGCGGCCTAAATCCTGCACATTTATGCAATTAATACATTAACACTCGCACATGCTAAAGATTTGCTCAGACGTGTTGATGCTAGCGTAGCGGCGGGTGTGTTTGTATTGGCAGTATGGATCTGTCAGGTTTGTAGCGGGGCGACATGATGACATTGGTTAATGTATTATCGACTGCCTGCTTGTGACAGCTTATAAAAGTCACTTCCCTATTCTGGTGCGATCTAACTACTGAATTGCATAAGGCTGCTGAAACACTCAAGTGCTACTAACTAACTAACACATTTGTTCAGACAGAAAAAAGTCATTTTACATGGTTTCACTAAAGGCAAGTATGTGCTGACAGAAAAATGACAAACACTTGAGTGTGCCTGAAGGTCACAGATTTAATGTTGGGTCTTCTTCTCAACCCCAAGTGTGCACTAATTATGTTATTCGGCTGGGTTTGAAATAGCACACTATTATAAACAGAATGAGGATTTTCTATACGTGTAAAAATCCGGCTTTCCCACTAAATTACCCAAATGTGCAGATTCAGAATGCAAACTGAGCCCAATGACTGAACTACTGTCCCATAATGCAATCTGTTAACCAAGCATTCCAGATGTGATATCCACTATGATTGTTAACATATTATCCTTTTGTTGCTTGTACAGCACATATTTTATATCGAGATATCAAATAATTTCTAGATTAAATCTGGAAGGCAATCGCTGAATTAAACATGCAGTTTCACTGTAATGGGGCCATGTGATAACAGTGTACCCATCACTGCATAATGCATCAGTTTCACATTCTCATTTTTTAGGACAATTCATTTAGAACAAGCACTGCAAACACAGGCAATGTTTTGCTTGTTTATAATTTTTCTGAACCGGTATATAAATGATCAGGACATTATACTGACACCTATAGGTGTGGATTCAGCATCACATTTAAACTAAGCTCTGCCATTAAAACAGCATTCAAACGATTGACCTGCTCATCTAATAAACCACCGATGTCCAGTCTTTTCATGTAATCCAGTGTCAAACTTGTAATGATTTGGTCAATATATAGAAAATAACAGATAATAGTGGATAGCACCAATGCTAGGCTTGTAAGGAATCAAACATGCATACGCATTTATGATATACAGGAAATGATATTGACTTATCATGGATGGCCTTGTTTTACTGAACCATTTCCGGTGCGCGTGCACCACTGTAAACCGCCGCGCGCATTAACACGAACCCTCAGACGTTACATATTAATGCGAGACCTCCATACGTAACCTTTGATTGGGGCCTCTGAAGAATGTTGGAGAATACTGCATTATTAAGGCTGGGGCACATAAAGAGGGCCATTGTGGCAGGAGAGCAGGCTTTCCCCCTAAAATTTTGTTTCATAAAGTCCACTTGCAAAGGATCGTTTTTCAACGTATGGACTTGGCTTGGATTACTCTGCTCTCCATTTGCCGGCTGATCTTTTCCATATGCTCTGAGCCGCAAGCTTAACTCTGTGACAACCTTCTATAAACACACATCAGCAAATTATGAGTTACTCTCCGTCATGATAGCCCGACGTTAAAGCTATGTCACAGGCATGGCAGATCTTTACTAAAATGTTTTCGCTTTTCATCATGTTTATTTGCGGAATACAGTTAGCCAATGTTTGTACTATCATATTGCCAACGATTCGATTGCCATTTTACGTGAATGGCTAGTGACTCTGCTCCTTTTGTGAGATTATTACAGTATGAAAAATTACACTATAGAGTCGACAAACCAAATTACTGTAAATGTTCTCACATATGATTGTAGATCAGTATGTGGTAAAACATCAATGGTTATAAATAGTAATACAGTAAATCCACACAAAATATCTTATAGCTACTATACTAGCTATGACATAAAAATATGCACTTTTGCGACTGACAAAACCATTAATGCAATCAAAGAAAGTAAACCATAAAAAAATGCAAGAAAATGTCACCACAAGTCAATAATTATTTTATATTTTATATTCTGAATATTGTTTACAATCAAATATAATGAAATTGAATAATAAAGTAACCCAGGCTCAGAATTGATTGGATTATTTTTAATTCACTGTATCGCACTCAACCAAAGACGCGTGAACACAGAAAAATCGCGAGTCGCCGTACGTTTTTTAAATAAATGTCCATTACGCATATACTATAAATCTAAATGCTAATACTGTTTTTACTCCGTACTACATCTCATGCATCATGACCCGTAACATCATTGCAAACCACTAAAGCTTCATGGCAACTTTGCACAAACCACACATGCTTATCGTGTATGTTAATACTTATTGTTAAAACTAAATGCATTGTCCGCTGTCGTCCAGTCTACACCCCTAACAAAATGAGCTCTCTACTGCTTTAATTCCAGGCTTGTCCTACAAAAGCACTTGCTCGCACTAACCTATTTATTCCTGCCAGAGAACATCATATCGGAGTTTCGGTAATAAATAATTAACGCGCGTAAAAACTAATTAATTCACTTGTAACACGTGGAAATGCAATTACGTCACGTAAGGATGCTACCGTGTCAACAAAGCAATTACGCACCGAATGCACAACCAAACACAACGATAAAATACACCGGGTTGTGTTTCTCACATAGCCATGCGACAATTTTGTGCTCCTGCGCTTATGATTCGCGCACGGTGCGAGAGCGCGCTCCATCTTCCCTCGGGAAAAAAGCAAGCGGCGCGTCTTTAATAGACTTTTGTCCAATCGACATGATGCTTTTCAGGCGCAATGTCACATTTAACCGAATTTCTGATTCACAAGTGTGCCAGTGGCTACGGAACTGCAAGTGCACGATTCCCAAGACACCGAACTAAGTTTGCTGTTGTTTTACCATCAGCACCATGTGATGCCCTGTTCGGGGGTGCACGAGCGAGCTTTCGCAGAATCCAAGAATAAACACTTATAACTAAAACATCACGAGCATCCCGTGCATAACCAATGATCTGCGTGTTGCAACGCATTAAACTATACCGGAGTGAATGAAGCAGGTTGCCCGTCTATGGAAAAGAAACTATACTGAGAAGAAAAGCACACAGTGTGGTAATTTACCTTGTTGCAGTGGTAATAGTCCAGAGAGGAGAGGCTGGTATCGGTAGGTAATGTACACGACCCCACGCTTGAAGGAGGTGCAGGGTAAAATCTCACATCCATCGCCCGCTCCGCTAGACTGAAGGCATGGAGAGCCGCTTGCGCTTGTGTTCGGTTCTCGCTCTCTCTCCCTCTCTCTCTCTCTCTCTCTCTACTCACTCGCTCACTCACTCACTCTCTATTGTTAACCTAAACAAAAAGCAACAGAACGACTGAAAGAAAAAGGGGTTGAGCCTGTCTAAATGCGCTCCCCTCGGTTCTCCTCCAGAAAGAAACGCGTACAGTGATGCTCGCAGGATATTTGGGGAATTATTAACCGTAAGAGCGCGTGTAGTAGCTCGAGCACGCCGTAAACACGTTAATTAGTTAGCGAAAACAGCAAAGTATGCATTTTGTGACACATTTTATTAATTTAACGTGTATAAGTAGCCTTTTAAATTGCCTTGAAATTCTACCGCATTTGTCTGACATAAAATTACGGGAACCTAAAAGGAAACAAATTATGTCTGTTTTAAGAAGCAAGTTTACCACCTGCCTTTATTATACAAAACATATTTACCTAAAATCTACTTTTCATTTTTAAGCAGTCTATAAAAGTAGCCTAATACTCATAAAAAACTATGCAGCCAACAAAACACTTCCCGTTTAATCGTCAATGTGTTTTTGCTATGACGTTCCTGCCGACAGCTGTCAGAAATGTTTATATAGTGGAAAGAATAAATAGCAACCCTTCAACTTTACTTTGAAAAACAAGTATAAAGTTAAAACTGCTTGGTCTGTGGAGTGTGTTATAAAGATAACCCGGTGTCTGTAAAGAGAAGTGTCACTGGTTTGAATGGTGACGGAGTGTTTACCTGTTTACCCAGCGAGTGCGCGCGCTCGCTCATAAAAGGTCCGATCCGTGCCAAATTTCAGGCGACCTCTGCCGATGGTGAGAGGAATGAGGGAATTGAGCTCAGACATCTGGTTTGCTGCACATACAGCGGATCCCAAATGAGATGTAAAGTTGTCTCAAATGTAATAACGTGCTCCATCTGTCCCCGGCAGTTTCAGTGACACAAGTGTGTTGTGATAAGCGGCGTTTACGCCATATTTACTTTAATGACGAGATGACAACCCGTGAAGTTCTACAGTTTCTTATACTAGGTGCTTTCCCATCCTCGGACTTTGAATGATCCATTTCTATAGTAACGATTTTATTGTATGCACTTCACATTTATTTTTCACAAAGACATTTTTAAACGAAATATAACGAGTACTCCACTCACTTACTCCTGGCGTCACCAACGTTTTGATGACGTGTTTTCACGTGACTTTGTAGCGGTCAGGTGGTACACGGCAATTTTTACAGATTACATGTTTTTTACTAGGAAATTATGCTAGAGATTTACTCGTAATTAATTGTGCACTTCAGACAACTAAGATTAATTTAACCATCTACTTGTATATACAACAGAAAAGACGCTCAAAGTCGGACATTCGAAGTGGCGGCAAAACGATTAGTCGGCCTCACGGGAAGGATGCTTTAAAATCAAGATGGCGGCGACCTACTTTTGGGTTAACACATTTTATATACAATATGTAAACTTGCAATATTAGGACCAATAAATAACATCAGGATAAGTTTTAACTGTCAGTATCAACGAATGCCAACGTTGTCATTGCTAGTTATATGAATGTTTTCCCAATGAGTGTAATTCCTTGGAGTTCACACAGGTGTATTGTAGTTATTTGTTTTAAGATTTATAACCATTCAGGATAAGTTTGATTCCAAGTGGAATTGGCTTTGCGAGTATTAACCATGGTCTTATTAAAGTCAAATATTTTTAACCTTGTTCTTCACAGATGGAATACCAATTGCGTAACGAAAGATTTATTACGAACAACATGGATTAATTATGGCTACTTTATCATAACCATGGTTGATATGTGATTATTATGGTAACTAGTAAATTATATTGGATTGTGTTTGTTGTTATTTATGTTAGGGTATGGTTTAATTTTGTCCATTTTGTGTAAACCAGCTTTGAAACGATATGTATTGTGAAAAGGACTATACAAATACATGTAAACGGACCTAAAATCATTTTTGAAGGGTAGTGTCTGGCGTTTTGAACATTGGATTGTGGGATAGACGATGATGCTTTGTGTTGTGAGCATTGTGCTGTCAAGGTGGATTGTGGGATTGCCTGCAAGTCTGTGGCATTGTGAGCAGCATGGATTTCTTCCGCTGCAGTAGAAACGGACGACAAGAAATCACAATTGCAGTGCAGGTGTAACAAAGAATATGAAGCAAATACAGTTATTTATGAATGATGAACGTATGACAGTAACTCAAAGTTTGTTTTATTCAGTGATTCTCAACCTTTTCAAGGTCGCCTGTAAACCCATTTAAAGAACTGGTGCCCTCCCCGCGTACTGTACATTGAAGATAGATAAGACAATGTCTTTACAAACTATATACAACGAAGCAGAAAAGACCTGTATATGACAGATGATCTCGAGACATCAGATTACAACAACAAATCTGCTGATGAAAACTAAAGAAACCATCACAGAAATTAATGGTTTCCATTAAAATACCATCATGAACCATTAGCTTTTTGCATAAAACCATTACAAAATTGTACTGTTTTGGGCATTTTATATCAAAAGGATTAAACCTGCCAGATCACAATAACGGTGCTTGTTTCATAGATTTGAACACAAGCGAGAGTTTATTCGCAGTTTATAATACAGATGCGGCGTGGTGTCATTTACCTGTTGAAAATAGCATTTACATCTTTAAAGCCTGTCAACAGCTTTGAACAGCCGTCCAAGTTCAGAAAGAAATGAAATGGCACTTTATTTACACGCAATCTGATCTCATCGGGAGAGACTTGCGCTTATTCTGAAACTACAGTCTGAAAGACAGATTCGTTAATTAGGACTGTGTTATAATCCTAATATTTCAGTGCAGTTTAATTGCCCAATAAGACGTCCTACACTTTAAGCGTGACAGTGGAGCAGACAAGAATATAGGTAGAGGGAAAGGTGGTACGAGGCTTCAATGGGTCGTCTGGTAGGCATCCTCACTGTTTGGGGAAATATATTTATAAATACATAATATATTACAAACATACTTAACTTATATGATCCACCTGTTTCTTAAGATGATGTAGGAGTAATTGCTGGAGGTTTTTCTACTTTGTAGATATTCACCTTTTGTGCGAAGCCTTAAATTGCACTGCACAGGACCTACAATGAGTGTGCATGGTCGCTCAAGCGTGCAGCTTCAGACAGAACATTGCCCTCCGTCGATTTGCAGTCGCGTTCCTCCGTGTATTCGCGATCGAGTTTCAAAGGTTGGGGGTTTCGGGGGAACCATACCCCACCTGCAGTACCTCTGCAACCCCCCTCTTGGGGGACGCCCCCCCTGGTTGAGAACCACTGGTCTAATTTGATCAGGCCTTGTATTTACTTTGATACTAGCAGTGTTTACATCTACTATTTCATGTAAACTAAAATTATTTTACTTTTAATGTAAAACTGGATTGTGACCCGTTTGGGAATCGCTGCATTAATTCAGCTACTATTATTGTTTTGTGTTATAATGTGACACTGTGACGTATCATGTTATCTGTCTTTCTGTTGTCTAAATTTAATTTCCAAGCAATTTTACTGTAACACAAGTTGATGTGGCAAGCTCAAAGCTTATAAACGGATTAATTTATCTGATGTGTGAAGTTTGCGTTTGCTTTCACAGCTAAACATAACAAAAGACACATCACATAAAGCAAAGAGAGCGAGACAGGCGACAGCACTTCTCTGCTTAAGCCTTATAAGAGGCAAAAGAAAATAATGTACATTACCGAGAGCTCGCTAATTTAACCACAAAGCTGCATTGTGTTTTCTCTTCATAATCAGTTGATCTTTTAATGCACATAAGTGCATATGTGCGCATTCTGCACTTTAACGACTCATTCGTGTGTATTCGTGCCCATACCCCTACGAAGAGGATTGTGTGTTTGTTTTCAGTGGTGCCTGTTTGTGTGTGTTGGGGGTTGTGAGTGAGCTGTCATTGTCATCGCAGTAGGACACTTGTTGTCTCTCCAGGACCGTGTGCGTGTCAACATGCTTATTTTACCGCATGCAGTGTGTGTGAGTGTGTTGGAGAGGGGTCCTGGGGTGGGAACTTGTTTAATAACAGCCACAGATGGAGAACTCAACAGGCATGGGGAGTAAACGCTTGCAACAATTCAGAAAAAGAGAGAACATATGCGGTTATGCATTTATGTGCATGCACATGCATGTTTTATGGAGTGAGTGTGTGTGTTTAGGGGTTAATGGGCTCCGGGATTCCATTGCATCACAACATTGGAATGTGTAGTGCCTCCCTTCCCAGCATCCTCTTGTGCTCAACAAAGAGCACGGGGACAAAAACTTTGGTTGTAGAAAGATTTGTTTTATTTATGAAGCATTGATAAGCTGCCGGTGCACATGAGAAACCAATTACAAGCACAACTTTATTCCAGTGCAATTGGGTGAATCTCATGAAATTTGTCAGGAACATGAGTGCCACGTGGTTTACTAGAAAAATGTCAATACAATATATTTGAATATGAAAAATGTACATATTTTTGAATAAAATAATTTTACTTTAATACTTAATAGTATTTGATATATCTTTTGCCATCACTCTTTGACTTCAAATACTTATCTTTACATGTGTCATAGTCAAATCATGTCAAACGAACATTTCCTGCAAAACAAATGATAACTTTATAATTAATACAGTCATAAATTGGGGTAAGATGAGGAGAGTTTTAAATTGTTATAAAACACAGATTCTATAACAATTTTATATCAATAATTCCTTTTGGTTATATTTTAACCCCAAAACGTTACTGATTGCACTTTAAAGCAGATTGACCTCGTTAATTCTAATTACTGTAATACATAAAAGCCTTATTTTCATTATTGTCATACAAAATAACAACAACGTTGGAGTGCCTTTTAATAATGCTGCTTTAAATAAAACACTGTGTTGTTGAGATTGCAAAAACATGCAATACACTTAATTTTTCTGTATGCACAATATAATTATAATGTTTTTTTTTCTTTACAGAAATGTTTTCATGAGAATCACTTAACCGATTAACATCAGTTGAAATGACACGTCATCTCTTCACAGTTCCCATGAAAACAAACAGACCGTATTTAGGTCACAAAAAACGTTGAGAATAATTGAGACAGCCATCGCTGCGTTCTTTACATTAGGTGAATTACACAAGCTTTAGCTTTGATTTGGCGTGTTGGTGTATGACTCGATACGTGCGTGGAAGAAGACCGTAAGCGTGTTCTCTTATAATGAGCGCGGGCCGATAAATAAAGGAGGTTACACAAGTGTTATTAAATGTCAAAATGATTACCGTGTCAGCAGACGGCTGGGTTATTCGAGCTGAACACGTCACGTTGAGCTCTCGTCACGAAGCACCTCAATAAACAAAAGAATCCTCTCTTTTGATAAACTTGAGGTTTTCAACATGTTTTTGAATATGTAGATTTCACCAGTGTCATTTACTTTAGAAATATCAATTGAATTTGAAAAGATCTGCAAAGACTGCATTTACTGTAAATATATTAAATATCTAGTGATGGCCTTGCATTTACTCTAAACGCCTTCAGACGTGTGCCGCTAAAGAGAGTTTGTTTCATGTTTGCGTTGCTTATTTGAAATCGTCAAATCACCACAGCACGGTTCTCAATCAGGTCCTCCTCATCGCGTCACGTTTGCATTATTAATAATAAATGTCAGAACAGGCAGCGCTTCTTCGTAATGATTGTGACATTTTAAAATCAAAACGAGTACACTTCACTTGCTGAAGAGTCACATTTTCCCTCAACAAAAGACTTGACTTGAAGCCAGCAGAATGACTAAGATCAGCACTTTGGTTATCATCAGGCCCTCTGTCATTTCTGTGTTTCCTTTCATACACTCGACTCCAGCACAATCCACTCTGTCAACCCGAGAGAGAGAGAGAGAGAGAGTTAGCTTTTGGGTTACACATATTCCTCCTGTCTTTCAAATTAATAAATGGAGCACATCTGTCTGTCCGTCTGTCTCTTTCTATCTCCAGCTACATGTGTATAAAAACCACAGTGTAGTGTTTTTATAAGCTTTCAATGCTACCATTAATATTTTTTATTAGAGTTTTCATTGGATATTTGGCAAACATCACATGACCAAACCAGACTGGAAAACATGCGACGTTACATCCGCTTGTCGGAAAAAGCATTGACAGCACTTTGAAATAACACCGATATTTATTGATTTTTAAGGTAATAATTCTTGTTGTTTTCATCTGTGGCATTTTTATTCTAGTGTTAGTTTAAGTTGTCAGTGAGACAAAAAAAATTTGTATTTTTTTGTGCCTTTCTGTATGGATAGGACGGCGAAGAGTGAGACAGGAAATTATGGGATGAGAGATAGGGAATAGGTAGCCGGGAAAGAACCACGAGTCGTCGGAACTCGGGTAGCCGGAAGTGCTACTGCACAATATGTCGGCGCAGTCCATTGGACCACTTGGCGCCAACAATAATGAATTTTTAATTAAAAACTTGAAAGTCTTAAAATGGCCATATGGTGCGAATACATGTTTTTCTGTGTCTTTGGTGTGTTGCCCATGCATGTACTAGACACTTAAAATTGCAAAAAACAAAGTGTCGGAGCAAAAGATGCATTCTTTCTAAAAGTAAACACTCACCCAGACCGGCCTGAAACGCCTCGTGTGGTCTGATTTGACTAAGACCGCCAAAATATATACGCAACAAAGGTGGGTGTACCTTTCAGTACAATTGAAGAGGAACCTGATGTTCCAAATATGGTCAGAGGTGTTACATTTCCTTCACACGCTTGCAGTATTCGACCAATCACTAGGCACTGGTTAACTGGCCAATCATAGCACACCTCACTTTGCAGAGCCATGAGCTTTGTAAAAAATCTGCTCGTTTCAGAGAGGCGGAGCAAAGAGGAGATACAAACATGAACGGTATATGGAAAATACAGCGTTTTGACCCTAAATCCTGTATACGCATTGCATTACATCTAAAACAAACTATAATATTCGTTTTAACCAAGTCATAGGAACCCTTTAAATAAATTAAAATGCTGGACTCCATCGACAAACTTCATGTGAGCTTTCAATAGCTCTCAGGTTTCTAAGCGTAACACAAGTATGGTTCACACCGCATGCGATATGAGATGTTTGGGCAACATTCCACAATTATCTTCTCCATAATATGGTTACTAAGTTTACTAAGAGACCGAATCTCAATTTACACGTAACCCTGCGGCGCATTATAATGAGCTGGTCATAATTACACATAATTGTAACGTACTCACAATAACAGCCCTGAGGAAAATACACAGCCAGCGAAGACGGTTGGAAAGAACAATAGCTACAGAAGTGTGATTGTTATTATTAGTTCATCAGGGTTTGTGTAGCTTTTAAATCAATTCACGCTTACTTCACGAGGAAAAGCAGAATTATATTTGCATTTCAGTAGAGTATAGCACTTCTGGCATTCACCATGTTTTCATTTAGTTTTGTTGTGTAAAATGCAGCATTTTAGGCTCAAACTCGCTTCTTGTTGTTTAGATGATGTGCTTTCGAAAGCGTTATGAACTCATGTTGTCGTTTTGCACTTTTTCAAGAGAATAGAGATGCGTTAATAAGAAATCATAAATCTCATCATGATTATTTGGCCTTTCCACGTTTTTGACAGCATCGTGGAAATATTTATACATTACGGGGCTTCTCATGGCATTTTCAATTGAGCATCAGAATCCACATCCAGAAATCACAACAAGTCTGACCTTTACCAAACACGCAGTCTGAAACCATAAAGGTCACACGAGGAGGAAGATGAAGATGAAGGTTGAGCTGGAAACAACATGAAATCTTAATAAATAATCCACTTGCAGCCACTTTTAAACATTTTTGTAGAACGCACTATATTTGATGCTGTGCTGGTTACCAGGGTGTTGCTAATGTCTTTCTAGAGTTGTTTCTAGCATTTTGCTATGCAGTTGCTGGGGTGTTTTTTAAGCACGTTGCTAGGCTAGTGGTCGCTGAGGTGTTGCTAAACAGTTGCAGTTGCGTTTCTATAGTGATGTGTCTTGGTAAGTGGTTGCTATGGTATGTTTGAGGCTGGTGTTGGTGATTGCCATATTGTTGCTAAATGGTTGTTAGTGCGTAACAAGAGCGCAAGGTTTTCCACGAATGATCTGATTTAAAGATAAACTGTTCTGTACATCATGCGCTTTTGCTGAAACCCAAACTATAAAACCATCTGACCCGGCCTTTGTTGAAATGACAATACATGCCATGACCCAATGAGTTCCTCTTACAGTCAACATCTTCGAATTTGTCCCGTAAACCTTCTTTGAGATCCACAGAAAATAAGAATTGTGATATTTGTAATCGCATTATGAAAAGAACGCATCGGCCTCTCTGGGATTCAATCAAATTAAATACAGATATCTCTGATTGGATTGCGGCTAAATTAGATTTCTGGCTACCAAAAAACAAGCAAGGTAATCTCATTCGGCCCTGAAAATACAGAAAAAATCTGTTGGGTATACTAAAAACTAATGCACGTGTCTAATCTGAATCCATCATAGATATTAAAACACAAGCGAAATATACTGGATGAGAACATATCCAAACAAAAAGAGCAGATATCGGTCCGAATAAGATGCCCTGTTGTGTGGTCCTGTGGGAATTTCACCTGAGCAATTATGAGATTAATGCTTTGGTCCATCCAACACAGACGATCTGAATTTCTAATTTACTCGAGTCTAGACAGACAGACAGCTGATGTGGGACAGTTATACATTTTTGTATATTTATACACATAGTTTTGTTTCAAGTACAATTTGTCTGTTGACATTTAAATTGTTATAATTCACAAAAGTTTATTAAAATTGCTGTTAATGAACAAGCACATTTACAAACAACGAGCATCTCCCTCTCTCATCCAGCACTATAGATCGTCTTTCATCGCGTCTGGAAGAACACTGTGTGGGTTATGTAACGTGTCTGTGATGTTTCAACAGCTCATCTAGAAGAATATAAAACATCACAGCGTTCTCTGAGGACAGTGACTTGGATAGATCTCTTCCCAACAAACCAACATCATCCCATTCCATGTGCTGAAGAATTATTTCTGAAAGAGAAACGGGTTATTAATCATCTACTGAGCTCTTGTGAGTAAGGGGACTTAACCTGAGGCTTGATAATTATTGTAATTTCTGTACAGGTTGAGTCTGGCATATAAAATAATGTTTTTAGATTTTAATTCATTTTCCGGTAACCTGACAGAACATTTTCTGTTGCTTGGTTTTTCTAGTCACTAAAGTTTTCACATCTGTCTGCGATCCGTGATGAAATCTTTGTGAGAACCAGTGAAATAAAATATTGCGCTGTTTGCCGTATTTGTACATACCTCAAAATTAATAGCACGGCTGAATAGAATATTCTCTGTAAATATTAACATTGCATTATATTGCTTTTATATATAAATATGTTTACATTCCTATATTTTTTTCGGGATGCACCGATATGTACATTTTTGCCGATAATCGTCACCGAGAATTCTTAAACATTGCAATCCGATAACCGATATATGGCTGATATACAGTATCGAAACATTCATATAAAATTCCCAAATACTGAAACAAAAGTTGACAACTGCTTTTATTTAAAACATTCACTGTAGAACCGTTATTTCTCTTCCCCCCCTGAAAATTATGTACCAAGCCTACTTTACATTAGTTAACCATTCTTTAACTTTCAAACTTTTCAAACAATATGTTCCTATAATTTACACATTCATAAATACTGTTCCTACATCAACAATGTTTTGCTAATAGCAGTAAGTGAAAGATCACGACAGAAAGAATACTGTACTGTATTTGAACTGTGAGCAGCTGAATGATTTATCGGCTATAATATATCTGCCTAAAGTTTATCATCGGCCGATAACATAGAATGACCATTTATTTTTATGGCCGATAATTTATTTTGCATTCCTAATATTTTTTATTCATTAAAGAGTACATAACATGAGATCATGAAATTGACATTTCATGCAGTGTGTTATGTTGCCGTGTTTGAAAGTAAGCAGTCTGTCAACTTGTAAGTCCGAAGGTGAATGAATAACAAAGTTTTCGCCCTTGGCGAAAGGGAGTCGACTTTGAATCACGCAGACGAGTCATCTCGCCACGGATTTACGTCACTACATATAGTCCCCGCCTATATTTTGCTAGGACTGCCCGCAAAAACTTCACTCTTCTCTCCCTAACACTGTAGCTCGTGAGCCTCATTCGCGGTAGACCAATCACAGCAGACTAGACCATCTGATCAATCACATCAGACTAGGCTAGCGAAAAGGAGGGGATTAGACGGATGAATCGCGGAACGAATCATTTGAGAGTCAGTCAAGAAGTAAGGTAAGAATAACTGCCTATTACAATGAAATAATAGTGTTTTACACCTTCTATGTACATAAACGTGCTGTTGGACACCCCATAAACCAAAGTAGGACCTTAAAATCCTTTTTTATGTACTCTTTAAAGAGTGATATAATTGTAATGGAATGAAACATGAATCTTTTAGTGTTTTAAACAGTATTTTGTAAACTAGGGCTATCGTGATATCATATTTTCACTTTACGGTTATCGTGGCCGAAGGGCTTCACTGTAAAAATATCACGATATCTGGTTTTATGCTTTTTGTTCTTCGTTCCAGACAAATCACAGTTAAAATGTGAGTGAAGGGATAAGAGAGAGTTTGTCAACGTTGTGGCTTTTAAAGCAAAACTTTAAGCGGGTGCTGAATTATTTACGATATTATAATATCTGTAGAATTAACGCGGTATCGATAAACGTGGTTACAGTATATTGTGACACCTCTTTAGTAAACTTGTAAGACTGAAATGATCACGCAGGGCTCTTTTCTATACAATAATACAATATTTGGCCTAGTGTTTGTTCCTTACGCGTTTACAAAATTATCTGTTATGTAAAAGTTCGGTTCATGTATTTAATATCAATTAATTTCAATGAAACATAGGAAGGTTCTTTTGCTTTAGTATCATAAGGTGTTTTGCTGTTGTGTCGCCAAAATCTTAATGTGAAGAAACATCTGAGACAAATTACCAGAAATATGTTTTCAACACAGAGCGACGCTACTAATCACATCTGCTCTGAATGCATCTGCAGCTTTGACAAAGAAAGCAGCTCGCACTGTTGACGGGCGAAAAAATGATCTTTTTAGTGAGCCTGTCAGACCGCATGTCACATCACGAAGAGATGCGCTGCGCAGTGGACTTACAGATTTTCGCCTTCGAATAAAGTTACATAAGCCACTTTCAGTTCACGGCACACTTAAATAAGCGAAGGTTACGCCAGGCGCCTTTGAATCGGAACCAGAAATAAAGCAGGTGTGCAGGAATTTATGGTGAGAAAACAGCCCAGCAGATTCCTGCCTTTGTGTTGAACATTAAAAACTGTTTTCGCATTGAACGGCTGGATGGTATTTCCTCCCTCACGGCAGGAAGTAAGAAGAGGAAAAAAATACGAGGAGAGTCTGCAGAAAAATAAACTCTGAGAACGCAGCCGCAAAAGGGAAAAGTGAAGCTTGAAAACACGATACACAAAAGCCATCAAGCTCTTTATGTGTCTCTAAGTGAAGAGAGAGAGATGTTTTTCAGCATTATGCGGGCGGCCCCTGCTTATGGATTCAGAGGGGGGGTCACAAAGTGTTGCAGGCTTTCATTCAAGCATTAATGTTTTACGAGTAACATGGCTTTTTTATCAGAAGTACATTTTTCCCATTTCTCCCGCAGCTCTTGATGTAAGCTGTGTGTTAGTGAGCGTAACAGGATTTTCCTTTTATCTCACATGACTATGTTACCACATTGGTCCTCTCTCTCTTTCTATCTCTCTCTCTCTCGCCCTCAGAAATCCTCTATCTCATCCATTGCATTGTGGTCTGTCGTTTTCGGATTTGGGGTCAGCGCCAGAATCTAACAATGGCCAAACAGATGAGATGTCTATGAAGATTCTCCTGCCGTGGCTGTTAAGTACCATATTATTTCATCAAGCATCTTGAAGTTTAAGATGGAGGCCTATGAGCTTCATTTGATAAACATTAAGATTTTAGGTTATCATTTATAAGATTAAGACGTGTTAGATAAACGGACAGATTTGCACATGATTGAGATGGTGTCTGGTCAGTTATAGATGTTAAATGGGTTCAGTGAGTCTCTCTTAGTCTGTACAAATGAACAGCCCTCTGAAAGAGCTACAATTAAATATTTATCACAAATAGCTATATTTATCATAAATATTCATAAGATACAGATGTTATTTTTCAGCATGCGGAGCATAACATACAGCGATTACACTGCAGTGGAAATGAAGGCTTGCTTGAGATCTTTAGTTTGAAATGGTTTTCCATTCGTGTGAAGCAAACGTGGCAGCTGTGATCTAAACGTCGGGCTTCATGGTTTATCTTTTACACACGTGAGCCATATCTCTATCATGTGCAAGTTTAACACTCAGTATTTGGGGTAACCCGCTGAATGTTGAGTATGTGTGAAATGCGTTTTGAACTTTCACTTAGATTTTTCTTTTTTTATGCGTGTATTTTTGCATTAAAATAGAGACATCAAACTTTGAGAAGTCACGCTAGCACTAGAACTTAAGTTTTATTCAACATGTCTACCCATATGGGCTCACAATCTGTTGGCAGTTTTGCTTCTGAAATATACGCATAAGTGGAGTACAAATGGCCGAGAACACCGCAAAAACATTTATATTTTTATATATTTTATGCATTTTGAATACATGTGTATGCAACGCACTTTACTGTCTGTCTATCAGTCTGTCTTATCATATTTTTTATTATTCTGTTGCCTGGGAATCAAACCCAAGACCCCTGCGAGAACATATCTGATATGTTGTATTTCTGAGTCGATGAATAAATCAATTTGTGAATGTAATAAATTGTGAAAGTATGCAACTACTTCAGTGTTCTGTACAGCTGTTCTCTCACGTCCAATCCAACGCTCTCTAGAAAGAGAATGCCCCGCCCCCTAACTATACCCGCCATTGAATAACAATGATTTATGGCTGTGATGTTAATGAAAGGCTGTAGGTGATGCTTTAAATATGTCCCAAAGTCAATGCAATTTCAACTTCATTAAAAATATATGCAATAGTGTAATAAAGCAATATTATTGCTATATCTTCAATTGGAAAAAAAATCTATTTTATGAAACATTGGTCTAATGTTATGAATGTTTATAGAGAAGATATTTACACACACATAGCAAGAAAGTCTTTTTTTATACTTAATTTCTCTCTCTTTCTTTTGCTCTCTCTCTCTCTCTCTCTCTCTCTCTCTCTCAATTTCAAGGTACTTTATTGGATTGCGTGTTCTTACAATATTGCCAACCGTTGAACAAAATAACAAAAGACATACAATAAGTACAAACATTGACGTGAAATTCAATTTAAAATAAATATAGAATGAAATATAAAATAAAGTATATGTAAATAAAGAAGATTCTCTCCCCCGTCTGATTATTTACCCCACGAGCAACACTTTACTCTCGTAACACACCTGCCAGCGTATAGTCACCACAATCTGAAACAGACATTTTTCTTTTTTAAGGTCCTCTGGTCACAAGCCCAGGACATGTGTGCATATCAACAACACAAACATGTTCATTTGCTGGAAAATAATGGCGTGTGGGCACAGCTGTGCGTAACAGCCTCAGTCTTTTATCTGCTCCTGTAATGTGCACAGGTGCTGCTTAATTCAATTGGAAAACGTTGCCATGGTTTTACATTAATATGTTTCTGTGTTGCCGGCGGATGGGTTGTCATGGAGATGATGGGACTTATTTAAGGTGAAACGATTGGAAGGAAAGGGAGAGAAGCAGAAGTAGAGAGGGATGCGTGTGCATTCGTTTCATTACATTTGTTTCCTTAACCTCAGAAAAAAAAGGCAACCGAGCCGATGTGTGCCACGCAAGTCTTATAGTGTTTCATTAGAGAAAGTGAAACAAGCTTTCAGTCTAATGAAATGAGTCGCGGAGAGCCGAGGATCCTTTCATGAGAGCCGCTCGTGCTCTCCGTTGTGAAGGTTTTTTAGAGGTTTGTTGCAGGTTTCTGTTTGCACACTTGATCCGAACGTGCACTTTAATCGTCTCTCGGTGAAATGAGCAATAAAACAGAAGCACGGCTAAATGAACCAGATAACCTCAACACAAGTTCATTTTAGTATTACTGTTCGTAGTTTTATGGGAAGTAACCGTTCAGGTGATGCTTGGATAAACGTGGACGCCGCTCAATGCACGCCACGTATTTCAAAATGATGTTGACTTCATCGGATATATTTGCATTGTAAAGGTGTGGCTTTATTCAGTCATATATAATGCACAGACGGGATTAGGAAAGAAAACATGACTACTCCTGTGGTGATGCCGTCTTTATATCAGTGTTTGTGTAGATTTACTCTGGAAATTTTCATCAGCGAGTTAATTAAAAAAGAATTGAAGGTCTAAGAGGTGTGTAGACAGCGGGACACACAGATCGTCTGAAGAAGTGAGACGCAACACGCTTCGGTCAATTTATCAGACGGACAATCATTAATGTTGGTCATCATTCACTAACCCGCATTGTTCTTCTGTTTGACACAACAATGACGTGTACAAGTTGTTATTTTCACACGATGAGAGCATAAGCTGAGTTGCTTTTTTAGGCCGATACAAATATTTTTCAAAGAATTTACTGCTTTACTAAAAAACGTTCATTGACAATGAACCGGAACAATTAATTTTCTTTTAATACCTTAAATTCAGTTTTAATAGCCACAACACTAAATGAAATAATACTTAATTTCTATAATTTTTTATTTTACTGAGTCAGGTTATAAATATTTTGCTAAACTGTTACCAAATGTCACATTTATTTTCACATTTATTAATTTTATTGGACATTACAAAAACTCAATTCAGTTTCAATAGAGAGTCTAAGCGTGGACGAATCCGGAGGCGGTACGCTCAGTTTACAATAAAATGAGCTCGGAGACAAAAGCAGCTCACATCCACTTTACAAGTTGCTACCTTGTCATATTTTCCATCATTTTCATTTTTTTAAGAAGCATTTCTGTGAAAGCGTTAGGCAATTTTTTGTCAAGTTGACGTGTAAAAGGCATTCTCTCAGCTGTGACGGTTTCATTTGTATGAGGAAACTGTCCAAAACCACACATCAGTCCATCCGTTTATGAAAATCTTTTTCATAGAAATCTACTTCATATCAAAAGGCAAAATGAGATTAAAATGGTTAAAATTAGAATTAAATCCTAATTGTTGATATTTAAATGGATTTACAGCACAGTTGGAAGGATTACTTGAGACGTTGTGTCATAAATATATATAAATATGGGTCAAAGACGGAAAAGTGTTAAAGCATAAAAACAAAAAGTGTAATTCTGCTTTAACTTGTTGTTGTAAAAAAATGAAATAGTTTTCTGTTTATTTTATAGGATTTTTGTTTTTCTGAGCAAAAAATTAAGATCAGATATTTCCCCTGATTTACAGAAGACGGCCACTAAAATGTCATTCAGTGAATAAATCTTGACAGGCATATTCACAACAAAAATCAATTTATGACATTAAAAGATTAATAACTTTCACCCCAAATGCTAATTAGTTTAATTTTATGAAAATTCACCACCATCCTTGGTTTCACCTATTTGTCATTAAGAGTTTTTACTCATTTAATGCACAATAAAATGAAATATGCTCCCTTATTCCTTTATATATTTTAATATGTACACGTCAGTATAAGCAGGTTGTTTGAATTTGTACATAAATATTGTGTTACACTGAAAGACAATGTAACATTATTTCAACCAAATTTTGACATTTTATTCTCCAAAAATGTAATGAAACCATATAGTAGACGTTTTACTTTTTTTACATTTAATTAGCTTTCTCTGGACATAAAATCACTGTTGTAAATGTATTTTGATGGGGACATCTTAACGTCTTTGACCCATATAAATTTACATTTATCTGTTTAACCAGCAATGTCAAAGTACTCTGAAGAGATCTCAACAAAAGTGTTGGTGTAATTAGTTACTAAGCAATCAGTAAATTCTGTAATTTAATCAATTACAGTTACTTCTGAAGTAATAAATCTTTATAAGTGTGTAATATATGTGTGTGCAATACTGGTATTGACATCAAAATTCAAAGTCTAACTTTAAAATCCGTGCTTTAATTCAAAATTCTCAAATTTGTAATACATTGGTCAGTTAATAATAATGCTTTATGTGGTTTTATATTATTTGTTTGACTGAATTTAAAGAGGCGTTTCTGGTCTACCCTTGAATCACTTAACTAATCAAGGTTGATGTAAGATATAGAAAGTAATGAGTAATAAGTAATGAAATACTTTTTGGAGAATGTAATTTGTACCGTAATCTAATTACACTATTGAATATGTCATTCACATTTTTGTATTTTACATTTTGATGCATTTGGCAGACGCTTTTGAATGATACTATACATTTGTATGCGAGTATGTGTGAAATCTCTGGGATCGAACCCATGACCTTGCCGTCACATTTTAACCACTGAGCTACAGGAAAAAATTAGTAACTAGTAATGAATTACTTTTTCAGAGTTACTTGCCCAACGTGTGTCTCAAAGTGTCCTCAGATTTTCCAAGGTCCCACGTCGGGTAACAATGTCAATATGAACTCCGACATTTCTCATGAAAAACGTTCTTCTCTCAACTCAAAGCTGACGGTTTGTCAACGATAAACCCATCGGTGACTGCTTTATTTCTCATGAAACATTTTAGGCCAAAGCCAAAAGATGATCTTTAGATAAAGGAATATAACTACAATTAACATTCATGGATCATAAAGAGGTGTTTCGCGAGGTCACGTAAAGACGAGTCTCAAAACAGCATGAGGACATCCAGACTGGCTTTATTTTAGATTGAAATCAACCGAGCGTGATTTTATTTCTTTATTTCTTGTCTCATTTCTGGCTGTGAGATGTAACATGGAGAACAGGTCGAGCTTCTCATAAGCTGTCAGCTGTGAGTGGCACGAGTCTGGCAGTTTATTTATTTCGCGGCGGTTTGATCAATACACAGGAGTTCTTGTTAAATTGCCTGGATTGCTGATAGCTCACACAGACGGCGAGGAGAGAGAAACTCACAGATATACTGTCAGAAATGATCTCTGTGCATCGCTGAACTCAAGACACCGAAAGTATACAAAGAATTGCCTATATATTTCTTCACGCTGGATTGAGTTCAAATCGGTTCAGCTACGGAAAATAAGTGTATGTTTAGATTTGAGTGTGATGTGCGAGTGCACTTCTGTTTCTGTTACATTATGCGAATAATCATTTCAGATATACAGCGACGCTCTATCAACACCTGAAGACCCGTGTTCTCCTGTAGGATCTGTGAATGTTCTGAAGAGCATCTCGTGAGCTTCACAGGAGACCAGAACATCTGGACTTTTGTATTCAGGTTCTAATGTTCAAGGTCACGGTTCTGTTTACATATTGTGGCGAGACGCCCATTAACTCATCAGCATCTTCACGGTAACTGGCGCAATCAACCCCAAACACCGGCCGGTCGTCAACACCTGCAGCTCGTTCCCGGGACATATAAAGGCGGGAGAGAGGAACGAGTCAGGGGGAATACGACTTCGCATGTTGTTGCATATGTCTACTGACCGTCTCTCTGTTTTTGAACAGGCTCGAGCGCAGGACGACCGGCAGAGAAGCCGACACGAATCACATCACTGGACGCACCCAGGAATTACCAACGAAACCCCTGAGGCTGTGTTTCTTTTGCACATATTTTCCCCTTTTGCATGTGAAATAAACTACCCTCTGGGGACGTGTACATTAACCTGAGTTTGTTTCGTGCTTCACCCGTCACAATATCATTAGTGGTCACAGAGCAGCATCATTAATGCAACACTTTGTAGTTTTTCGCCCTTAAAGGGATAGTTCAGACAGAAGCTCAAATTTGCCGTTTATTTACTCGTAGGTGACATTTTTTCTTGAGTAGAACCATAAAGAAGATTACAGAAATCCGAAACCCTCTCTGCTTCATATAATGGGAGTCTATGAGGTCCACCTGTCTAAGAGTTCCTAAAGCACATAATTCCAAATGGTGGCTCCTGGCGACATGTTGACATTTCGTGGAGCGAATCGTTTGATATTATTATAAAACTGAACGTCATTTTTAATAATATTAGCAATATATGCAGCCTCTCCACACAATCGCAATATTTTTGTAGTATTTGGTGGCGGATGATATACCAGCGTCTGGTATGTTTAGCGCCACCTGCAGTAAGGGAGTGTTGAGGCTGTTCAGTATGGCTAATATTATAAAAAATGACGTTCAAATTTATCAAGATATCGAGCGAGTCACTTCACGAAACATTAACATGTCGCCAGGAGTCGCTTTTTGAAATTATATGCTTTAGGAACTCTTAGACAGGTGGACCCCATGGACTCCTACTTAATATCGTAAAGATTTTTGGCATAAAAGAAAAATCAATAATTTTGTCCCATACAATGTATTTTTGTCTTTTACTAAAAATGTTCCAGTGCTACTTAAGACTGGTTTTGTGATCCAAGGTCACAAATAAGCATTGGGATATATTAATTTTTTTCATGTGTATTTAAACACTAATATCTAAATGTCCAAGTTTAAATAAAAACTTTTTTCTCCGGTCTTTTTATTTAACATGTACATTCATTAATACGGCAGACGAGTATCCAAAGTGACATGCACAGAAAGAGCATTTAACATTTTGTCTTGGGTGCCAACAATAAAGCAATGTTTACAATGAAAACCAGACCAGTTAAAGTGTGGAAAGGTATAGTCATTAGGACTCTTAAGAACACAAACTAACAAAGATCTGCCACTTTTTATTTTGTTGTTATATGTTCATTTCTGTTTTGCTATTTTCCAGTGCTCACACTTACACTGAAAACTGCAGGTCTGCAACCTTTTCTCAGTAATTAAAGTGAATGCGCTCGGCTTCACTGGAACAACTTTGCTTTCATAAATTTCCTCATGTGCTTGAAGTGAGACACACTTGTCCATCTTGATCTGCTGTATGTAACTGCTTTAAATAACACAGTTAACCAGAAGACTTTGAAGTGTTTTCAACGGTTGCCTCTTGATTCTGTGACATTTCAAACCACCTGCACAGTGAGAGAGAGAGAGAGACACTTCCTCTTACCTCATTGAACTTCTGCCAACATTATTGTGGTTACATCACGTCCGCTTTTATAGCTGAGAGGAAAATTATTGCTCAAAAGTTGCTCGTTCATCACTCAAGAGACTTAAGAGCTCTCACTTGACAAAAATCTCCATTAGATCTCCGTTTAATCTTGTTGCTTTCCAAACAGGAAGTAAAAATGTCTGTGACATCAATGAGACCAAATTGAAACGTTAGCTCAAATCTCATCTGCATCTCAGATATTTCTCCTGAAAATAGGTCAGAAATATGGAAAGTCATTGGAGTTTGAGAAGAGATGTCAACGCTGTCTCAAACTGAGCTCGGATTTGTCACGTCAACATTATTGAAGATCTCAATATGAACTCAAACGGTTCTCATGAGATTTACTCAAATCCAGATTATTAGACCTCTACAATCTACATTCATTTGACACCTCCAAACTCAAAAACAGAAACAAATGAGACAACTGTTAATGTCCACGAAGTTTAAGGAGAACATCCGAGACAACGTTGAGACTTGAAACGCAACTGAGAACTCCATCAACACTCCTAAACAAGAAAGAGCAACATCTGAGAATGATGGTGATCACGCTCCGCAATCCGATAAATTTGGTGAGCAGAAAAAGGTCAAAATTCAGATTTGTTTACATTTTCCTGTCCACAGTTCAGAGGAAGCGCTGTTCCCCCTCCTCTCTATTGTCGTGCCAGTTCTCTGCATGAATGCATCTGTCATTCCCACGCGCCGCACCACAAAGGCGCACGGTCATTAGTATTATGGTGCGAATGCCGGGGATTCCATCTACCCGCACCCTTGACTAATTCTTTATTTCTATGGTAAAGAGAAAAAAAACATGGCAGATTCCCCGGAGCACGCGGGGCTGCGTGTCTCATTTGACTATGCTAATTATCGTCTGCATGATTAATTGGACCAATTAGTAATAGTAGTGGAAGAAAACCATTCTTGGCAAGGTGAAAACTATTAATTAGACATGAAAATATTATTAATTCAAGAGTTTAATCTGAGTGACAGGAGTTATGAAATACTCTGAATAGAAGAACAAGATGCATCAGATGCGTCATTCCATTTTTTTATTTAAAGAGACAGTTCACCGCTTTAGTCATTAACAGAAGTCGGTTCGCATGTCTTTAGTTGTAAGGCCCCCCTTGTGTAGAGTGCATTGCTTTGGGGCCCCCCAAATAAAGACTTATAATCATAAACTTAGGTTTTTAATTGAACCAAAAACTAATTCAGTTGTACGAAGCGACATCAATTCTTTTGGTTGGTGGTGTTATTGCCACAAAATTGATGATAAATTACTGTATTTCATAAAACGCCACAAAATCTGTGGCCCCCCTGGAACCATCTTGGGGCCCCCAGTGTGAGAACCACTGATTGTTCACCGTCATCTCATTCCAAACCTGTATGACTTTATTCTGCAGAACACAAAAGACGATGTTTTGAAGAATTTTATTAACCAAACAACGTGGACTTCCATTGGATGAACACAAAACCACTGAGACATTTCCCACCTCCAACTGTCCTTAAAATCTCCCTCTTATAGCATGAAGTTAAAAGTGTTCGAGGCCACGGTGGGCACGATAGAAAAGAAAATATGTTGCATTATATTATAAAACAAGCGTTTGTGTTCCACAGGAACTTCTGCTTTTATTATGAGTGTTTACCCGCTGCTGCAGGACTCCCAGTGGATGCTGGAACGGATTTCCTCCTGTTGTTATTCTGTGATTGTCATAAAATTATGATGAGAAAAAATTGGTTTGAGAGGCTCTACATTGAGCTTATGGTATGTGACTATATTTAATATTATGTGCGCTTTATACATCAGTGTCAGTCGCCTTCATAACAAACAGTGATCAATAATGTGTTGCATATTCATGATGACAAATGATTTATTGGGCTTCTGTGTGACACAATGAGTGAAAGAAAAGACATTCAATATCTATGCGTAGCTACAATGAAAGAAACAGCCTTTTGTTACAACTTTTAACAAATATGTTTAATGATTTCATCTTTAGTTGCATTGCATCTGTACTTTGGAGAATCAAATTCGAAAGTCTAAACAGACCATCTATATCATTTATTTGATGTATGCGATGTAAATGCAATTTTTCTTTCAATTTTACGAAAGACTTCTGTGGAACACAAAAGAAGATATTTTGAGAAATGTTTCAGTGGTTATGTGTTCATACATGGTAGTCAATGGGGTCCAATGTTGTCTGGTTATCTGCAGAAGATATTTGTAATAATGCTGAAGAAAGATACAGTCAGACAGGTTCGAAATGACACGAGGGTGAATAAATGATGAATTCATTTAAATTTTTGTACGAGCTGAACCCTTTAACACGGAAAAATCTGCCGCTGTCTTTGTTGACAAGTTTGATTTTCACATCAATTTAATAGAGATAAACTTTGGCGGGACTGTTTGTCCAAACATGACGCATAAACCCCCCCCAAAAATATCTGCCTGTAGTCCTGTAAAATGTCAAACAGTGGCGTCGAGGAATAAAGGTTTCCCTCACCGGTATTCTTTCACATTCGACGTCTTTTATGAAAAATCTCTGAAACAGAAATGATCCGGTGAAGCAATAATGTCCAGTACTAATTTAATACCTTATTACCATAAGCCTAGTGCATTGCATGCATAATAAATGTGTTGTATCGCGCGCGGCTCAGGCGTGCAGCTGGAACAGGATTGTGGGTCGTGAGACAGCAGGCCCCATTTGCATGATATGATGTGAGAGTTGAATGAATTGGAGGATTATGGGAAACACTGCCTCCCTGCCCGCTCGTATTGTACTGAAGAGAAGTATCACATACCCACAGACGCTCGGAAATTTGGAACAACCCAAAGAGAGAAGCATGGAAAAGAGCAGGAGGAAAAATTGTAGCATGGGTTGAAAAAAGAGGATGCAAAACATCAAAGGGTGCCTTTTTAATTTCATTTAAAGCACGGGACGCTATCTCCCGGATTTCCTTTTTTAATTCAAGAGGAAATGTAGTTTTACTGAAAGCGCAGCTTTTAAATGTCTTTAGTTACAGTTCTGCAAGAGTTATTTAAAATCCGTATCGCTGCAACAGCTTCACAGTGCAAATGCGTCTATGAGGGTATGGAGGTTTAAAATCTAATGTTTTAATTTAACTTGGAAATATCAACTGATTGTCAACATGACCGTCCTCCGTATGACATAAATTCATGCTATATACATTGTTTACATGTTTTCTGAAGTCAGGCTGTGTTACTGTATAGAATCTTCTTTAAAGAGACATTTGCCAAAATAAAGTTTCTATGTGTTTGCTTTGGGCTGGAATAACACATTTTCTAGAAATCAATTTTCTATTATTATTTTTTAACATACATAGTTCTGATGTGTGACATATGCATGAATATTCCAAGTGGTCGCAATTTATGCAAGGGTAATGAAAAAGGAGTAATGACAAAGCTGAAGATAAAAAGAGTCGGTCTGTGCGAGTCACACCTCGAGCAGCTCTTACAGACATAAATACAAACTCTGATCTCTCTTGCATCATTTCTTTCACACCTCGGTGTTGTTCAGGCCTAACAGAGAAATTACACGCCTGATTGTTTTTCGCACACATTTCACACAGACATTTTCTTACACGCTCATTCTCTGCTTATGTCCCTTTCAGATGGGAAGACGACAAAAAACAAGATGTTAACTTTTGCTTTTGAAAAGTTTTTTATCGGTTTGGACGACACCAAAAGAATGAGGAAACTTGAATTGAAATAGTGGAATTGAGAAAAATTGCCTCTTTATTTTCATTTATTTATTCAAATAAATAATGAAATATAGGCTTTATTAACATATTGTCCATTAGATATTTGCTTAAGTTTACTATTTGACACGAAATGTACTATTTGACAAACTTTAAAAAAATTGCTCCATAAAGATTTGACAATTATAATAACATAATTTTTAAATCTAATAATGAGACGTTGTAACATTCACCGCTTTTCTAGCTATATTTTACTGTATTGTAATACTCTGTAATTATTGTTTTTGAATGTTGTAAATAAGCTGGCTGACTAAATCACTACAGGGCCGTTATTTTCCCCAACTTATGAGATGCGTTTGTCACAAGTTCACACGTGAATTCTGCGTCTCTGCTAACTGATCCGCCAACAGCAGATATTATCGTTTGATCATAAAATCTGATGTCAAACAGCATCAAAAGGTCAATAACCCCACGTGCCACAAATACATAATGAACACTTTTCATCTTAAAAACAAAAAAGAAGCTTAACGTGAGCGTAAAAACCAGGTTAAACGTCTCTGTTATCTCATTTGTGAAGTGAAACTAAATGATAAATGAATGTGACGGTTTATTTTAACCTTTATTTGCCGTGGCTGTGCTTCAGATATGTCCAACGGGCCGGGGCTTTCCGGCGCTGCTTTATTAGCATGATGCTAACACGGGTCGATTATTGAAGTGCAAACGTTTAGCCTGTTAGCAAACAGCAAACTTCAGTTGTGTCTTAAAGGTCAAAATGGCTTTGAAGAACCACCATCAGGTTTCAGGTTGACACACTGAATCGCTAAATATGAGGTTAAGAAGCCAAGACCACCTTTGCAATGTCAGAGTTTATTTAAAGAATGTCTCGCGTCTGGTCAGGTTACTTAGTGTTTCATGAGAACATTTGTGGCTTTAATACCTGCCAACGTAATATAAATCTCCTGTCTCATTTGATATTGTGGTATATTTCGATGAGACCAAACAGCTTGGAGTGAGAAGTAAAACGGGGGAGGCGGTTGTCTTTTATGAATCCTTCTCATCATAATTACCATATGTATACAGTACAATTAAACCTCTTTCAGTTTTTCCCCACAGTAATCATCCAAACATGTGGATTCATTTTCGACAGAAAACTCACACATTGGCTCTATTGTGCCGCATTGTTCCCGAGAACAAAAACAACGCATGCATTAGCATCGCAATTCACCCTATTTATTAAACCTCTATTTGATCTTACCTTTCAAAAAAGATGATTTGACGGAAAAGGAAAATAATTCAAGTCTGGAATCTTCCACGGTGGCATCCAGGTTACGACGCGCTGTCCTAGATAATACGGCCTTCAACAGCACTTGCAAACGCTGTTGTTTTTGGTCACGTGCACAAGATTTAGCTGTGGAGAACGTTTAAGAGTTAAAATGAAAGATTTGTGATTATTTCCTCTTTCATAATTTAAGCTTCGAAAATGACACAAAAGTGAGCCAGACAGTCAAACCAAGATTTATTCAGCGAATTCAACATTTTCACAGTTTAATCCCTATAGTTGTCAAGAACTAGTACAAATTCATCTTAATAGTGTTAGATAACTTTGATAGAGAGGTATGAAATAGATTACGTTGAATGTGAAATTTAAGTACTCAGTTAGATAATACCAATTTCGGGCGACCAATTACCAAGCAATCCTTAACTTTGCAGACCAAGATGGCGGCGCGTGAACATCGCGAGGCTCAGCGTCATCTCCAGTTTTAGTACTACATTTCGTTACACTGTACTTGTATATGTGTAATGACAATAAAGTTGAATCTAATAAAGTTGAATCTAATCTAACTTGGTTCAGTCTGTGGTGTAAAAAGGTCGCATTTGGCCGTGTTCACATTTGACTATTTTTGACAAGGAAAAGTTGACAATGGCACTTTTTTTTATAAAAAAAAAAACTCGCAGCACTGTGGTTACAAAAAGCAGCCGGCAATGTTCAAAGCTAGCATTTGTGTACATAGGCAGCTTAGAGATTCAGGCAGCGTAACGGAAGTCTTTTTGAATTATAAATAGGGCGGAAACGATTCCTGGAGTAATTCGAACACAAAAAATCATCGAGGCAAATTTTTTATACGATTTGGCATGTGCATTAAAAGGCTGCTTGTTTTTTTAAGTGCGTTTGTTGTTGTGCTTTTTTCTGTGTGACGTTATGTCTGAGTTTATTTAAGAAGATTTTACTGAGTGAAGCTATCAAACACACGCTAAAAAATAAGCATCTTCCGACGACCTACCAAAATAAAAGTCTGGTTAACTGAAGCAGTTTTATATTGACAAAAATATTACAATTTAATAGTAAAAAAATGAAAAACATAACTTTGAAAAATGGTTACTAATTTAGGTAAACTAAATGAGTCATGCACAAGCTGAAGTTAGTTGTTTACCTTTGAATTGATTCTTTTTATTTTATTATTTGTATTTTTTTTTTTTTGCATTTTAAATGTTATATGGCAATGGAATGAACTAAATGGATTTAGTTTTCACAGATATTAATGTATGCTACTTCAGCAATAAAAAATGTATCTTATTTTCTCTTGTATATTTAGTATTGCTCGTTTATAAAGAAGAAGTACGTATAATCCAAATACTCGATTAATCGATGGAATAATTGGTAGAATACTCTATTACTAAACATAAAGCGTCTTTGCTATAACCAATCACATATTTAAAAACTACAATACTAATTTCTTGCAAAAAATGCAACCAAATGTTACTGAAAGTGAAAATTAAACTTACATATATACAAAACTATGCTCCGACGACCGTTTCGGCCGCCGTTTAATTTTTTCGAGATTGAGCCTTCTCGACCAATCATGTTCCTTGCATGTTGTTATGGAAACGACAGGTCTCTGTCATTGGTTAGCCGTAATAAAGGTGCTTGCCGTAGGGCGTTGTTTTCTTTTGGTGCTTGCGTTTAAAAAAGAGCTCAGGAATATTTCTGAAAACACGGTTTTCATAAGATTGCAATGCTGAACAGACGCTAGCAGCTTAACAAAAGAAGTGTGAACACAGCCTTATCAATTAAGAAAATACACTTAAGCAAAACAAGGTGAGGTCAAAGTGTCTGAATAATTTGGTCCCAAATTTTGATCAATTTTACTGGAAGTCAACTGTATGAAGAATTTTTTTGTCTGAATATTTTTCGGTTTTCACCTAAATCATACAAACTGAATTATAATCCTTTTTTAACCAGTTTGTCTTGAGTAATGTAAATAATGACTAAATTTAAATGTTTGGGTGAACAAATATTGTATTTAGTGACTTAAAGAATGTTACATTATCTCAATATTACTTGTATGTGTTTGATAGAAACTCTGAAAAATCCTCAATTCTTCTCATATTTATCCGTTTCAAGGCCACAGTTGGGAGTGTGCTGCTAAAATTAGGTGAGGATGACTAACGTCTGAAATCATGGAAAGGTTAGCTGATTCTGAAGAGATGTAATTGCACTGAAAGCCTATTAGCTTTGATAGAGCTCATTCTCATGTTGTTTAATGTGCTTTTAGTCTCAGGGACACACATGAGTGTATGAGCAGATTTAACTCTTTCGTTGCCTCACACAGTCACTGAATATTCAGCAGTCGCTCTAATGTTAGTTTTATATTCTGGTGCACTTGACTTCTCGGAACAATCCAGAGTAAACAACATGGGGACAAATGAGTTATATTTTATAAGTAATATTGTTTAGTATAATATACCTATAGGACAGATTCACAATTAATGCCATTAGAAGAGAGAAAAACAAAATGACAGCATTGCAAAACAATGTATGCATGCTATTGACTTTAAATTCAGAGATAAAATATTGTTAGTGGTGTAACAATAAAGACAAGGAATACAACGGCGCGTGAGTCAAAAAATTAGCATCTGTGTTTCGAAGTCTGTCTCCGAAAAGCAGATCCATCATGCGAAAGTGGCTTTTTATGATTGAAATCCCATTCTCTAAAACACCACAATGGCTCTTTATCATGAGCGGAGGAGACATCAGGAGCAATCGTGTTTCTCATCAGTCTCAGCCCGCGCTCACGTGTATTGTCACGGAAGAAGAGCCGGAGGGCTGAGGGGTGTTCTGGGATAAAGGTGCGCTGAAGATCTGACTGCTGTGTGTTAGAAGTGATGAGAGATTTCACCTCTTATTTACAAACTCACGAATCACGTTTACTGAGTTTCAAAAGAGATGTCAGCAATGTGTCAAACTGAGCTCGGATTTGTCAAGTAACGTTGGGTTATTTCAACCCATGGTTTGGTTAATAATGGACAAACCCAACCGTTGGGTTAAACTAACCCAAATAATGTATACGTTTGACGCAACAATGGGTTTGAAACAACCCAGCATAGGTTCATTACACCCAACGGTTGGGTTTGTCCATTTGTTACCCAACGATGGGTTGAAATAACCCGACATTTTTTAGAATCATTATTATTGGAGATCTCAATATGAACTCAAACATTTCTCATGAAATTTGCCCACATCTTATTTCTCTATAAGCAATTTCGGGGGAAAAGGCATCTGAAACTAAGTTGATGAATGTTTCCCTTGGGCCGTGCTATCAACTGTGGTATGTAAAGGTTAGTTTCATTTACAGAGAACAGAGAAAGACACGAGCCCTCGGACCGTCCGTCATCATGTCGCGGAGCTGTGAAAGAAGAGTGAATTTTCCACGACCGCAATGACATTTACAAACGGGGCGAGAGAGACCGTTTGTCTTTTTAAGAAAGAGAGAGCGAGTAGGAGACAAACAGAAAGTTAAGTAAGAAATGAGATGCGGGGGGTCGTGGGGGTTCCCCAGGTGAGAGTGACTTGAGTAATACAGAGCGAATATTATGATGAGTGAGAAAAACCTCGGTTGCATAACTGAGATCTGAGCATGGACAACATTAAAGGGCTCATAAGTTTGTGCACCTAAGAACAGACACGGTTTAATTCTTCATGACTATTTTCCTCTTAATGAGTCACAGATCAATTGCTTTATAGGAGAAATGACAACAGAAAATAAAAGTGTAATTGTTGGAACACGTGAAGAGTGGAGGGGTAAAATGAATGTAGATTGTAGATGTAAAATAATCTTGATTTAATGAGAAATGTTTGAAATTTTATTGAGATCTTCAATAATATTGACTTTGGATTGCAGACTTCAGTTTGACACATTGTCTCTTCTGAAACTCTAAGGACAGAGACATTTGTCAGATTCGTGACTCCTTTCTTTTTTCCTGTCATTGATGTCTGGAAGAAATAATTCAGATGTTTTCTTATCTATTATTTGATGCATAATTGTAATGTTAGAACCTGTGCTCTCTCCTCTCAACGTAATGAAAATGCTCCGTTGTATTATTTATTCAATTTCACATTAGCAATTAGCCAAACCTGCAAGTTAGTGACTTACGGAGGAAATTGTTTATAATGAAGTCTTAACCGTGTTTAATCACGCGCACAAGCTCATTGTTGTTCTGATAGGGAATAGTGACTAACCAAAATATGCAAATACTCAGAGAGCTAATGGTTGACATGCAGCTGTGAACGCAGTCATTTCTTTACTCATTCCGCACAATGACCTTTTAAGTGCTACATAAAGAGCCCAAGTGACAATACTGATGAATAATGGATGATTAAAAAGGCTTTGGAAAAAAGCTTAATGGCGGAATTAAATTTGCTATAATAACAGATTTACACGGGCCCCGGAGTTTGGCTAATAATTAAAGTGGATTTTTAAATATAGCTTTATGGCATGGTATTGAGAGATATGATGAAATGCATCGTGTGCATAAATGCACACTTTTCGTTGTACAATTCAAGGTCAGTGTGCCGCCTAAATGTCATTCTTTTCTTTCATTTATCTTCACACACTTTGTACTTTTGCATTGTGCATATTTCTGCACATTTACATTTTCACCGTATGTGTATTTTAGTGCACTTTTGTCTTCAAGTCGAAAGGCTTTGCTTAGTTGTTGCTATAGGATGTTCTGGCTGGTTGCTAAGGCAGTGCTAGCTGGTTGCTAAGGTCGTCTGGTTGCAGGTTGCTTACTGATCCAAGTGGAAATAAACTATGTATCTGTTATCTGGTTTGCGCTGCCTTTTTGTCCTCCACTGGGTGAAAATCATAAATCTGAAGCGTTAGAAAAGTATCTCACACTGCAGTATCACGTGCCAAATTTGAGATGCTCGATCAGATGACTAACAGTTCTAGCGATGCTTGCCTTAGACAAAACCACAAACTCGACCTAGACCCGTTTCCTTTCGATTCTCGTTTGATCAGATAGAGAAAGATTGCGTGCCGTCCGATGAAATCTGTCCTCCGGTGGTTAATTCACTGTAAATGCATTTGTTTTCATTTGGCACGGCTGTGGTATTGTATTATTCATCTTCCCCAGAGCTATGACTATCTCTCTCATCAGTAAGAGACGTCCTCCGCCGTCTCCGCGCTGCCAAGACAACAGCGCATCTGAAACAACACGGCCAATTAATGAAGAACAAGTGGCCTTCTTGCAGTACTGGAAGAGGAATAAAAGCCTTGTGTGGACGTGGAGTGGATGCTGTGGGAGGCCGGAGAAAGCTTCTCTCGAACGGTTACCCTCTTCATTTACTCAGAAGTGATACGGACTTGATTTAGGTGACGGAACTTCAACCCTTGTTACCGTTGGCTGTCATCCCTCTTATGATTTCTCCTTGTTGTGTTGTTGTAAATGCTTCATATTATGCAGATTATAAAATTTTCTTTGTTAGTTTCAGGTTTCTTTTTACTTTTATTCTGACTTTTATTGCCATCAGCATATTATTATTGACGGAAACCTTCACATTATCCTCAAAAATTGCAACATTTTAACTTTATCATAGAGGACCGTATTTGCAGATGTCATGTCACTCACATAAAGATAAAAGAAACTTAAACATAAAGAAAAAATAAGTTCGTACAGTAAAAAAAAAAAGTACTAAAAAAATAACTGAAAAGTTCTGTAAAATTATTTTTATGTATCATTTAGATTCTTTCTGTGTTTTTGAAACACGGTCAAAAAAATGAAAATTACAGAGAAAGACATCAAATTTTCAAGAAAAGCGGTGCAAATATTTAATTTCACAGGGAAAAACGTTATTTTACCATTTTTTTCTGGCACCCAGCAATCTGTTCCAAGCCGCCATAAAATTCATTTTTTACTGTTTGTTTTTGAAAAACTATCAAAAGCTGTAAAATAACAGAAGAAGACAGCAAATTTACAAGAAAAACGGTAAATAATTGATTATACATCCTTATATCCTGTAATTTTACAGGAATAATCTAATATTTTACAGTATATTTCTGTCAATCCAGATGACAGAGAATTTCCTTTTTTTAATGAAATTTTTACAGTGCACCTGATCAGATTCGTTTTCAGAATGTGAGCATGTCCATCGAAGAGTTAACCTTGCAAATGTAGAACCAATGAGATTAAAGACAGCAGACGTCACATGATCCATCTCCTGTCAGCTTCTGTGTTGATGTGTCATCACGATACAGATGCAGTTCATGTAGAGAGCTCTGTAGGATTTGAAACAGCTCATATTAGTTTTTACATTACTGCCGCAAGCTTCTTGGGTCCAAGAAAAAGATACACCCACCCACCCCACAATAAAAATCAGCGCTATTGTGTTCGACAACAGTATAGTTAAAGGATTTTAAATTGCTTAAGGACACACACACAAAATCCTGCCAAAGAAAATGCAATCAGCAGCTATACTGTACAAATCACACTGAATCATTATACAGCTAGAACACACTATAGCATCATTTCAGATGTAAATGATTTGCTTTTCAGGTAGATTCACAAACACGGAGGTGTAAATGAAATAAGAGGGTTGGTTTGATGATGAACAAAATGAACTCACGGTTAAATTGCAATCAGGGTTTTGTGGTCCACGACACTTCTCATTGAAAGGCCTGATGAGCACTTCTGCCTTCTCAAACTCCTCTCTGTGAAAACACACAACGTGAGAGCTATACATTAACATCCGACTCTCCTTAACTGAATATGTAGCTTATGTCATCTGTAAATGTACTTGACACAGTGATTACAGTTATTTATTTATTTTGTACTGTCAAATATTTTCATGACAATCACTATTACTCCCCAAATCGTATGTACTGTAATGTGGATGAACAGAATGTATACTGTACATTATAATAGTAGGGAGAATCGACACTGAGATGGTCAAAATTGCCCCCTTATTACAGTAATGACAATCAAAATGTGAATAATAATTAATGCGAATGTTTTATAATGGTTTACAAAACTCAAACATCAAGAGGCATTAGAGTAATGAGAATTTTAATGAGCTTTGTCTTCATAAAAATAACATTAATGAAACTAAAAACAGGCCAAATATTTCTAATGAAGAACTGATTTGGGAACATTCAGGTCTTTCTTTTTACAACTTAAGTGCCGTAGTATCTTTTTCTAATTTTAGTTTTTTTTGCCATAGATACAATACAACAGTTCTACATCACATTGCAAGAGATAAAGAAAGAAAAGAAAGTGAAACAATACAGAAATACATAACTAAATAAAGTGAAGTGCTTTTAAACTATTAAATGTTTTCAAAGGTTTTTTGTTATCCATTTGTTCAAATGTCATTTTAAAATCAGAATCAGAAAGAGCTTTATTGCCAAGTATCTTTGCACATACAAGGAATTTGTTTTGACAGTAGCATCCAGTACACAGAATCAGCAACAACACCATCAAACAATACAAAACAGTTACACAGATGATTTAAACAAGGGCCTATGGGTATAAAAAATAAGAAATACAATACAATAAACATAAGAGTAAAGCTATAGTAGTGAAGTTATGTGTGTATGTAAATATGTACAAGTAAAAAATAAGAATAGACTATTGTAGTAAAATTAAAAATCATTAATAAAATGAGAAATGTTTGGTTTACATAAGGCCCACTTCGTTTTATTTATATGATATTTACCTAATATGATATAATAAATAACTGTATAATGTATTGTTCATTACTTTGTCGATTATAATTTTCAAAATACATAAAAAACACTAATTTCAAACCAATTTTCTATTTATATAATTTTCCAAGTCTTTCCAATATAATCTTGCAATGGTCAAACAGATGTGAAATCGTTTCTTTTTCCATCCCACAAAATCCACAGATAAATGAAATGTTCAAACCTTTCTCAAACATGCTTAACATGAAAAATTCAGTGTGTAGTATAAGATGGACAGAAGTGTTCATGTCATGCGTCACGTCTGTTTTCAATGTGAACTTACTGCCATCTAGTGTCCAACTGCATTCTTACAATCTTATTTGTTTGCTTTTAGTCACCATGTGCTTATAAAGTTCAATCTTGCTTTTCAATCAATAAATATTAAAATATATAACTTGTATTTGTATTTTGTGTCGAGTATATGCTGTGCAGGATTTGCAAAGATTTCAACATCATGGAGTCACACTGAAAAGTGTTGTGTTGTTGTGAATTGAGGTTTTTCGGGACACACATCAGTACTTTAATAGAACCGAGCATGAAATCAAATAAACACATGTGTATATGTGTATAACACATAATGTGTCATGTCAAAAAATATATTACATTACAAAATCACTTTCCAGCGTTCTCTATAATCAAAGCAAGTTTATGTCAAATCTAATTAAATTTTAAGTAGTATTTGAACTAAAATGTTATATTATTATAGTTAATAAATCGAAGTTGAGCTAATCATTTCGTTCCCTATGACCATTGAACACGTGTCCTGAAACACATTTGCATGTCCCGTCTTTAAGTTCAGTTTGCGCCCTGCAGGTTTGGGCGTTGAAATGTCCGATTCATATACAGAGTCGGCTCATTTGAACGGTTCGTTAAAACATCCCGGTTCAACGATTCGCCTGTTGCAATCACCACACAAGCGTTGCCATGGACGTGATATTTACATGCCCCACACGTCACGTCTCTTAGGACATACATTTTAAATAGATAAATTAATTCAATTCTATATCAACCCATCTAATATCACGTAGATGTCACATTTGAAATACAAATAATGATTGTATTGATCAAAGATTTTTTAATTATACCAGCTATTGCAGCGCTGTAACATGATGACTCTTATTTTAGAAAATGCTGCATTTTCACACTAGGCCTACTTACTCGAGGCTTACCGTGAAATTGTTCGCTGTTTCTAGTTGTCAATCATCCAGTTTTTGTCATTTTTTTATGTCAACGACACAGTACATCATTAAAGCAATAAGACATCACTTTGAAGTCGATTGATTCACAAGCGAGTCGCTTTGCGAGTCTGTCGACCGTATCGCGAAAACGAAGCGGCTCTCATAACGAGTCATTGGCGAATTGGATCACAGCAGCGATCGCTCACATCGGCCGCTGCAGACAGCCCGAAGCCCAGCCGTCCGAGTTGAAGATGGAGGATCTGATCTAATGACAAATATGCTGCTTTACTTCAAGAACGACCGACTGATTGCTATGTGAAGTGAATCAGGTAACGCGGTCTCTTCATATCGTTGCGATGCGTTGTGTGTCTCTTAACCTAGTGTGCTGTCTGCCCAATTTTAAAACTCATTTGAATTGTTTAAGCACCAAATCCAGGTCAACGTTCAGTATGTTTCGTGTTTTAAATGCACTGGTTTGTTTAAATCCAGTATTTTACCTCAGGAGATCGTAGCCTCAGAATAAGTGAGTTGTCTTGACAGAGGACTCGGGTACGTTTGAATCACGGCCACAGTCCCGCATTGCGGCCTGCTCCGGTTTATTCAGACTACAACACGAAATAATTCGCTTTACGATACTTTTTCTTCAATGTAAACCTTTGTTTGATCAAATGAGGAATAGTTGTGGGAGGAAGTTGAGTGACAAGTGTCGTGCGCTCGCGATGCTGAGGGTCAGTTGTCAAATTTACCTGACTGACCTGAACGAAAACTAAGATCCGGTTCTAATGGTTTTCCTGGTTTTATTAAACAGAAGGTACGAATGTGCTTTTTGTGCCACGTCTGTTTGTATCTTTAGCGGTAGTATTGTGTTTTCTGTGTGCTTTTAATGTCAGTCACTCAGTCATTGAGAACGAGTGTTAGCTTAGCTCACTGCATGACTGACTAACGTTAGCTGCCAACAGTGAAGGGTTCTTTCTCTCTGTTTAACGAACCGAATTAACAAAATCACTCATTTATGCGCATACAAACAGTTTGAACTAGTGCGAAAAGATTAATGTACATGTATAAATATGAACGTGGATGGTTTTGTTATGTTCAGTGACTCTTGTCTGTACAGTTAGCGCGGATGCTAATAAACACTCCGGCTACGGAAGTTAAATTGAAAACGACAACAGAAATGCATTTAACTTAACATGTATTTTAGTTTAATTTTGAACATATAATTTGTTTTGGTTTGTCTGCTTGCCTTGCTTGCGTGACATTTAAAAATAAGTAATAAAAATGCACTAAACTTATGTACCATGGTGGAACTATGGTATTCTGTGGAGTAGGGTGTTAATGCCAAGACATCTCTGAAATGACATTAAAAGCATCATTGATGATTAATAATACATAGTTATTTTGATATCCATTGGTAAACAGTTTGTATATGTGTGTTTATGATTGTTTATTTGTTTTGACTCAAGTGAGTCTGTTTTGTTGGCTTTTCTCCTTCATTTGATGTTTTGCTTCTAATATTAGCAGACTGTTCAGATCAAGTTTTAAAAGTCACAAATATCCGTCAGATCTTTCAATCATGTGTTGAATTCATCATCACTTTGGTCCATCAGATGAAACAGACCACAACCGCTTGTGTCAGATTGTCACACTCTGTAGTGTTGTCGAAACACTGCAAAGTTTGTAAGATAAAGTTGTATGTGTGTCTCTCCTCAGGCCACGCTGAGATCCAGTTGAAGTCTCGGTCATGTACTCGGAGTGGCGATCGCTACACCTGGTGGTCCAGAGCGACCAGGGCCACCTGAGTGTATTGCACAGTTACCCGGCAGGCGTGGGACGGGACGTGGCCAATGCAGTGGTCCGACCCCTGGGAAACATCCTCGGAGGCGCGCCGTCTGAATGCATCCTAAAGACTGACAAGGAGGTAAGGACTCTGTGTGTGTGTGTGTGCAACCTCTCTCTTTAGTCACTCAAACCCGAGGCTGAAGGGAGAACTGCGACTTGTGAATTATTCCAGGATAACTGCTTCAGCGACCTGTTAACTATTAACTGTTATTCTGCTGAGTTAAAGAGAAACCTTGAGGTGTCCTGTCGGAGAACATTCATTCTGAGAATCACAGAGTGGTGGATTTTACCCTGTTGACATACAAACAAACTCCAGCCACAACAATGAAAGTGTTTAATTGTCATTTCCATAACATTAGTGTGCAATCAGAACACTTTGGTACCTTTGATGTACTGAATGGTTACCACAGCATTATTTTCTCAGTGTGTTTCTGTACGCCCTGACCAGCGCTGTCCTGTGTCCTTCGGCTTCTTTTACATTTGCATGATCTGGATGTAAACGCAAACACTCGATTTTCATCAGTAGAAACGAGGCTGTGCTCTCGTTCAGTACCTGTGATTTTCATGCGTTTAAAACTCTCTGTCTGTTTGCAGCCTTCATTTACTTCTCGCTTTTGTTTGTTTGTGTATCTGGGTGGGTTAAATATTTTCTCATCGCTGCGTGTGTGTGTGAAGCTCTGACTTCCCTCTGCATCTCATTGTGCTCGTGGTTCCTGTATGCTTCTGTGTACTGTGATAAGGGCAGAAGGAAATCCTGTCAATTCCCTTTTCACCTCTGATTTGTTTTTCTTGACCTCTCCCCCTCGAACGCTTTGCTTCTGATGGAGTTCAATGCCGCCCGATTGTGCCAGTTTGGAATAAAGTCCAGAAAAACCGACATAATTTAACTTCCGCTCATACACCAATAGTGTCAGTGAACAAACCCTACATGCACTGTTAGTCAGTTTGGTTGTATAGACAAGAATATTTGGGGATTTAAGTGTGCCCTCAAGGACGCTTTTTAATAATATCAAATTCCATTGCTTTCAACTCTGATAAATGCTTTGAAAACTATTTTTGAAATATTTGTTATCGTTATGCATTTCAGATGAATGATTTAATGATTGTGCTAAAATCATTTTCAGAGATTCTGTTCCTGTTTTTCTCAAAACTTGACACGGGTTTGAATTGTTGTCGTTCTGCTCCTCAGGTCAAATGGACCATGGAGGTTCTGTGTTACGGTCTGACACTCCCGCTGGATGGAGATACGGTGAAGTTGTGCGTGGACGTCTACACTGACTGGATAATGGCCCTGGTTTCTCCAAGAGACTCAATCCCGCAGCCCATCATCAAAGAACCCAACCTCTACGTTCAGACCATCCTCAAACACCTGCACAACCTTTTTCTGCCCAGGTGAGTTTGGCCCGAGGGTTTATTTACCCATGATGCGCTCAGTGTTTACAGCCCAAACAACTCCGTAACAGTTCACCTCTAGTGCAACTGTGTAGTCTGTCAAATGACAGCAATGCCGAAGGTGTTTGAAAGTAACTCACTGTGGCACTGTGTGAATGATTGAAATGGTTTGTTTCTTTCAGACCCGAGCACTTCAGCCTGATGCACTTCAAATTGTGTCAGCAAGTGCTATCTGCAGTGCAGAAGTTGGCACGGGACTCGTCGGGTATGGCCCGAGAGACGTGGGAGGTGCTTCTCCTCTTCCTGCTCCGGATCAATGACACGCTACTTGCCCCGCCCACTGTGGGAGGTCCGTATCCATAACAACCACATTGACTCTCACTCAAATGAGAGCTGGTCCACGTTTTGCATCTAGACAAACTGAATTTTGTGTGCACTATGCCAATGACCCTCCCGTGATGTCATTTGTGTTTCCGCGATGTTTAGAATCCTTGACCCACCGTGAATTTGTTTAACCAGTAAAAAAACATTTCCAGGGGTAACCGTGAGCCATACCGGAAAGGCATTAGCATAGCCACGTTTCTCTTTCTAATAAACCTTGCATTAGGTTAGTCATTCAAATCATTCTCTTGTGCTGCGTTCGCACCCTTCTGAATTATGTTGCATTTATAAGGAGCTATCACAAACTTAGACTGTTTTGTTGTGCTATCTTGCAATCTGTACATAGTTAATGCAAGTTTAAGTGTAGCCAATGTAACCAATTAAAACAAAAAAGTGGCGATGAGGTCTTGATGTATGGAAGATTTGGATCAAAAGGATCGATCTTAACTTCCAGCTTATTTGACAGGCATCATTTTTTGTCTCCTGCAGGAGGTATAGCAGAGAAGCTGGCGGAGAAGTTAATAAGCGTGTTGTTCGAGGTTTGGTTTCTGGCATGCAGGCGCTGTTTCCCCACGCCGCCCTACTGGAAGACCGCACGAGAGATGCTGGCCAACTGGAGACACCACCCTCCCGTGGTGGAGCAGTGGAGTAAAGTCATCGCCGCTCTCACTTCCAGGTAGTTCAGCAAGAGTCTGAAGTGCAGTAGTGACCTGCAGTGGTATTAGTTATCTGATATTTACAGCAACTACATAGATACGCTGCAGTTTGTAGTGTGTCTATTAGAGGACCTGCTTTTGAATGCCGAGTGTGAAGTGCTCAGTGTTACCGCAGTATATCATACAGTCAACATTTGAACTATTGCTTTGTATGTTTCAGTGCCATGGTTTGTTTGATCTTCATCTTATATGTATTCCCGCAGGCTGCTGAGGTTCATGTACGGCCCATCGTTCCCTCTGTTTAAAGTGCCAGAGGAGGACTCTAGTCTCATTCCAGCTGAGATGGACAATGACTGTGTGTCACAGACATGGTATCGCTTTCTGCACATGCTCAGGTCTGCAAAAAAACCTGCTTTATGTGTTTATTTCACATTTAACATACAAGACGAAAAAATGTCAACGTTCTAGAGTTGAGAACATAGATGAACGAGTTGTAATAATCCGAATGTGTCTCTCTCTCCCATCAGTAACCCTGTGGATCTGAGCAACCCCATAATAGTGAGCTCCACCCCGAAATTTCAGGAGCAGTTATTGGGGGTTAACAGTGTCCCGCATGAGGTCATGCAGCACCCCTGTCTCAAACAACTGCCCCAGATCTTCTTCAGAGCAATGAGAGGAGTCAGCTGTCTCGTGGATGCTTTCCTCGGTAAGAGTGTGCGCCATTATATGTCTTTATATACGAATGTAGTATGATATCCTCTGTACTTTTGAGTTCTGTATTTTGCAGTTTCTTTTTTTTGTGTGTTTATTGGTTTTTTTAACCACACATAACTTCATGAATTATAACAAATAATATTCACATAATTTAATTAATCAAAAAAAATTGAAAAAAGACAAACAAATAAATAATAAATTAAAATCAAATGTATAGAATAGACACATAAAAACAACATGAAAAAAACACATCTTAAAGCCCTCCTATTACAGGACACAAATTTCTCACATAACTTCCATTATCCCCAATATCTCTTTATTCCGTATTTCGCTGTTTCACCGTAATGAAGTTATGTGTTCGAGATCATTTATTTTGTGATGTTATTACATTGCATTTCATTTGAACATCTTTGGAGTGTGTGTTTACTCTTTACTAGCCATGTTGTGTGACTGTCTTTCCATTTCTCAGGTGTTGCTGTTTCTAAGAAACTCCCATGTTGTGAAATTCTGCCGACTAACGGTACTTGTGATGTTTCTGCTGTCTGATAATCTGTACTGTAGAATGACTGTCAATCAAAAGAAATTGGTTAAACTGGTAGTGGTATTGCTTCGCAGCGTCTCTTTGATTTTAAAGTGGTCTCACACGTTTTGATGTTTTTTTTTAGAGATATTGTTTTATGTTTCTCCGTTTCTCAGGAGCCACAGTGTCTAGGAGCAATTTTCGAGACAGACTTCCCTCCATAGGTATACTAACCCTATCCAAACCCGATCAGTTAACCAACAGTAGAACTAACTCCCAACTAGACTGATTCTGTTCATTGAGGTGTTTGGGTGCAATGGAAGACCTTACATGCTGATCAGAAATACTCACACAATAAAAATGTGTTTTGTTCAGTATTAGTAGAATAATGTATACTGGCGTTTTTCCCCTTGAGTAGCAGTTTGTGAATGTATTTATGTTTTCTTTATAATCTCATTCTTCTCCAGGTGTTGCTGTATCTCGGAACAATTTTCGAGACCGGCTCCCATCTTATGGTATTTGATAACATGCCTCTGACCAATTGAAAGGGAGATTGATGTCTATTGTAGATTTTCTTGGTGTTTGGTATATATATATGAAAGCCTTTACCCTTTCATTTAATGGGGACAATAAATGCTAAGTAGAAACTACCCTGGTCCAACAAATTCATGGGGTCTTGAGTTGTTGTCGAGGTGGTGGTGTCCATGATAAAATGACTCATGAAATATAATCTCTGCTCTTCCAAACACAACAATCAATGAAGGTCTTGTGTTGTGATCTGGAGAGCTTTCTGAAACAGGCCAATGCAAAACCATTCAGGTTTTAGGCAAATAACTGATTTGAATGCAGGTTTGAGAGGCTTTTCTACGAATCGGCGACGCAGCTGTGATGCTGTATGAAAATGCTCATCTTGGAGACTTACTGTGTTTCTATCAGCATGACTCTCTGACTTCCAGTTATGTGTTGATGTAGATGTGTGCTAAATGTGGGATGTTGTGTGTTAAATGAGGCATGACACCAGAAGATTCTTGTGTGTACAATACAAAAAATTATTTTTTGGTGTATCATTGCATTACTCACCCAATCAGAACTCACCATGAAGCATTAAAAATGAACTTGTTTTATTGATGCATAAAATTGATTGAAGCAATTTAATGTTTATATTGTGATGTAGGGAAAACTACACAAACAACTGCTGTATCAGCTCACATCTGTATGTGTTTACCTGATTATTTTGGGGTTGGTGAGTCAAACAGAGATGATTTTTGGGGGGGCTTGCCGATAAAATGAATGAATTCAAGAAGCATCAATGTTCTTTTCTTTCGTGAGATTTTGCAGCCATCACAACATCCAACGTGATGACAGGTGCTTTATGGGAGAATGTTGACAGCTGAAGGAAATCAAACGGATGTGTCGTTTTATTTCTGTGTATTTTGGTTTTGATCTCTGTATTTTTTCCACCTGTCTCAGGTATATCTCGCCCGCGGTCAGACAGTGCTCCGCCCACCCCTGTTAACAGGCTCAGCATGCCGCCGCCCCCAACGACAACTAACACTACACCCCCTCACAACCGCAGACACCGCCCCACTGCTGTAACCAAGACAACCAGCAAAGCTTCAACGGTATGAGCGTACATGCGTCACGTAGAAATTAAAATGATCATATTCTGTTTTTAAATAATCATACTTTTCATTACTCTTCAGACCAGCCAAACAAAAGTGGCACAACAACCGTCCACGTCGCCTCTGTCCAGCCCAAACCAGACGAGCTCAGAGCCACGGCCGCTCCCCGCCCCAACCCGACCGAAGGTCAACAGCGTGCTGAATCTCTTCGGCCAATGGCTTTTTGACGCGGCTCTGGTCCACTGTAAACTTCACTCGGGTCTGAGCAGAGACAGCAGTATGACGGGTAAGACATTCTCCCGCTTTCATCCGTCTCACAATCAATACTCCGGTCACTCGTTCTGTTTGGTTTTTCATTTCTCTCCTTTCTTTACCTGTAAAGCGTGTTTTAATTTCTTCTTTTTTTTTACGCACACATTCCTACCTGCAAGATTAAACCACGTTCAGGGTTTGTGTCGGCGTTGCGAAACTATACCTTCAATATGGATGCAGTGAAATATTTACGAAAAATCACATCGAATATTTATTCCCGCTGTAGTTATTCGCACAACATCTCTCAGATATTAAGATTAATATCAGATGGGTTAGTGGTGAGGATTCGTTTGCAAATGGACCCTCACCAACTAGTGTCTACTTGCGGAGATCTTACATTTATAGATAAAATCTGAATTCAAAATTAAATCTGCATGAGGCATCGGTGCGTGTTTTTTTGTGTGGTAGAAATAATGTTCGCCTCTGTAATCATTCATCTGTAATGAAATTATTGTTCCTCCAAATTAATTTCCTCTGTAGCTTCTGTACTTCCTCAAAAGTATATCACATTATTATAATACAATGAGTTGTAAATGCCGGTCATTAGGTCACACGAAGAAAGAGGAACATGAAACCAGACAGACACACGCTCATGTCATTATTGTCTGATAATAAAGCGTGCATGAACACAGCTCAAGAGACTGAGGACTGTTTCATGAACTGCAAGATAATGTTGTTTATGATCTTTTTTTTAATCTCAAGGGTATTTATGAGAACTTGTGAAGTGTAGTGTTAAAGAAGATAAAAATGACTGTGCTTTGAACTATTAACATATCTTTAGATCTTTGTCTGATACTTTATTTAGCCAAATTGATTTTATTTAATTAAGTCAATGATGTAAACGAATGTAAGACACTATAAATGCTTAGGACTTTCAGATCATAATGAATTGTCAATTCATCTTTGTTCAAATTTAGTTTTTTTGCATGATGGGAAAACTGAAGCTTTTTCTGATGGTCTCATAAAAGCGAAGCAATGGAGACATTTTGACCTTCTGCACAGTCTAATGACCTCTACTGCTGTTCTTTGATTTCTTTCCATTCTATCTCTGTTATCTTGCAGCGACATTTTTCCAAATTCTTCTTTCTTATAAATCTTGTAAGTAGGAACGCAAGCTTTACCAGTTGCAGTTCTTTCATTTACCATTGGTTTCCTTTTTAATCTCTTTTTGGTTTGTTTGACCTCCACTCTTTCATTGTTGCAGTATTTGTTTCTTGGGGCAAGAAATGTGCGAATACTCTGCTTGAGTCAGGGGTCCGTTAGGGGTCTAATTAATGACTGCTGCCCAAATCTCATCGGCTCAACCGCAACACATATTCTGCGTCGCTGGAACGCAGAGCAACTGCGTTCCGCCGAGACCTCAGAATATCTGCTGCGCTTGATCCTTCAACTTACCCGCCATCATTGAAGCTATTCCCTACCCATATCATCTCCCGAAGGACCTCTACTAACTAATCTTCTCCAAAGAAACACACCAACCAGTCTTCTTTTTGCCCAACATTCATTCGACCAGCTTTTCTTTTGCGTTAGCGTTTGATTCATTTCTTCCGTTTTCATCAGTTCATTTGGTTTTGTATGGATATATCTGCATGTCGTGGTTGTTGGTGCAGTTTGTTTCAGCCATTTTGTGCCTTTTTGTCTTACTGTAGGATGCTGAACGAATAGAAATTGGATCAAGTTTGTGTGAAATTACATTTTGCAGACATGCTGTGATAACAGGGAGACTGACCAGGAGGCGTAATTTGTTTTGTTTTGTAGCGTCTTTTTGACTAATGGATTGAAATGTAATTGAATCTAGTTTTGCGATTTTCTTACTGCGTTTTTTCATCTTCAGAAGAACAAAACAGTCCCCCTTGTAAAAGTTAATACATCTTAATATAATCTGAGTAAAGGACATTGTTATCAACAGATTTGGATTATTTTAAAACAACAAAACATTAAATGAGTTTAAGGATGTACGTTGAAGTGAGTAATGTCCATTCTTTTCAAACAAAGATTCCGCTATTTTATTTCCGTACATATCAGAAAATCTCTTTGTCCGTCATCCCTGTTATGTCCTCCTGCAGTAGATGTATGAAAGTGTCATTTAGGCTTTGTGTTTGCTTCTTCCTCTCGGTTTCTCTCTCTCTCTCAGCCCTGGCCACTCAGACTGGAGTTGAATTGAGACGGAAGGGTTCTCAGATGTCCACGGACACCATGGTGTCCAACCCCATGTTTGATGCAAATGAGTTTCCTGATAACTATGAGTCTGGTCGGGCTGAAGCGTGTGGAACGCTCTGTAGGATCTTCTGTAGTAAGAAGACCGGAGAGGAGATACTTCCTGTCTATCTCTCCAGGTAAACGCTGGTGTCCTTGCGCTGTCTTCCAGTTTGTTTCATGAACATGCGTGGTAACTACATACATCAAACACATCATGTGTCGTGTCATTTGTGATACATGACCACTATTGTGATGACAAATGTGCCATGTTTCTTTGAGAGACCAGGTTCAATATCAGGTTTTGATGGTCTAAAAATGTCCCATCATGGTTTATGAAGGACTAAAGTTCTGTTTTATGTCTGCTGCTGTTCTATGATTTTACAGGTTCTACATGGTTCTCATCCAGGGCCTTCAGATATCAGACTTTATCTGTAGACCGGTTCTGGCCAGCATTATCCTGAACTCTTCAGCTCTCTTCTGCTCTGATCTCAAAGGCATCAATGTTGTGGTTCCATATTTCATATCGGCGCTGGAGACCATTCTGCCTGATCGGTGAGAGACAGCAAAAAACATTTTTAAAGGGTTTTGTTTAATTAAAGATAACGGGAGAAAAAATATTTTATTCGCCGTCACAAACGTTCTTTAATTAAAAATGAAATTGATATTAAACGAAAGTTCCTATAAAGGTTCAAAGGGACTGCTGTTCTTCCAATGCTGTTCCCCATTCTAACTTTAAATTGAAACCGTACGCTTACAATTTTATGTTTTATTTAAATGTCCTTCTGTTTGGTCTGAACAGAGAGTTGAGTAAGTTCAAGTCATATGTGAACCCCACCGAGCTGAGGAGAGCATCCATTCACATCCTGCTGTCCATGCTGCCTCTTCCTCACCACTTCGGCAACATTAAATCAGAGGTGCAGACTTCATCTGTATAATCCAGAACTTTCAGTCCGTTAAATGATCTGCTGGTACAAAAATACGAATAAACCCATCGTGGTTTCTTTATTGTCGTTGGCAGGTTCTTCTAGAGGGGAAATTCAGCAACGATGATAATTCTATGCATGACAAGGCGGTCACCTTTCTCTCCCTCAAGCTGCGATTGGTCAATATTTTGATTGGCGCCCTGCAAACAGAGACAGACTCGATCAATACACAGATGATACTAGGTAAGGCTGTCGGGTCAATAAATCAGCTTACCGGTTTGTCCGCTGAAATAGATTGTCCTGCCTCCCAGATCTGATTGGACAAGCCACGCTGATGTGTGATAGCCAACATGTGCAGAAGTAGTAAAATACTGTAAACAGCAGTTTCGTATGTTCTTCTGTTGACAGCGGCGATGCTCAATATCGTCCAGGACTCTGCGCTTCTGGAATCTGTTGGAACTCAGGCTGAAGTGGTACGAGCGTTTCTGTTCATTTGTTCAAAATGTCCAAGTGCAGACACACGTGTGAGAGCACAATCTGTTTGTGTGTATGTGTTTGTCATCAGGCCAGTGTGGATGGCAGTCATTCTCTGGCCAAGAGCCACAGTCGCAATAACAGCGGTATCAGCAACACGAGCGCGGGCAGCTCAGAGGCCACCACCCCAGACAGCGAGCGATCCGCACAGGCCTTGATGAGGGACTACGGTACGTTTACACCCAGTCTTTAACTCTGTAATTATTTCATGATGAAAAGAACGGGTCACATGACACGAGCGAGACGTTTAGCAGTGTTTGGGAAGCTACTGATGGATGAAGTTAGCATCACCGCAGCAGATTCATCGCAAGCCCATAACACAAAAATCTCAATGATGATCACCATAGCATCCAAACAATGATTTATTTGTGCCATCCTTCAAAGCACCACAAGGACACATGTGACACAAGATTGTGACGGAAATGTTTTTGCGCAAACTTCTTGTTTTGGCTGAACTGTCATGCTGTTTTCTCAGTGTATTTTGTGTTAAAGTCAAAGACACAGAGGAATGCGCTATAGCGCATCGTCTCATCTGCATGTTTGTAGCTGTTTGTCTAACGAATGCCTGCCTGTAAATACACGTGTAAATGCCGTGTATAATGTCACATGAACATTATACGTGAGGCTGTGAGGTGTAAGATACAGTCTCAGTGTTCAATTTCCTTCATATTTATTTGCTCCTGTAAATTAACGTGAGTAAATAAATAGAATGTCTCGATCGTTTAACAAGTACTGTGAACGGGACAGAACAGACTGTATCTCTCAATCACCGTCTCAAATTAGTCTCTTTCTTGCAAACTTCTTGAGTCCTTAAACAGTTTTTTGAGCATGATCTCAAACGTACTCTATCGCTGCTGATTATTATTTTGTCTGTTAGCCTGATTCCGATAAATGATGTTACTCTGTTTTTGTGTTTCATTTGTGTTTCATTTGCGTCTCGTGGCTCGTGACTGCATCTCCGTGCCTGGCTTGCGTTTGTGTGTGTTTGTTACTAACCCGCTGTGTGTGGCGTGCTGTGTTTTATATCCCAGCTCTTCACACAGACACAGCGACCGGGCTGCTGATCCGCAGTATCCACCTGCTCACCCAGAGACTCAACTCTCAGTGGAGACTCGACATGAGCATCTCGCTGGCCGCTCTCGAGCTTCTCTCCGGCCTCGCCAAGGTACCCTGACAGATCCACGCTCGTGTGCCGGGGTTCTATAAAGCCCTCGTAGAAAATGTGACTAAAGATGTCATTGTGTGATGGACCGGTATATCTGCCAGAGTGATCAATCTGTTTGGTCATTTAACAAGATTCAGATCAAGGCTGTTTCAAGGCATAGTATGTAAATAAAGCCGTTTGGTTTGATGTATGATCACACTGCCCCTCCTCTCGTGTCAGGTGAAGGTGAGCGTGGAGTCCTCTGATCGAAAGCGAGCCGTCAGCACCGTGTGCAGCTACATCGTGTATCAGTGCAGTCGTCCGGCTCCGCTTCACTCCAGAGATCTGCACTCCATGATCGTGGCTGCTTTCCACTGCCTGTGTGTGTGGCTCACTGAACACCCCGACATGCTCAACGAGAAGGTATCCCCCGCATTACCTCAACGTCCTGGAGTCTTGAAGGATGGGTTTTGATGAAAAAAAACACTAGAATATATTCCGTTATTCATACGAGAGCTCCAAACATAACTTATGCCACTGCTGTATAGGGATGGGTATCGTTAAGGTTTTAACGGTACTACTACTTTTATCGGTCCGGTACTTTAACGGTACTCTTATCGGTACTTTTTCGTTGTGTTTTTTTTATGGAAGACAAAACTAAAGCTGGATTTTTTTTCTCTATTTAAAACATTTGTATTCTTTACATTCGTTGACCTAACATATCTTAATGCAGGTAAAAGATGACTGATACCCGCCTATCATTCATAGAGAATTAAAATAAAATGCATGTGGTCCTAAATTTGTTTGTTTTTTGTTGTTTTTGTTTAATAATAATAATTATACAGGTTTGGAACCTCTTGCAATTTACACAAACACAAAAAAGTTTATGTATTTCATCGGAACAAATTAATTTTTTAGGTAAGCTCTGCTTTATAATTTCTTAATCATAATTTATTATTATTCATCCATTTTAAATGCAGTACTGTGAAAGCAGTTTTTATGTTTAAGATTTATTTAGGCTACTGCATAAAAAAACACACTCTAAAGATTTATATGTAGGCTATTTTTATGTGATGTGTGTTTATTAAATTATTACATACTTATTTAAAGAAACCTTATGCAATGTTTATGTCGGTGTTATTTAGGAAGAATGCTAAGCTAGCATACGAACCTGAGGACTTGGATGATGAACTAATAGCTAGCAGGCAGTCGAAAACTTTGCATCTCTCTGTCTGCACATAATGCACTTTAGAGAGATGTTTAGCTAGATTACTTGTGTTAGCGCTCTTACAAGCAAAAGTCTTGTTGCACTTGTCACAACGAGCATTGTCTGCATCTACTCGCGTGAAATGTAGCCAGACTTTAGAGCGTTTGGTTCTCTCCGCGACCGTCACTATATGAAGCACGAGCTTTCGTGTTGTGTGTGCGCGAGCTCTGTGTAGTGTGGGACAGACGGACATTTCGCGTGCGAGATTGCAAATAACGAAAATGCAGGTAAATATTATCTCAAATTAGAAATGGCTGGTCAGTTAAAATGCTAGGTAACGTTTATTTAGCAATAATAAATAGGAAATGTCTTTCTTAATTTCTCAAGTACCGATAGCAGAACCGTTAACGTCAGAGCTTATCGATACTTCGGTCTTTCATAATTTAGCCCCGAGACCGATAAAGTACCGAGTTTCGGTACCCATCCCTACTGCTGTATCTTCTTCTGAGATCTAGACTGAGAGTCTGTGCTCTTTTATTTGTTTTTAAGGATTGTCTGATCGAGGTCTTGGAAATCGTCGAGCTCGGCATCTCTGGCAGTAAGTCCAGAGCCACCGAACAAGATGTGAAGTATAAAGGTGATAAAGAGCACAACCCTGCATCCATGAGAGTGAAGGATGCCGCGGAGGCCACGTTATCTTGGTGAGCGAGACGGATGTGCACGTGTTGATTCCTCTCCTCCCTCACACGATCTTCATTCCTAACGTTCTCTGTTCCAGTATAATGCAGGTATTGGGGGCGTTCCCATCTCCCAGCGGCCCCGCCTCTCCCTGCAGCCTGCTGAACGAGGACACGCTGATTAAATATTCACGGCTCACCTCCACGTCCCACAGCAACTTCAGATACATTGTTCTGGATAACTCCGTCATCCTGGCGATGCTCGAACAACCACTGGGAAATGAACAGAGTGAGAAAAACACAGATTGCGTTTCATGGGTTCGATACCGAAATGATAAAATGAACAGTTTATAACTTTATCAAAAGTGTCTGACTTTTGCGTTAATGATTTGTGATGTCATTTTAAAGAAGTGAAAAGGACAGATACGTTGTTATTATTCATCATTTGACTTTAAAGAGACAGAAAAACTTGAAAATGTTTATGAAATGTTGTATAATATTGGATTGTGTGTGTCGACAGACCCCTGTCCATCAGTTACCATGTTAATCCGAGGCATGTCCGGTCGCCACGCGTGGACAATGCAGCTCTTCCATCAGCCCAGAGGAGCAAGAGCCAATCAGAAGGTAAGACACGTCATCACGCACCAATCACAACAGAGATGGACCAGCAGAGGCCAGTCGAATGACGTGGATATTGTACATGGCAATGTTGTCACATGCTTTTTATTTTTACCTACAGCAGGTGTTTGTCCCTGAAAGTCGTCCCACTCCCAAAAACGACGTAGGAATTCGGTTTAACGTCAAGCACAGACCGTTCCCAGAGGAAGTGGATAAGATCCCGTTCGTGAAAGCCGACCTGAGCATCCCAGACCTGCATGACATTGTGGATAAAGAGGTGAAAACGTTTTATTATCCTCAGTGGTACAAACTTAACGTTGTATGTGGATAAATATGTGTGTATAGATTTTTTATTTAATTCATTTTGCAGATGAAAACACGTGTGTTTATCACCGTCTTCAGTATGACTGCATGCAAAATGTGAAACATGTCCTTTAATCGTGTGTGTTTGTTTCAGCTGGAGCAACAGCATGATAAGCTGCGAACCGTGATGGACAAACAGATGGACTACGAGCAGAAGCTTGAGCATCAGACAGAGGACTTATGGAGAAACAAACCTTACCCTGACCCTTTGACCGACTGTAAACCTCCTCCTCCAGCTCAAGAGTTCCAGACCGCTCGACTCTTCCTCTCGCACTTCGGCTTCCTGTCACTGGAGGCGCTCAAGGTGTCCGAAACAAACCACAAACCACAAAACAATAAAAATTGTTATAAAGTGCAAGTCATATATTTAGAATACTACAACAGAAGATATTTTGAGAAATGTCTCCGTAGTTTTGTTCATTCAATAGAAGTCTACATTTTTCAAAATATCTTCTTTCATGTTTTGTAGAAGAAAGTTAGTCATGCAGGTTTGGAATGACATGAGAATGAAAGAATTGTAATTTTGGGGCAGAAGTCTTATTGGTATGTGTGTTTTCTCAGGAGCCTGGAAACAGTCGACTGCCTCCTCACCTCATCGCTCTCGACTCATCCGTGTCTGGCTTTTCAGATGACATCAGTTATCTGGACCTGTTGCCTTCCCGACCGTGCGACACCGTCTTCATCTTCTACATGAAAGCTGGACAAAAGAGCAGCCAAGAGGTAAACTCACAGTTATAACTTTCTGTAACTCTTTTGGATTTTGAGAGTTTACCGCCTGTATTCCTGACAAAATGTTTGTCTTCACATGCATGTAGATCTTGAGGAACGTGGACTCCTCAGCTAACGTTCAGCCTCATTTTCTGGAGCTCTTGTTGTCTTTGGGCTGGCCGGTTGAGGTCGGACAACACCCCGGATGGACGGGGAGCGTGTTCACCAGCTGGACCATAAACACACACAATGGCACGGAAACGCCAGGTACACACACACTCACGATGAAGACCAAAATAAACCCTTGCTTGAGTGTCTTTGATTGGTAAGATATGTAATCATTTCATGTTTTTTTTGTTTTGTAGACGACTGTGTGACGCTGGGAGACACGGGCGGCGGTGTGTTTAACGGAGAAAAGCATGTGCTGTATTACGCCGACGGATTGACGGAAATCGCGTTTGTCGTACCGTCTTTGAGCGACTCGTCCGGTGCGTCAGCTCATCTGCGTTTAACACAAGACTTCTGTTTTTCTGTGCTAATGCCTGAACGGAAATGAAATGAAAGGTCACAATCGTCTGATAACACACTGCAGAGTGCTGCTCATAGTGGATCAGTTTCTGTTTGCTATGATGAGTAAACCCATTTAATGAATTTCTATTGATTGCTTCAGCATGACAAATGTTCATTTCTATGGTAATGTGTGCAGCTGAGTCGTCTGAGAGCAGCTTTCCGACCGCAGACTCCGACTCGCAGATGGAGCTGTTACCCGCTTTACTAAAACAACACAACCTCACGCTGGAGCTCAACCCCAATCACTCAGAAAACATGGGCCCGGCACAGCGGGTAAACCATCTCGCCATCTCTCAATGTTCAATATCATTTAAAGATACTTCATTGTCGTGATTGTTTCATGTTTCTTTTTTTCTGTCTCACTTTTCTCTCTTTCATAGACTAAACTGAGGTTAAGATATTTAAGCGATAAGCGAGTTTCATTGAAATGTCATTTTCAGAAGTGTAATATTTATTCTGGACGGGTGCTGACTGTGAGATTTACAGCAGATAGTGATATATTATGTTTCATATATTGTGTCCGTATGGAAACCGGAAGTCCTGACTTTCCATGTTCGTCCTTGACTTCTATTACAGTAGCAGTCAATAACATAATGTGTTGTGTGTGTTTGTGTACTGTAACGTGTATTGTGTTTGTGGTGTTTCTTTCAGTCTCCAACGGTGAAGAGCAGGAGGTTGCCGGCGGGCCGGACGATACCTCCGTTAGGACCAGACACCAAAGTGTTGGTCGTGTGGGTGGAGAGATACGATGACATAGGTGAAATATGAAGCCTGTTTATATGCGTGTGCTGTTATGATTCTACAGTGTGATGAAATGCATCTATATCCTTCTGTTGTTCATACAGAGAACTTTCCTGTATCAGAATTACTGACGGAGACGAGCACAGGTGTGGAGACGGCACCCAACAGCACTGCGTCCAGGTAACGCACACACACATACACGTATTGTTCAGTCACGGCTGTCTGTGTGTAGTTGACCACGGTGATGTGAGTTTATTATTTTAGTATTGACATGTTATGTTATACATATGTGCAGTTTGAAATATGGCAATCAGTTTATCTCACTCACCCTGGTTTCTCACAGGTCCAGCTCTTCAGAGAAGGACGTCCCTATAATCTTCATCCACCCGCTGAAGACCGGGCTGTTCCGAATCAAACTGCACGGCGCTCTGGGTAAATTTAACATGGTCATTCCTCTGGTGGACAACATGGTCGTCAGTAGGAGATCACTCGGTACGTTTACACGTGTTTGTGTGTGTTCGTGTTTTATGTTTAAAATGAATGCTGGAGTCATGAGTTTCTCCTCTCGCTCTCTCTAGGGTTCCTGGTGCGAGAGACTGTCATAAACGCCTGTCGGAGGAAGCGTCTAGAAAGCGACTCTTACAGCCCTCCGCATGTGCGGCGGAAACAGAAAATCTCAGAAATCGTGAACCGTTATCGTAATAAACAACTCGAGCCGGAGTTTTACACCTCGCTGTTTCTGGAGGTCGGTGAGACGAGTCTCAATCCGTAAATGGGCGAGGGAGAGATTTTCAGCGTCTGTGACGTCTGTGACACGGTGTTTTCCATGTCGATTGGCCAAAATCTCGCACAACTCTTGCTTCCTCCGTCTTTACCTTAAAATCCATTCTTTGTTTAATCCGTTTCACTGGGGGATCTCATGAAAACTTGGTCAGGTTCATTCCTCACCAAAATGACTTTTTTTGCTTTTCGTTACTGTAATATCATAAGGTTTCGGGACATTTTACTTTCTCATTATAATTTAACTTTTTATTTATTGATATTTTAGCATAATGTTGAGGATGTACAATAAATGAAAGATACAACACGCATAATACGTGTGTATACTGTATATACTTGACCAATAGTATATCATGTCTCGCAGTGTAAACATTTCAATAGTTCCAGAAAAATGGGACATTTTTGGGGGAAATATGACGTGGACATGTTCTTGACAAGTTTCATGAGATGAACCCGTTACTGTACTTCACAATGAATTGAATTATTTCATCATGTTTTATCGTACACAACACTAACTGGAAGCATTAGCTTATCGTCACAAAAAGTCATTTCCTCCACAAACACGATTACAAAGAAACACTAAAATCCATGTCATGTCGGCAGCAAATGATACGATGCAAGTAGCTTCCTTCCTTCCTCCAGTCCTCCCGTTATGCGTGTCATTCTTATGACACGTGTCGTCCAACATAAACTTCAGTCTGCTCGCCTCATTCTTCCTCTTCTGAAAATCTTTCAGTTTATTAATAATGAGAAATAGATGTGTCGAGACATTGAGATTGTGTCTCCATCGTGTCTGCCATCTCAACAGACAGTGGAGAAGGATTATGAGGGAATTACGCAAACTACTGAGTTTTCACCTGGTGCTCAGAGACGCTGCGTGACTTTGAACCAGGATTCATTTCTTTCGAAGAACATATAAGGGCTTTTCATTTATTTTATTGTCTTTTTTGTATACAAATGTCTGCTGGGTGTCAAGAACACTGTTACACACATTCATTTCTGAGTTTTCATTTGCCAATATCTTTTGTTTATTTGAGGCTTTGCTGTCAAGCGACACTGAATTCATCCAAACTGACATGTTAACTAGCTCAGCGGTTGCGTGTCGCAAACCCGTACGTTTTGATTTGTACGTTTTCACAACACAAGCACTGTAGACACATAAGGGATATGAAATGTTACTCTTCTCGCTCAACTATGTTTGTTCCATTATTATGTTAATGTATTTCTGTACATCACATCTTGTGTTGTAAAAGAACATTTCACCCAAACACGGAGACAGTTTTGATCCGGTTATTCATCATGATTCAAAGAAGAATTGAACATCATGTGTCATTTTTGTGGTCAGAAGACTCAATAATTTCTGTCCCCCCTTTTCTTCTTTTTGTAAGAAGACAACTGTAAGGCCTACATGCAGCATTGAGGATGTTCATGTGGTTGGTCGGAGGCGTCGCTTTCCTCTTTCGGTGTGTAAATATCGACGGCGCGGACTTTGTATAAAGTTTGACTTTGTATGTAAATATGCGGGTGTGAAGTCGAGCTCACTCATCTTATACTATTGATTAGAGACAGCACAGCAAACGAAAGCTTGTTTGTATTTATGCCTCATATATGTGTCCAAAACAAACATTGGATATTGAATGTAACACATGTAATGAAATAAAGATTTTAATTAAATTCTTATGATAAAACGACTGTGGTGCAGGCTTGCATTGTACTTCAGAGTTCGACTTGTGGTCGTTTGTCCAGTTAAAATTAATGGAGGTCCTTATTCTTCATTTTTGGATGTTTAAATAATGTATCACGTCACAGATTTCTGTTTCAATTGCTTTTCTTAAAAATCAGATTTTCCATCTCAGTTTTTAAATTCAGGTCCATATTGAATTTGTTTTCAGCTCAGAACAGGTACCGATCAGAAGCTAGACCTGATGTTCTCCTGCTGTTCCACGAAAACAAGGTCACAGATGCTGAAGTTTGACCCACATGCGAGCATCGCTCTATCTCTACCATCTGCAGTGTGGTAAAGAAACGAGAGAGACTGCAGAAAAGTTATAACGAGTTCTACTCGGTTACATTTTCTGTATTGAAGTTTTACATTTTCTCTATATTTTGTTCCATGTTTGATTCAGTTTAGTGTTTGCATGCTAAATAAGACTTCTTACTCTTGGACAGGTACAGCTTATCGAAGGTTTGTCAGAAACAAAGGTGCAACCTGCAAACATTCACAAAGCTTATTATTTACATCAAGCCTGTGCAGTTCGTGTGCCACAGGCGAGCCTTTCGTTTCTGATCAGATTTATTATTTTGGCCTGATGGATGATGAAATACAAAAGAAATCTATGGAGTCACACTGAGGGAGCAGAGTTGAATCTAGAAACCAAAACATGAGGGATATTGAACAACCAGAACTCCCTGGCAACGGCTAAGCAAGCAAAATAACAGCTGTTTGATGCGTCTGAATCTTTTTTAGAAGCTTGAAGATGTGCCTCTCGTTGTAGAATTTCATCACGTTTAGTAAAAAACACACAGTTTAAAGTGTGGCTCTTATAGGTAATATCTATAGTCCCTGCCTTGTATGATCTATATTAAAAATACATGTACAAACAGTTAACCCACAAATCAAAATTCTGTCATAATTTACTCACCCTCGAGTTGATCCAAATCTGTACACATTTCTTTCTTCTGATGAACCCGGAGAAAGATATTTGGAAGAATGCTTTTAACTAAACAGTTCTTGGTCCTCATTGACTACTATAGTAGAATTTTTTTTTTTTTAAATAAATGCTGTTCTGTTGAACACAAAAGAAGATATTTTGAAGAATGTACGAAAGCAAACTGTTCTGGGGCACCATTTATCATTTGTCCTATATGGTAGTAAATGGTGGCCAAGAACTGATTGGTAACAAGCATTCATCCGAATATCTTTATCCGTGTTAATCACAAACCGAGAAATGTATGCAGATTTGTAAGAATTCGAAGGTAAATAAAGAGACAATTTTATTTTTGGGTGAGCTGTCTCTCAAAAGACTAAAATGTGTACATATAATAACGCTATGAGGTCCTGCACATTCTACAATGACATATTTATGCTAAACCTCGATTGCATGATGGACTTAACAGACAAACTTAGTCTATATATATTTATTTTACATTTTTTACAGCTGCGCTATATTTTATTACTTTAACAATACATATTTTATTAACAATAAATGTCCTTATATTACTTCTCATCGTAGAAACTAATCATTTTATAAGCCTTTTTCTCGTATTCTGCACAAATAAAGCAGTTAGAATTGCATGTGTGTGTGTGTTATACATGTGTGTGTCTCTAGCACAGTGTGTAATTACTGATATTAATGTATAATCAGAATCATTTATAAGTAAAGCGGGCGGGATATTACAGCGACCTGTTAAAGGTTTGTTCATGTTCAGTGTTTTACTGTTTGCTGGAATTCCCTCATCAGGATGATTCATAGCTTCCTGTCATCTGCTCGTGTATGTTCGCTCTGTGGGTGTGTGTGTGTGTGTGTTAGCAAATTTTACGCCCCCATTTACTCAAGCACTTGCATTAGAAAGCCGTCGCAGTGCATCATGGGATGGGAAGCTGTAGGCTTTTATATGAATGTTTTAAATCGGTCTGTGTTTCCATCTTTGATGTTCTGTATATTTAACCAAAATGTCACAAAGACATCAAAAATACCGTAAACACAATGGACCTTTAACTTTGTTTTCATCAGTTAAAGACGTTTTCCTGAAACGGCACTTTGCTTGTGCTGTTTTGCAATTTTCTCCAATAATTCACAACTCACATAGTGTAGCCGGTGTATCGCAAGATTTCAGGAGTACATCAGAAACGTCATTGGTCCTGATGCAGGGTTTCCTTAAGTGGGACAGATGGCCTCTTTTGGAGGGTGTGATTCAGCATTTGTGTGCTTGGTGATATTTGGACGGGCTCATGAAAATGTGCAGAAGTTTTTATTCATACTTTTGTGTTTATACAATGAAAGTCAAAGGGTAGGTTTTGCTTCTGATGTGGATGTCAAATCCAGGTTCATTTTAACCAATAGTCAAGTCAAGTTATTTGGTCTAGACGTCTGTTGTAGGTAATGCATCCTTTCTAAAACGCGATACTAGAAAAGGGAGATGATTTGAAAGTGTTGGGAATGTCAACCTTCCCAACGTCTCTGGTCAAAAGAGTCATTTTCTGTATGTTTATCTCTCTAGTTCACTCTTCAAAACAAGTCCTTGATATCGTGTAAGTGCAGCTCTATGGTGTTATTTGTGGACCTGCTCATCGTAAACGTTCTGACCTGTCTGTGCTGTACAGCCAATGACGATAATCGCGCACACATACACACACAACCTCAATGGGCATATTGTTAGCAGATTTGTTGTCATGGAAACAAGCAAGAAGAGATGATAAACAGCGTTTCGTTTATTCCTTCATATCTCCTCAGGACTGGGAAAAACATCACCCGGTTATGAATTTGCAGCGGACACTTTCTCCGTCTCATCAGAACTCCTGTACCGTCAGAAAGTAAATGCTTCTTTATAGGTGTTAAATTGGTGATCATTTGTAGTTTTTCTCCCAAGGGAAGAGTTGAGTTGACAGGAGAGGTGCAGAAATAAGCCGGAGTGCTGCTGACCGATTGATTCCCACAGGACCGTGAGACCTCAGACCTTCATCAATAATTGATCCGCTGATCAATGATGTGTGCCGTCTGCTGTCAGACCTCAAGTATTGTTCTGCATCTCTCACCTCCAGCTGTGAGAGCTTGACACCAGCTTTGAAAAACCCAAAAGCCATAAAAGTGAACACGTGCAAGAACACCTTGTTTGGTGTTAAACAGTTTTGAACAATGTTGTGTGAATCCTTTTTAAAGCACAATGTGAAAAAATTGAATTTATGTGTTTTTAATGGTGATACTTTTGGGGTGATTAAATAAATAAAACTGCCATAATGCTATAAAGATTAATAACAATAACATTATGAAAAATAATGTATTTGTAATACTTCTACTTATAAATAATGATACTACTTATAATAAATACTTCATAATCAAATATTAATAATTGAATACATAAAAATATTAAGTTGTTATTTTATTATGTTGTTTTGAGATGGAAAGCTGTTTTAGGATTGAAATGAGGAACTTTTTAGTGTCTTGTGTTTCTCTACACTGTGTCTACGTGGCAAATTCTGTGTTTGCTGAATAAATCTGAGGTTTCTCATGATTTGATTCCGCAGGATCTGAAGCGGCTCGCGTTGCGTCCCAGAAGATGCTGATGTTAAACAAACACAAGAAGCTTCGGTGTGACAAGCACTCATCGGTTCAGGAAAAAACGCTGCATGAGATCTGCAGGATCCGTTGCTTTCTATCCCGTCACATTCCGCTCCTGATATTCCCTGTAGTTGGTGTTCTTACCTCATTCTTGGTGTTGTAGAGGGAGGCTTTGGGTAACGGCGCGCTGTTTTTTACACTCTTGACATTTGTGGTTTGCCAAAATGTCAAAGCAACTCTTGCTAAATCATATAAATCACACAACCTGTATTCAGTCATGTTCACTCATTTAAAGTGATGGAGTAAGACATGTATGTCAATGTCTCAGATGACCATAATTTATCATAATATTCAGTAGCACCGAGGCAAACATTACCTTTTTATTTACTTTTTGAGTTTGTATTACAAGCATTAATTATTGCATTATTGCTTTTGAAAAGTGTAGTGTCCAAACCCAGCCATAGCAACACCCTAGCAACCATAAACTTACATGCTGATGCAGAGTGATGGATGGACAGAGAGACCTTTCTGAAAATGAATACTAGTTTTACTGTAATAAAAGTGCAGTAACCATGTTTATTGCGGATTGATTTCCATTTACTGTATATTGCCATGTTTAAACTATGGTTTATCTAAAGAAAAAAACGTTTTATTTAACTAATAACTGTATAGTAACTATGGTTCCTTTTTAGAGCGAGCGAGAGAAGGAAAGAGAGCGAGCGAGAGAAGGAAAGAGAGCGAGCGAGAGAGGTTTGTTAGTAGGGAGGAGAATTTGAGAGATAGAGAGAGAAAGAGAGAAAGAGAGATTGCAGATTGTCGTCTTCATCCGCCCTTAGCGCACACCGCGCGCCTCTCACGCCCAGATCAGAGATGCTCGTACCTGGCGCAGTTCGAAGAACCCCCAGCATCAGCACCCGTTCCCGCGCATCTCCATGACGGCAGAACCTCCAGCATGGTGCAGAAATCCCGCAACGGCGGGGTGTATCCCGGCCCGCAAGCCGAGAAGAAGCTGAAGGTGGGCTTCGTGGGGCTGGAGGCAGGCGCGACGGAGTCGAATCGAGACGGCGCGCTGCTCATCGCGGGAGCCGACGAAACGAAGCGCGGCAGCATCTTGAGCAAGCAGCGCTCCAGCATCTCGGGCAAGAGGCCGCCGAAACGCAACGCTTTCTACCGACGCCTGCAGAATTTCCTTTACAATGTGCTGGAGAGACCGCGGGGATGGGCGTTCATCTATCACGCTTACGTGTAAGTAGCTGCATCACTGACTTATCGTGTGTGTTCATATGTGCCCATCAAAACAAGGAGAGGAGACGTGCGCGTCTCAGTTACTTCCATTTATTTCTGGAGATGTTGACAGGCTGGTGTATCTTTCATCAGTAGATGAGTTTATCTTTTGCTGGTTTGGTTTGTTAAACAATCTTAAGGCGCATTCAAGTCTATGAATCATTTCTTACCCGTTTTATCCTCGAATGGATCTTGTGTTGATTCTGAAGGTTTGATTCTGATTCATAACTCAGTCTAGAACGTTACGTTCTGTTTGCCACCAGCAAGTGTTGATATTGGCTTCTTTGTTAAAGTGAAAGTTCAAAGGGAAATGAACGTCTTGGGCAGCGCAATGGCGCGCGTTTGCGTTACGCGAAGCTGCTTTGTGAATTATTTACGAAGATCCCGTCGGCCCATGTGACTCGGGAACGCTGCAGAGTTTTCACTCATTCTGTCGTGCTTTGCACTGGAGTAATATTCTAGATCTGGATTCATCTGGTGCAGCGACTCCTTCATTGTTGTACACACAGAAATATACCGTCGGTTTTATCGAAGTTACAGTGATTTGGCAATACATTGTACTTTTCTATCATGATACTCGGTGATGACCATATTCATGTACCGTGTTGTTAAGATGGAAATCTCCTGAGAGAATATGCTGACGCATGCGTATGTGCACCGTTGTATATTTCACTGGCGTGCACTCTATCTGCCATAATCTTCTTCTTTATATATATTTTTTCATTCTGTGTAGTGTTATTTGTATGCACCATGGGTCTGAGAGTAACACAATTTAAATTTTCTAAATGTAGGTCTATGTACAGTAAATGTGGCAGAATTGACAATTAAGCAGACCTTTGACTTATTCTTATAGATCAGCGGTGCTTATTTCGGTGTTTTTCTTTGATTTTATTAAAGTGCACTCATCGTTCAGTCAGGTTTAAATGATATCTTCCGATATGCTTGGTGATGCAAGTGACTTTTGAGTGTAGAGTGTGTTTTTTTAAACATCATCGGCGGTCTGAGAGTGAATGTGGCAGTTTCAGCACCACAGCGCGTGGACAGCTCCTAAAACACATGAGTCCTCACAATCCAAACTCAACGTCTGGCAGCTAAAATAAATGAGTATAACTCAACTCAACTCAACTCAACTTTATTTATATAGCGCTTTTTACAATTTTCATTGTTACAAAGCAGCTGTACATGAGATACATTGAATACAAGTAAAAAAACTAAAGGCATATACCTTTAAAAACAAGACAAAGGTGAAAACAACAAAGACAGACATACAAATGCTCCACACACACAATATGCAAACATACATACACTAACACACATTGACATAGACGCACACACACACACAGTGAAAGCACACATTGGCGATAAAGGAGAAAGAACCACAGGTCAAATATTAAACGGACTATAAATTCTTATATGCAATATTAATTATGTCTAATTTCTGAATTCTAAAGCAGCCCCCCCGGCCAGGCAGATAGTGCAAAACAATATGCAAACGGTGGTGAGGAACCCAAAACTCCCATCAAGAAAAAAAACCTCAGGAGAACCCAGGCCCAACCAGGGGATTCCAGTTCCCCTCTGGCAAAAGCTGCTGCCTCTGCACAAGCTCAACAGTGCTTGCACAACAAGGCTAAATAAAAATAAAAAATAAACTTAATAAGGTAAATGATAGATTTAAGATTATCATTCACAATCTAATAACATTTGAAGAGTGATTACACCTCAAATCTATTTCCTAACAAGTATCAAAGCAAATATCAGTCACAGAAACTAAGTATTGTGACAGTTTGTGTTAGTGGATGATGTCTATAGGACTTCTGCTATAGGGCACCTGTGTAAACCTTCTATGAACCTTCTTCATACGTCCTCTAAAAATCGCAATGACACCAGCAGATTAAAAGTCATTGTAAAATTGACCTTTTTTTCTACAAACGTCTAGCATTTGTTTGCAGATGAAACTTGCTTTGGTATTTAATTCAGTTGCAATGACATTTAGATAAAATGATTGTGTCTTTGTGTTTGGCCAATTTTAAAATCTCTTTGAAGTAAGAGTTGGAAGATTATAATTTCCGTCATGTTTCTCGGCAACTCATTTCTCCACGCAGAGACTTCTTCCTATTTCTTATAATAACTCTTTATTAGACATTTTGTTTTTGGAACAATTTACTGATTTGCCTGTATTGTCATGAACATCGTATGGACAGCTAGTTATATAATTATTTGTATACGTAGTCTGGAGTCATTATATGAACTGGTTTTGTAGTCAGAGGTGGTGTTGATAAATTGGAACAATACATATTTTGCAAAATGCTTTACAAATAAAATAGACCTGAACTTTTCTTTTAACATGTCAGGAGCCCTAAACGGACATTTGGAATTAAACAGCAGCTGGTTTCACTGCAGATGTGTCTTTAGAGTGTTTTCAGACGGACGTCTCTGATTGTATAACATGTAACACACGCTCAGCATAAACTGCTCACTCGAGCGTTCAGAAAGCAGATGAGTTAAATCAATAAAGTGCAGTCTCAGTGTTTAAGTGTGAGGAGATGATGTTCACCAAATGACATGAGTGCATTTTACCTAAACACTGTTGATAAGAATTATTTCATTTATATTACATCCTTTTATTTTTTAGATAAAATAATATATTTCTCAGTCAGAAAAAGAGTCAGAAGAGATGTGAAGACACGTGTCAAACTGAGCTAAGATTTGTCTCGTCTGCAATTAAGTCGATATTATTGAAGATCTCTATGATCTCAAACACTTCTCATCACCTTTACTCAAATCCAGATTATTAACCTCTACAACCTACCTTTTTATTTCTCCTGAAGCAATTTTAAGAGAAACATCTGAGACTATGTTGATACTAAACACAACTGAGAACTCCATCTCATCTCGTGAGGTCTGAAAGTGCACATCTGAGCGATAACATCAGTGGTGCTGATGTGAGTTTGTGTCGTCTCGCTCTTGAAATCTGTGTAACTGCATTTCTGTCCCTCATCTCATGACACGTGTGTTTGTGGTGTTTAGCGTTCTGCAGTCTGTATCAGCACTTTTCTCGATGAATACCCGTCATTATCAGGTCTGTGTTTGTGTGTGACCTCTCAGCTCAGGTGTGAATCAGGCACCAGCGTTTAGATCCGCTGTGAACGGAGCGGTGTGATGTCAGTGTGAGGGAGATGTGGCCATCTGCCCCGCAACACAGTATTCATCCTCAGTGTGTGTGTGACATGAAAGCTGCTGAAAACGCCCTAAAGATGCACGTCTGCCGTGAGCTGAAGGAGTTTTCCGTTTCCTTCTGATTATTCGTCTCTAAGCAACACTCATCACTTCAGTTTGTGCTACAAATTGACTGTAAATCATAGATCAGGCCCAGTGTTTCTGAGAGATTACAGCAAAAAATAGCAATCTTGGCTTTCGTTTGGCTGATGTGAAGTGACAGGTTTACGTATTTATGAGGTGTTTATCCAATCAGAATATAGAGATTTAATGCAATTTATTCATTGGCTCATTAATGTCACCAGTGTTCTCTCCGTCGATGCAGCAGATGAAGTGAGACGGACTCAAATGTGTATGGATGTTCTCAGCGTGACAAAAGCTGTGAATGTTCTCTCAGTCCAGAGAGAAGCAGATTCAGCCGGTGTAAAGCAGAACTCTGAGATAAAGCTGTCAGGAATCTGTCCAAACTCCAGAGAGACTCTACAAAACTATTTTCTATCTTACAAAAGATCAAGAGCAAGAGGAATAGCTGCGTGGTGATTTTACCAAGACTGTGACTGAGAGGATTGCAATTAAAATATATAAATATCATACTGAGTATTTACCTGAAATACTTATTAGGTTTTCAATGTAGTAACGTAGAATGCTAGTTGGTTTGTCTGTTATTGAAAGCACTGTTTCGATTTTTACAATAAAACAAATCTATTAAAAAAAGTACGAATTGAATACAACTTTCTAAGCGTTTTGAATAAAAAATGTAAAAGTAAAAAAAAAATTGACCTTGGTAGGTTTTAATCAAATGAACACATTGCCTTTGTTTTAATAATCTTCTTGCACACCTTGGAAAGAATGATTTTGTTTATTATCTGCTCTCTCGAAAACCTGATCATTCCCGATGAATCTGTGTATCTTTCTAAATCTGTGTCGCTTGCTCTTGTCATTTTGATAAGGATTTGACATCATTCAGTCATGTCTGCGGTTAGATGTGTCTGTCCGGATGTTTCTTAAGAAGACGACCTCACTAGGGTTTAAATGAGAGTTTATATCTGGTGTAGTGAGTCTAGCCAAAGATATTAATATAAACAAGATGCAGCCGCTGCTGTTACAATCAATGCAGCTCTCAATATGGCCGCTCTAGAAGTCCCGCCTTCCAGTGAAATGAGCCAATCGAAAATCAGTTAAGACTAAAGATTCTCTGGAACGGGGCTCTCGTGAGGCGCTTGTTAGCCTTTAGCGCCAGTCTTATGGACAAAAAAAACACGGTTACTACAATTGTACCACAAAAAAACATGGTTGATTTTCAGTAGACGAGGCGACATCGCAGAACCTGTTTTCTGCGCAAGTTAAGGTTGCCATCCAGAGTTATGATCCAGTACATGACATGTTTATTATTGAACGGAAATAGAACGGACTGTGCACTTGCTATGACAGAGTTTACATGCTGGTGTGAACTGGTTTATGATGGTTTAGCTGGTTATGAAGTATGTGGAGTGAGTGGTGTGTAGCTTGTACACTCGACACTCAACAAATGTTCTTTTTGCCGCTCTCTCTCTTTCACTCTCTCTCTCTCCCTCTCTCTCTCTCTCTCTTTCTCTCTCTCTCTCTCTCTCTCTCTCTCTCTCTCTCTCTCACTCACTCACTCACTCACTCACTCTCTCTCACTCTGTCTCTCTCTTTCACTCTCTCTTTGACTCTCTCTCTCTCTTTATCTCACTCTCTCACTCTCTCTCTATCTCTCTCTCTCTCACTCTGTCTCTCTTTCACTCTCTCTTTCACTTTCTCTTTCACTCTCTCTTTCACTCTCTCTCTCTCTTTCACTCTCTCTCTCTCTCTATCTCTATCTCACTCTCTCACTCTGTCTCTCTCACTCTCTCTCACTCACTCTCTCACTCTGTCTCTCTCTCACTCTTTCTCTCTTTCACTCTCTCTTTTAGTCTCTCTTTCACTCTCTCTCTTTCACTCTCTCTCTATCTCACTCTCTCTGTCTCTCTCTCCCTCTCTCTCTCTCTGTCTCTCTCTCTCTCTCTCTCTCTCACTCTCTCTCTCTCTCTCACTCTCTCTCTCTGTCTCTCTCTCTCTCTCTGTCTCTCTCTCTCTCTCTCTCTCTCTCTCACTCTCTCTCACTCTCACTCTGTCTCTCTGTCTCTATCTCTCTCAATCTGTGTCTGTCTCTCTCTCTTTCCCTTTTTACAGCAGTGACCGAAGAAAAAGAGTTTTGACAGCTCGGTCAACCAAAAAACCCACAGGACCTCCAGGCCCTTCAGCGACTGTTTTATAGCTCTGCAGAGTACACGCACCTCTTCACTCTGGTGTGTGTGTGTGTGTGTGTATGTGAGAGACAGTTCATGTGTTGTCACCCAACAACCTTCACACTTCAGAAATGACTCTTGAAATGAGAGCTGTCATCATCTATTAGTGTGTTTTTAATCAATGCACCACACACACACCTCATGTCATTTTTATGAGCAGTGTATGAGGGATTCACTTGTGTTTGTGTGTGTGTGTTTGAGAACTCCTGAGGGTCACATGTGGGCGAGGACGCACCTGTGACATCATTCATCGCTCATAGCGCTCTTGTTTTTGTTAAAAGCATTGAGAGCTGGAGCCAGTATACACCAGCATGATTTACTGATGCTGCTTGTTTCTGAAATCTTCAACAGCTGCGTCACATCTTATGTGCAATATAACAGCCAGATTACACGGTAACAGTTGATCACAAATGTTTATCATGGATTTGTGTCAATCACTGTTGTCTGTATATCTCAGTGAGCTCTTTACAGAGTTTGAAAAGAGCCGGGTGTCAGTTTTCAAACGGGGGGACGTGACACCCCAGGGGGGCCCTAAGATGGATCCAGGGGGGCCACAGTTTTGTAGCATTTTATAAAATATATATATATATATTTTATAAAACGATATATTTTGTGTGCAGTCAAATGTAAAAAAATGGACCATCAACCAAAGTGATCGATGTTCCAGAATTGTATAAATAAGTCCCATGTTTTAGATCATAAGGGATACAAAGCGACACACCATGCACAAGAGAAGTACTGTTATAGAGAACATTAATTCATCTCACTGTAAATATTGTAATACGTTGAAGAGACGCCGGGGTAAACCTCAGAGCTCTGAAGAATTAAACAATCATCTGGAAAAGAAACATTAATACAGCAGGAGTAATGAACTGGTGTGCGTGTCAGATGGAGGGAAAATCAGGTTTGAGGGAAATAGCTTGTGGCCGTTTCTGCAAAGCAAATGATCACAGATGTATTTTATATTGCGGTTATTTCTCCCTGACATCAGAGAGATTAAAATGAGTACGTTTCAAGTCTCGCCTGCAAGAAATGTCATTGCTCACAGATTGCTCTTTTACAGTAGACTTGAGGAGGTTCTTAGTTCTTTCATTTAAATATCAACTTAGTCTCAGATGCTTCTCCTAAAATATCTTAATGAGAAATAAACAGAGTTACAAACGAGAGCGTAACTGTGGAAAGTAACCCATGAAGAGTCCGCAGATGTCAAATGAACCTAGAGGTAAAATCATCTGGATTTGATGAGAAATGTTCATATTGAGATCTTCAATAATAAATCTGAGCTCAGTTTGACACATCGTTGACATCTCTTCTCAAACTCTAATGACAGAGACATGTGTGAGATTTCTGACTCCTTTACTGAAAATAAATATCTGAGATGCACATGAGATTTGTGCAGAAGTTTCCATTTGGCCTCCATTTAATCTCAAATCGAGAAATAATTGAGTTTTTCTTTCTTCTAGTTGAATCAGGCCTTAGGTTATCATTAAAGCTCTTTAATCTCTGAAGGGATGTTGTTGAGGTCTAAAAGAAGCGTTGAACGGGTTTGTTCACCAACATATAACAGAGATTCCTCACATCTTGAATTCTGTTGTCATATATGTGAGATTTGTGAATTCTCTGCGCTAGCCATTAATCTTCATCTTGAGCCTGCTTGAACGGCTCTTTTCAGCAGGGAATGTTTTTATTCTTTTCATCTGTTTTAATTTCATCCTTGAGTCAGAACTGCTTCCTTGCGTGTGTGACATCATGAGGCTGAACCCGCGGGTTTGTCCCTGTCCACAGAAAAACTGTCCCAAAGAAGGACATATTTCGCACTGTTTTCTCCATCGATGTGGGGTTTTTGTTTAGAGTCAATAATCTATAAGTAGAGACACGGTTCTGTCACCCAATCCACTGGACTGAGATTCTGTCTCCAGAGCCAAAGAGGAAACAGATATTGGACACGTTTATTTTCTATAAAGAAACCTTTGCCGAGCAAGATCAATCTTGAAATGGTCATTTTCATTTAATTCCTTTTTAATGGTCTCATGTCATTTTATTTTATTAGATGATGGCTAATTTATATGAAATGGTATCTAAAAAACAATTCATAAGTTTTTTTACGTTTTGTATGAATTCAGGCGATCTCATTCATACATTTTAGTACGATTTGCTTTCTGCGGCGGTGAAGCTAGAGCGATTCACAACGTTCGCATTTATACGAAGAAGCCGCTTTGCAAAATAGTTACGTATCTCCATAAGATCAGGTTGGTGTTTCTAATGTTTGTATGTTTTTTTTACAATTCACATCATACAAATCATACGAATGAGCCACCTCGTAAAATACTTACGAATTCTTGTTAGCTTCTAAGCAAATTTAAGTTGTTCAATTGTTGTTTAGTCCATAAAATGTTAGCTTAACAATAAATACATATTGACCAATTTGTTCTTTCAGTTTTTCAAAACATCACAGAACTGAATTTACATAAGAAATGTTGGATTTACACATAAATCTGTTTTGTTTCATTAAACATGTTCGTTGTGTGAACAAAACAACTGAAACTCTACAAAATCTGAATGCAAGTCTGTTAGTTACACATTTTAACTGGACTTGGAAGCGTTTGCCTGGCAACAGAGACTTCGGAGGTTTTAATTTCAACACAAATAATGACAGTTTTACCTCCTGAAAGTTCTGTCTCATCTTCTGTATTGTGTTTCTGTGTGTGTTTGTTCTTGTTTTAATGTCTTAGTAATTCATCTTCATTAAGCTTAGGACACTGAAGGCTCTTGTTCCCTGTTGATGTTTGCTGCAGAATTTGCTGACCAGGATGTTTGAGGGATGTAAAAATAGACTCTGAGGGGCAGAAAACATCTTTTAAAATGTTAAACAGAAGTCGGTCCTCTGTGACTCTTGGGCAGCAGAGCATATATTTCATTCAGTTTGTGTGTTAAGTTCAATTACGCTTTACATGCCCGGCGGGCAGGATTACTGAACTTCTGTCTGAGCGTCTACAAACTCTTTCTCCACCACTTTACTGACTGAAATGTGTTTCTCTGCCAGTCAATGTGACGTTGAGTCTTCTGAACCTTACTGTGTGTGTGCGTGTGTGTGTGCACATGTGTGTGCACGTGTGTGTGCACGGCATGCCTGCGTGTGGCGCGTGTGTGTTAAGCAAGTGTATGTGTGATGCAATGTGTGTGTTAGTGTGTGTGCATGTGATGCGACTTTGTGTGTGATGCGAGTGTGTTCATCAAAGAGTGTGTGTGTGATACGAGTGTGTGTTTGGAAGGTTATAATTAGGTTTAGGATGAGGGTAAGGTTCTCAGTTCTGATGGTTAGGGTAAGGGGCTAGAGAATGCATTGAGCCAATGTATGTCCTCATATAGATAGCTGTGTAAACATATGTGTGTGTGTTTGTGTAATGCGAGTTTGTTCATCCCAAAGTGTGTGTGTGATGCGAGTGTGTATGATCAAAAGAGTGTGTGAGCTGTAGACAGAGAGCAGCCATTGCACATATGTCTTTACAGCTCAGCAGATCCTGATGATTCTTATTGAGTTTGTTGAGAAACCCCAGCAGATTTCACGAGAGAGTGAGACAGAGTGATAGAGAGAGAGAGAAAGAGAGAGAGAGAGAGAGAGTGAGAGAGAGAGAGAGAGAGAGAGTGAGAGAGAGAGAGAGAGAGAGAGAGCGAGACACAGAGAAACAGAGAGAGTGGGAGACAGGTTGTGTTTGGGGGTTAATTTCTGCCTTTTGATGCTATAAAAGCTAACAGCTAAAATGCTGGAAGAATAATATCAATCTCATAATTTCCATCTGCTGTTTACCATTAAACCCTTTACAACATTCCTTTTTGCAGTATGTTTTGGGTTTATTCCAGGAGGACTTAATGGTGTTTAACTAGTTCCTTTCTGCTAGATAGCATTTCACAAACAGAACCCAACACAACACCAATACTACACTATGAAGTCTGTAATGTTTACAGTTTTTCTCTCTTGATTTCAGCTTTCTGCTGGTCTTCTCGTGTCTGGTCCTGTCTGTCTTCTCCACCATCAGAGAATATGAGAAGAGTTCTGAAGACGCCCTCTACATACTGGTACATTAACTCACCGTAGCCGATGAGATTGATTTAACATGTTTTATGTGCTGACTGAAGCTATCGTGACGTGTGTGTCCACGTAGGAAATTGTAACCATTGTGGTTTTTGGAGTGGAATACATCGTGAGGATCTGGTCTGCGGGATGTTGCTGTCGATATAGAGGATGGAGGGGGAGACTCAAATTCGCCCGGAAACCATTCTGTGTTATCGGTGAGGACGTCTAAATAAAGATTTACGCTTTGACTTTTTTTATTCTTAAGTGGGACACAAAAGAAGATATTTTGAGAAATGTCTTGGTGTTTTGCATTCGTACAATGTAAGTCAATGGGGTTTAATGTTGTTCGGTTACAAACATTCTTCAAAATATCTTCTTTTGTGCTTAAATACAGTGGCATGAGGATGAATAAATGATGAAATAATTAATCAGTTTATATCCGTATAGCTTGATCTCTGCATTAGTTTAGAACTCCTTGTACGGACTCACAGGGAGAAATAAGGTAAACATCGAATTTAAAAGCATCTGCCAAATGTTTTCACAGACATCATGGTGCTGATCGCGTCTATCTCAGTGTTGGCTGCTGGAACGCAGGGGAATGTGTTTGCCACCTCCGCCATCAGGAGTCTCCGGTTCCTCCAGATTCTCCGGATGATCCGTATGGATCGGCGTGGAGGAACATGGAAACTCTTGGGGTCTGTGGTCTATGCTCACAGCAAGGTAACTAAGAAAAAAGGTTAAAAATGAGTTAATGAAAATGGATTAATACGTCGGCCCTTCCAAAAAGATTGCAGTCATTACTTACTTTCAGATGTTTCTTCTAAAAGCGCTTAGAGGAAATAATTCATCTAGAGTATTGAGTTTTTTAGATTAGATTAGATTCAACTTTATTGTCATTACACATATACAAGTACAGTGTAACGAAATGTAGTTTAGCTCTAACCAGAAGTGCAATTAGCAAGTGCAGATATACAGTGTGAATAAATACAGAATACAATTTTAGGGAAATACTATACAATGTTGTACGAGTTTGAGTTCATATTGAGATCTTCAGTAATATTGACTTTCTTTATTTCGGTTCTCACAGCTTTCCACAACAAAGCAAACAGGTGTTATCCGAAAAATGCGTCGGCGGCAGCCTTTACTTATTAAGCCTTACCTTTATACATAATGATCTGATATGCGACACTACTTCACCAATTTGTTTTACAAAACAAAACAATAAAAATCCCCAAAAAGAAGAAAAAAACTATTCACAAAATAGGCTTACATTTGTTGCAAAATAAACATTGCAGATTTACTTCAATCATATAATACATACGATACACTCTCATTAAATCTATAATTATTGATCGTCTTATCTCATTTTGACTTGATAGTAGTTTACACAATTTAAATGACACAAACTTTCTTTTAATCGAAATAGACTCGGAAAACTAACTAGCAGTGAATTATCGTTGACTTTATACATTAACTGAGCGGTTTGGAAATGAACTAAAACAAGTCATTTTAAAGCATACAATTCAATAAACAATTTATTTGTTGGTTTATAATAATCAACCAGTTTTACAATCCTTATAGTTATTTTTTGTAACATTTATATTAGTTTAGTATGTATGGCCCCACAACACCACTCAATAAATAAAGAATTGAACTAAGCAATACAATGTTTAAAATATGTTTTCATTCAAAATATGTTTTGTCCTATTTAGCATTGCGGTGGATTTAGACATTTTCGTTTTTTTGGTCTTTTGCATCTTTATATGAATAGAACAGTGGAGAGTGAGATAGAAAATTATGGAATGAGAGAGAGGGAAAGGACCACTAGCCGGGATTCGAACTCGAGTTGCCGGAAGTGCTGCTGCACAACATTTTAGTTTTTACATAATTTATTTAAGTTACTTTTGGTTGCAGACTTGACAAATCTGAGCTGTGTTTGACACATTGTTGACATCTCTTCTGACTCTTTTTCGCAGGAGAAATATCTGAGACACAGATGAGACTAAAGGAAAGTTTCTACTTGTGCTCTATTTAATCTCATTAGGAGAAAGCTCAACGATTTGATCGTGTTATTTGGATGTTAAATCATGTTCATGGTCGCTGGGACTTGACACATCTGAGTTGTGGCAGAAAGAGTTGCGTGAATCTCCTGCATTGCTGTGCGAGTCTATTTTTCATCTAATCATCTTATGTGGTTCCTCTTTCAAAACGCACAGGAACATTTTCTGCTTTCTAAAAACGCAAACATATTCCATCTGAAAAACAACAGACACACAATAGAAATTGCACATTGACTGTAAGCGTGCAGAAATATAAAAGCATTTCAACACTGGCACGCTAGCAGGGTGAGTGATAGTTTGATAAATAATGAATGCTGCATACATAAAACGCTATATAGGTTACGTGTGTTGTTGATGGGTAGATAAAGAGCAGATGATTTCAAATTCTATATTGAACAAACAAGCTTCGTTTTTATGTGTTTCCAACAAAGAAAATGCGTTTTACACGGCACAGCCCACCTGGAGGTAATTCCTTTTGTTTAGTCATTGGTGCTAAAGAACATTCGCAGAACATCGGCTGACGTTATAAAATCGTTAAAATAATGTTTTTCAAACATTTGATGTTGCTAAATGTTCTTAAAACATTTCATAAATTACTGGGAACGTTAGCGAACCATTTGTGAAAGGCACAAAATGACTTGTATTTGGGAACCGCTCCAGGTGTCCGTGCTGAGACGGTTGGCATAACTACTGCCTATTCAGCATCCCGGGCGTCCTTGGGATTCACCATCTCAACCTTTCATTTCATTTCAGTTCTTTCGAGGACCCAAGGCTTCATTGTGCATCAGCTTGGCACAAACATGAAGGCCATAACAACATACCCTTGATGTCAACCTTAAACTGCACATCTATGGACCGCATGTTGTTTATTCACTGACCATCTGGCCGACCACTTAGTAGTTTATATGTGTGAAACAATCACTACCTATTACTTAAATGGACACGTTTAAGCACATTTCTTCTTTATGGCTCAATAAGAAGATGTTTTGAGTTCTTTGGGTTGCAGTGGTGTTGCATCCGGCCCGTGTTACAGCTCATGTGCCCTTTCTCAGTGTCCTCAGGGAGTTTGGGAAGAAATGCGAATGATTTAACCTCAAACAAATGAGGAACGAATTCTAACTTGACTCTGATGTCATCATCTCAGAACCACAATGGCCTGGCTAACCTTCTGAAGTACTAATAGCTTTTTGTCATGTTGTTGCTAAGGCGTGCGTGCATGCGCATCATTTTTGTTAACATTTGGCAACCCGTTTTGCAATGTTGCTGGAGTTTGCTTTGGTTTACCTATATTGTTTATTTTTGTTTTATTAAAAAATTTAAATCTAAAAAAATAAATGGACAGCTGGAGAAATTAGTTTTGTGAGACACTTGATGATGAACCTGTATTTGCAGGTGTCTTGCTCCTTAAGAAAATTGGGCATGGTTTTACAACAATTAACCGTTGTTTTTTAATTAAAACATTGGAAAACAAGTCATAATAAATCTGTCAAAACAGGGGTACATTTTTTATTGCATATAAATAAAATAAGAGTTTATTACTAAATAAACTACTAAAATGTTTTTAGCACAAATGTATTTATTTTCATCAAAATACATTTACTTTTTATTTTATATGTGAGGGGCAGGGCCCGCGAGTGCCTCCCAAAAGGCTTGTTGTGCCCCCCACATGACACGGTTTTCAATTAATGCAATACATACTGAAAATAAATAATACAACGTTTTAGTGTTTCAAGGACTTTAAACAAAGTGGAAATGAAAATGTTAGCCTAGCCCTGTGTTCATTGTGCTATTTTATCCTTGTACAACAATTGGAAGAAATCAAATAAGAAGTCTGAAAGCATTTCAAGTGTGTTTATATAAACGATTATTTGACGTGCATGTCATGTTTGCTGTATGTGTCCGTGACAGGAACTCATCACTGCCTGGTACATTGGTTTTCTGTGTCTGATCCTGGCATCATTCCTGGTGTATCTCGCTGAGAAAGAAGACAATGTGATGTTTGAAACATACGCTGATGCTCTGTGGTGGGGTCTGGTGAGTTCTTTTCCACTTATACACTTCAACACAATGTACTGCGTCCGCAGATCTCTTGTAATGTAGTCTGGATCAATACTATTCCATGAGCCGTAACATCCAGAGTACCGTCACATTGAGAGGGTTTCAAGTATAACAACCTTTACAGACTGAAAAACATCTAGTTATTTTATGGGCTTTATGTACGTATGCACTTTCATAAATTCAGGATTTTCCGGCTGACCTTTTCCAGCCTTCCAGGAGTTCAACCTCATCAGCCAATCACTGTACATGTATTTTAACCAATCAGATGAATTGAATTCCTGTGTGAGAACAGACCCGGGCAATGAATGTTTAAAATGGTTTCATGGGTAACTGACAGATTTCATTAACGTCCCTCAGATCACGCTGACCACTATCGGCTACGGCGATAAATATCCCATAACCTGGAACGGACGGCTTCTGGCGGCGGCCTTCACCCTGATCGGCGTGTCCTTTTTCGCTCTGCCCGCTGTGAGTCTCCGGGGGTTCCGAGGGGAAACGAACAAATAATGTCAAACAGGCTTTTGATAGATTATTTCTTGGAAATCTGACGCAGACACATGAAGTTTAGCATGAGTCATATCAGATGCTTGATGCGTTTTTCCTTCATAGTCATCAAATGTTTACATCAATGTTGTGATGGTGATTTGAAAAATCGGATTTTAAGCACATTTACACACTAAAAGACCGAAGGTAAATATTGTTGTTGTTAACAAACACCTGAGGAACAAAAGCGATAAGAGTAAATGTGTTGTGTCAACCAAAAACCATCATTCTGATGGAAACAGATTGAGGCTGTTTAAGATGGACGGGCAGTTTTATTGGACCCAACGGCAAAAAAGAAATCAAGTGATAAATGACACGGTGATCTGAGGTCCAATCATCATCATTTTACTCCGTCCGCAGGGGATCTTGGGTTCTGGGTTTGCCTTGAAAGTCCAGGAACAGCATCGGCAGAAACACTTCGAGAAACGCAGAAACCCGGCCGCTGGCCTCATTCAGGTAAGATGGGTTTCTTCTCATCATCCTAGTTACAGTCAACTGCACCAGATCCAAATCAACAGAGAGAAATCAAGAAACTGGGTGTTCTGGAAAAGACATTTGAAGGTCCTTTCTTACCTTCAAACCGAAAATAACATTTTTTTCTCGCCGAAGGTCTGCATCAGTAAAAATGAACTTATCAAATATTTCAAATTTACAATTCATGTCCAGTTTCTGTCCATGTGGCAAGTAGCCGTGTAATAAGCAAGATAATGTACAAGCAGCCGGCTGTTATCACGAAATAAGACCCTTCAGATTGTCAGGGATTATTTTTGCGATAACAACCGTCTGCCTGTACATTATTCCTCACATATCATCATATTGTGTCATGTGATCTCTTTAGGCTGCCTGGAGGTTTTATGCGACCAACCTGAATCGCACAGATCTCTACTCGACGTGGGATTATTACGAGAGAACCGTATCCGTACCCATGTACAGGTATATATGCCTTTAATCCATCTCCCCCCGCCTCGCTCGAGATGTTTTCCTCCCGGGTGTCAGATGAGATCTCTGCATCGATCCACTCTCTCTGACCTTTCAGAGGCCTTTTTTGTTCACGTTGTGAAGGTCAACACTTCTGTCCGTTCATTCCAGCATCCATTTGTCATATTTTACACACACGCCACAGTTTGACATCACATGTTTCACCAGCAGGTCATTCGTGTCGCAGCCGTGTTTGCATGTTAAGTCCGTTTGTACAATATTTGCTTTCAATGCCCTCTCAGATTCAATTAAATCATAAAATATGAGGAATTTATTTTTGGACACAATTTGGTTAAACGCCATCGCAGGGAATATGGGATTTATTCTAAAATGCATAAAACATTTTTTATAAGAAGTAAAGCAAACATCGAGCTCAATGGTATTTGTCATAATTATCAGTTGATCCTCTCAAGTTGTAATATTTGAGTCATTGTTCTAGGCGTTGTCGCAATAAACTTTGCGCATTTGTTGGGTTTAATTTTCTCGCTAAGCTGAGTTTTGGTTTACATCAAAATAACATTAATAACATTTTCAAAGCAATTTTAATAATATGACTATTTGAAAAAAGATTGAAGATGTGATTTCAAAAGAATCAAGTGTAGGACACAGCACCTAAGTGTCCAGATATTGTTAAAAGTAATTGACCATAAATTACCGAAAAGTTACAAGACAAAACATATCTCTCCTTCTCTCTCTCAGATTGAATTTGAGATCACAATCGACGTTAGATTTATTAATGGCACACTGATCTTTTTTTCTCAATGGGATGTTTGTACAATATGCATCATCAGACAACACTTTCTGTGATCTTCTCTAGACTCATTCCTCCTCTGAACCAGCTCGACCTGCTGAGAAACCTGAAGAGCAAATCTGGACTTTCCTTCAGGTAGAATGAGTTTTTTATTGAATCTCTATAATAATAATAAAATAATAATCTCAGTTCAGTTGAATGATCTGAAGTGTTAATAAGCATGTGTTTGACGGAGTATACTAGGTGTCATCACAGGATTTTTCATGTGTTTATAAATGTATGATTTGGTTGTTCAATACAGGAAAGATGCTCAACCTGAACCGTCTCCCAGGTGAGTCTCAGTATATTCATTCATAGTTCACAGAGAATGACGGTGAATCTTTTATCTTATTTCATTCATGTTTGTACATGGATCATCACACCAGTGGGTTATGTTCCGGTCCAGCTGGTTGAGGCGGCTTTCCCCATTACTCTGTGTTATAAATAATTGATCTGTCTGATGATTTATGTTCAGTGGCACATTGTTTATGTGAATGCATGTTTGTCTTGACCTTGTTTTTAAGCAGATGTGTATCGTTCAATGAAGCCAAACGGACATAAATATTTCCACCCATATTTCATCTGCAACATTCACAGCATGTTTTGTTCAGTGTATTTCTGCACGACATCACTTGGAAACATTTTTATAGTGTTTAATAATGCATAACAGCTTTGTTATAGTTATAATAATACAATTCATTTTCATTGGATTTTTTATTTGTTTTTGATTGAAAATGTATGGGTTGTTTTCTGGAATTATTATCAGTAAATGTTAGAATCTTTGTTCTTAATATTAATAAAGATGGTGTTGTAGACAAGTCATTTGCAAATATTATCATATTTTTTATTAAATATACTTATAATATATTACATATACATTTTTTATTACAAAACTTTATTATTTTTAAAAAGTAAATGTAGTATTTATATTATTATTTTAGTAATGTAAGTGTTTGTTATAAGTAATAATTTACTTTTTTATTCATAAAAAATATTTTAGCTACATAGATTTTTATAAGTTACATTTTATTTCCATCAAAGAGTGAGTGAGTAATTCAATTAAAAAATATACTGTATATGTTTAAAATGTCTAAATCCTTCATTTTAGTGCATCACTTTCAATTAATTTAAATTCACACTGATGGAATTCTATCACAGATTCATCTAACCCAAAAATTTCCAGCCTTTAACATCTCAACCCTCATGTTTTCTTGACAGTCAGAAAGTGAGTCTGAAAGAGCGTGTGTTCTCCAGCCCGAGAAACTCTGCTAGTAAAGGGAAGAGTTCTCCTCAGGGTCAGCAGCCCGTGCGTCGCTCGCCCAGCGCAGACAACAGCATTGAGGACAGTCCCTCTAAAGTACCCAAGAGTCTCAGCTTCTGTGACCGCAGTCGTACCAAACAAGCCTTCCGCTTTAAAGGGGCGGCGTCACGCCAGAACTCTGAAGGTAAGTGAATTCACCCTGTTTCTGCCGAGCAAACGCACACTTCTGTACTCATCTGTTGTTTTAGAGTTGTTCGCTGTATAAACAGTCCATGCACATCTTTTGAGATGTATCTGACAATTATCACAGTTTGCTTTTAGGTTCAGACACAAAAGTTCATTAACAATCACAACTACATATAGACGTCCAAGTTAAGAAAGATATGAAAAGGCACTTTATTGACACGTCATTCCCTTCACACTTCTTCCTGAACTCAACGGGTGAGAGAGAGACTCTCGCTAATCCTGAAATGACAGTCTGAAAGACAGATTTTTTTAGTAGGAGGGCAATTCCAGCGTTATGGACGTGACATAGAAATGCTCAGAGAATGAATTTGTTACGATTATATTGAAGCTTCTGTTTATATTTTACTGAACCCTTGTTGATAGAGTCTAAACATCAAAAAATGTCAGTCTATGAAAAAAAACGATATTTAAAAAAAAGGTAATTATACATGGATGTGACAAATAAAGGATGCGGTTTTTAGGAGACAACAAGCTTTGTAGGGTTTCTGTAAAATAAAATGCACAATCCTGAAGCAATAATACCTAATGAATGGAGAAGTGATGCCTCTTTATAGAACATCACATAGTTACTTTATATTCATTTTCATGTGTCCATTTATGAGGAATATGTAGAGTTATGGATGTGACGATCCTGAAAATGGCTCTTTCCTGACTATGCAAAATCATGAACTAAAAATAAAACAAATACTTTACAAATGTGAAGAGAGATCTCACATGAGTATTTCAACAACCAAATGTTCAAATCTGTGTTGTTAACATAGTAAAAACCGCTGGTAAAAATGTATCATGGCAAGGTTGTCATTTGCTCAGCAGTAGGTGTTGTAATCCCAATATTTCACCACAGTTAAATTGCCCAAAAAGACATTTGATAACAATTTATATTAAGGTTCCCTTCATTAAGTATTTATAAATGTGTTCTTTAATGATTGTTATGCATTATAAAGCAGTTATAACTGCGTAAATGAAAAGGGGGATTCTAAGGAAATACCTACCAGTCATTTTTAACTTGCATGTTATAAATGCTTAATAAATGGATTTATTCATTATTTATTTGCAAAATAGGCTGTCAAACTGGAGACTGAAGGGTGTTATGTTGTTTTATCTTATTATTGTATGTTTCATAAATGGTTCACATATTAAGGAACACTTTCGTGGTTTGCTAACATTTATAACTCTTAATATATTTTTTCAAGTTTGGTGGTTTGAGATTGTGAATGAATACTGCACAGGCGTCCACTTTTCTTTAAAGTGCACTTTCACGGGCTGTCAATACATCTACATACATGATTATTGATATGATCATTAATAAAACATCGTAAACAACCTTTGTGCATTTAATGTTGAAACCTTATCAAATGTTTGATGAATTTATCTTGGTAAGCAAGACTAAACTGCTTTGGATAAGCATCATGATCTGAAGTCATTCTGGAGGAATCAGATCAGGTCAGCAACATGCTTTGAAAAGTGATTTAAGATATGAAATGTACATTAATAAGAAAAACCAACATACATTCTCCCGTCTGACAGATTATTTTGCAAACCAGATCAAGATAATAATGAATCTGCTTTTGAGTCGAATAGATAATGAATGAACAAATTTATTAAAGATTTATAAAATGTGAGTTAATGACTCACTATTTAGCAGGTATTCGTTAGAATCCCCCTTTTAATTTATGCAGTTATACTGCTGACTTATTAATCATTAATGAACACATTTATAAATGCTTAATGAAGAAAAACCTCAATGTACTGAAACTGTTACTGACATCTCCTACACTTTACCTGAATATGTCAAGAATATAGGTAGGGGGAAAAGAGGTTAATATATTTTTAAACATACTTAACTTATATGATCCACCTGTTTCTTTAGATGATGTAGGAGTAATTGCTGGACGTTTTTCTACTTTGTAGATATTAACCTTTTGTTCGCAGCCTTAAATTGCACTGCGCAGGACCTACAATGAGTGTGCATGGTCGCTCAAGCGTGCAGCTTCAGACAGAACATTGCCCTCCGTCGATTTGCAGTCGCGTTCCTCCGTGTATTCGCAATCAAGTTTCAAATGTTGGGGATTTTGGGGGAACCATCGCTAATGCATAGCTGTTACCTTTATACTTCCATCTTTGTTTGAAACTTACAATTGCAGATCACTTACTTATTTATTATTTAATAATGATGTCACTCTGACATTTTCCGTAATAGCCTTATAAAGAATTTAACCTTAATAACTAGATAAGTGGATTTATTTCAATAGACAGCCATGCTTTGTTCACGGAAAATGAAATAGTAAAGATAGAATCAGCTCTATACATCAGGATTCTTGTTCTGTATTGCATGTTATTCGTCTAGTGCTGTTATGTGATCAGGAATGTGTTTTATTTGTAATGAGGAAGAATTTCAGAACGTTTCATGTGTTGTTTTGCTAAGTATTTGTGGATAATAGACGTATGTGTGAGAAAATGATGAAAGATTGTTTTATAAGCTAATCTTTGTAACTAAATTGAATAATTGGCTTGCTAGTTGTTATGGTATAAATGATCTCTGTAGATATATAATTTAACATACCAATCATAACATTCGGACTGAATCGGTTGAGTGTGTGTTGGAATATTGCAATATTTTTTACGAGAAAGTTGTAAGTTTGTGCTTCGGCTATACTTTCCACATAGTGCAAAACATTTAATTGACTTTTAAACTGTACAATTTCACCATATATATGTAACCAGATAATGTTCTCAATCCTTTTTTGAACAGCATGTTGTGGAAAGTGGGCCTTTGTAATCCACGTGTGTGTTTATGATTTCTCCCTTCTGAATGAATATGGATCCTGATGTTGTCTTCTCCATTTTTTTCTTTGTTGGGTGCTGATGGTAAAGTGCTCATTGAGATGCAAGAGGAAGATTTGAGACACAGGAACTCAGGTCAGGCAACCCAGACGGGCCGCAAACTTATTCAACCTGTAAAACATCAAATCCAATATACCCACATCATTCACAGCTTAACTATCAGTCTGGACATGTGCTTTAATATTGATGCATTTTGCCTCTCTATCCCCATCTATGTTTCGATTATAAAAGTGCAGGTTATTTTATGTACTTATAGTATTTGTTGAAGTTAAATGACATCAATTTTACATTTTCTCAAAGCCGACAGCTCAACTTATGAATCACTATTAAAAGCTCTTCACTCTTCAATACGTTTTTTTTTATATATTTACTCAATTAATTTAGTTTATTCAGCCAAAAAAAGTAACGGATTGCATGTTTCAAATGTGAATTTTTTTATTATTAAAGAATTTTCAAGTCAGTCAAAAGAAACATCTCTTTTGAATTTCTTATGATATACAGATAATTTCATAGATTGATAGATTCATATTGATTTCTATAAACACTGCAACATTTAAACAATTTATTATGATAGGTAAGTTGTTGTTTAGCAGCTAACGTGAACCAAACATTCATAACAAGTGATGAGTTCTTTGTGTATGTTATTCATTTAAAGCCGCTGTGGTAAATCTAGAAGATGTTACTCTAGTCAATGGTTTTAAACGCTGCCTGCTGTGTTCTCCGTCTCCGTTTGAAACTATTAGTCGCAAAGCAATCGTTTTATTAAAGTATATTTTTCACGTTTCCTGCTCGTCGGAGGTAGATGGAGGTTTAGGGAGTTTGTTCATTAACTCTGGAGTTCTTCTGTCCATGTGTTGTGTTTTGTAGAAGCCAGTCTTCCTGGTGAAGATATTATTGATGACAATAAAAGCTGCCATTGTGAGTTTGTCCCTCAAGATTTAACGCCGGGAATCAAGGTCACCATCAGAGCCGTGTGGTAAGCAACGATTAAAAAAAAGAAGAGATGTTAATATTCATCACATTGACTTAATATTAATAATGATAACATACCAGTCCGCATGACATTATTTGTCCTTAAATTGTGTATTTTCTGAATGCAAGTAACAAAACATGAATGATTTTGTTACACGCGCATGCTCATTACAGACATCCATGAGCTCTTAAACATGTGATATTACATAATGTCTGAATCAACATATAAACACAGAGAAAATACACAAATGTTCATGTGTGAGCTTTAAAAATGTGCAGGTCACGTTTCACCCCAAAATCAAGAAATGTTCCCCATCCACACTGGAAACAAAACATTTTGTCTTGTTTTCCAAAACAGTATCTTAACAAACAAAAACAAGATCTATTTACTGTACTTCTTGACAAGATATATACATTTTTTTATATAAAACAAGAAAGCTTATCTATTTATTTTCTTCCCAAACATCACAAAATGTAGTTTGGTTACACTGAAATCAAGACACAAAATTTAGTGTCATTTTGCTTCTCATCAAAATATACATATAAGCTGTTAAGCTGTTTTGAAATGACCTCGAAAACAACTATTAGTTTGCTATTTGATTTATTGTTTTATTATTTTAAGAAATGTTAAAATACATACACTGTAAAAAATCATGTTAAAAACGTACAAAGTACTGGCAGAAAATTACCAGCACATTTTCCTTTATTAGACGGACATTTCCGTTAATGCTAAAATACAATTTAACGCAGTGCAAAATGTAAAATACAGCTTAAACAACTTTAAAACTTTATCTTGAAAAATTCCTTCATATTAATACAGTATATTGTGCCCTATTTCACAGATTTTTTTTGAGTGTACAATTAAGTATCGAAAATCTGTAAATGCACAAAAACATCACTTTCTGTCCAGTGATTTTGAGGTGAAAGTGATCAAGACTCGTCCCTCATCATTGTCTTCAAATTGTGTTTATTGTCTTGTGTCTAACTAAGTGTCAATTCTTTCTCTCTGCAGCATTATGAAGTTCATGGTGTCCAAGCGAAAGTTTAAAGAGAGTTTGCGGCCGTATGATGTTATGGATGTTATAGAGCAGTACTCTGCCGGTCATCTTGACATGCTGGCTAGGATTAAAAACCTTCAGTCCAGGCAAGAGCCGATCTACAGTCTCCTCAAATCTTTCCTCTCCTCATACACTCGCTGTCAGACAGCAAACTTATGACTCGCTCTTATATTGTTTTGCATGTTATGTGTTTTCTGGATGTCCTTCTCTGTTCCGGCGGTCATATCTTTCAAAAGCAGAACAACCTTCACATTTGTATACGATCTCTAACCACCTTTATTTTCATCATAATGTGCGTTTATTCTGTACGTGTTTAAATAATCCAACAAAATTTTGAAGAGCGTTTTTGCTCTTAAAGCTTCACCTCTTACGGTTTACATGAAAGAAAAATCCCACTTGTGATCTCTTTAGTTCTCTTAGACATCACTGAGATTCAATGAGAAGCAAATTCTCATCTGTGTCTCAACAAGCTGAACTCAGAATTGTCAAGTCTGCGATCAAAAGTCAATGTTATTGATATCAATATGATCTCATCAGATTATTTTACCTCCGCATTCCTTACATTCTTCATGTTTAAGGAAACGCCCCCTTGTGAATGAAATGACGTTATAAAGAAAGTGATTTCACACATATGTAAATATATTCCTGCTCTCGGTGAGCGTGCGCAGCAGACATGATGACATACTTTCAGCACATGTCTCTGATATCACTGCAGGTGTGGGGCTTTGATCATCATACATCACGAAACGGCTTTTTCGTTTCTCTTTCTTTCATGAAGTATGTCTGGAATATATTTGTACATATTGACTCTTGAATACTGTGTCTGTGTGTCGGTGTTCTAGTTGTGTTTTTGTTTCTCCGTCTCATGCTGATGTGCTCATGGTCCTAGTGTTTGCTCTGGTGGTCCGTGTCACGTCCTTCTGCATTGTGCTATCCTCTACTCTATTTGCTTCGCCAGGTTAGATATGATATTGGGTCCCCCGGGTCCCAGCACCCCTCGCCAAAAGAAGTATTCAAGCAAAGGAACCAAAGAGTCGCCTGAGTTCTCGACTAGGTTAGGACGCCCAGACTGCATCTCCGGGGCCTGCGTTATAGAGCTCTGTCTCAACTCTCTCTCTTTCTCTCTTTCTCTCTCTCTCTCTCTCTCTCTCTCTCTGGATGTGCTGAGACAAATACAGACAGCTGGTTCTGTTTCGGACTACATGACTAGTAGAGCCTCAAGTCAGTGGATCAGTTACAACAAACTTGATTGGTCCAGAATATACCAATTGTTCGTGAGATAGAGTTTTTGTATTTTATCATCTGAAATTTCTTTACAATTTTCTGAAACCAGACAGATTTACTTGAGAATCAACATGTCTGAGTTGAGAAGACGTGTTTTCAGAGAATGTGTGTTGAAGTGTTGTTTCTTACATTGTCAAGTTTTCTACTCCCTAGATGTTGGTACATTCCTCCCCATGTGAAAAACACTGTAGTATACTTCAGTATTTAGTATAGTCAAATCTAGTTGTAGTATACTATATTAATATACTTAAATGACCATATTCTGTTATATTATATAATAAACTTGAGGAAATACTGTAGTACACTTTAATATTTACTAAAGTCAAATCTAGTATATTGGTGTATACTATATTACTATACGTTGTCAAGCTAAACGAAAGTATTGTGTAGCATTATATAATACATTAAAACATTTTTTAATAGTAAATTGTTGTATACTACATTACTATACTTTGTCAATCTATATGACAGTATTCTGTAATGTTAACTATAAGAAATTGATAAACTCGAGTAAATACTGTACTACACTTTAATATTTACTATGGTAAATTGTAGTAAATCACATCACAACTATAGTTAATTTATAAACTCTAGTTGATACATAAGTATACTTTAGTGTTTAGTTTACTATGATAAATTGTTGTATACTATATTACTATACGTTGTCGATCTATGCAGTAGTATTCTGTAGTATAATAAATTAACACATTTTAGTAATTATTGTAGTATATCACATCACTATATTTACTCAATCTATATGACCGCATTCTGTAGTATCAACTATTGTTAATTTATAAACTCTAGTAAATACATTATTATACTTTAGTATTTACTATGGTCAATTCAATTGTAGTGTACTCGATTACTATACTTCGTCAATCTATACGGTAGCATTCTGTAGTAATATATAATAAATGAACACATATTGGTAATTACTGTAGTATACTTTAGTATTTACTATGGTCAATTGTAATATATGACATCACTTTATTTAGTCAATCTACATGACAGTATTCTGTAGTATCAAGTATAGTTAATTTATAAACTCTGGTAAATACTGTAGTATACTTTGATATATAATAAAGTATAGTTCAAAAATACTATAGTAAGTAGGGTATTTACGACAGTTTACTATAGTAAATGATAAAGTATACTACAATGTTCCAATATCGTATTATTCAAGATATGTTCTCTGCAAACAGCTCTTTCTATCTGGAACAGTTGTACTGTTGCTATGATATTTTTACTGGAGCACATGATAAAAATAGGTCTACATCTCATGATGGGTTTTTTGCAGTAGACCAACATTTAAACTGATAATACTCTTCAGGGTCAGATGATTCTGCTGTTATAAACTTGTTTGTCGTAACTGAGGTATTTGAATAAAAAGCAGTGAAATAAGTTTCATATATTGGTGAACTACTAGTCATGTAGCTGAACACACACTGGTAAAGCTAGTTTGCCTGCACCGCTGTATGAATATGGGTAGATAAGAGCGAAAAGCAGCAAATGGAGATTTCTTTATTTTGTTAATCATTACTGTTTTTTTACACATGCATGTTGGCATGGCGTTTTTACAGCATGCCGAGAATAACGAGCAGCAGCTTAAACTGTCCAACACAATCTCATGACAATTCAAAACTATTTTATGAAGTATCTACTTCATATAAAGTTTTAGTATGCTATGCTTTTTGTGCCAGTGGGTTTAGAGGTGGAGCTTAATTATTTATATTTGTGGGATTCACATGATACCAAGTCATACGAATTAGTCACCTCGTAAAATAGTTGTGAATTCCTGTGAGGTTGTGCTTGAAAATCAGAATTCGAAGAGAATTTAATCTGTTTTGTTTTGTTACATTAGCGGCGTTTTCTCGATCCAGCAGCTCTACACAGAACTTATTTTACATTTCTAAACTTTTTCGGGGCAAAATGCTTTTAAATACTTTTAACGAATTCGATGTTTTAATGAAAATCTTCTATAGACGCCTCTGACAGACTCCTGCTAGTGTAGCACATCAATGGAAATTTTGGATAATGTGTCAAAGTGAGGCCACAACGTTTTGCATTGACACGTTATTCTAAAATAAAAGGCAGATATTTACAATATCCCAAAAAAATGGCCCCTTTCGTCCTGTCCAATCAGCTCTGAATATCTGTGTGTGGACACACCCACTCATTATCATACCCCTCCCCCTGCATGCGTTCATTTGCGTATATTCTGCTTTGCGCTTACGAAATGAAATTACATCATTCGCGTCTTTAAATGAACAATATATAAATCTTTTTCATTAATATTGGTTTATTATTGTTCAGGTGACCCCCAGCAATGTCATTCATAAACATGTAAGCGCAATAGTTATATCAAATATGTTCAATGTTTGATGTATAACTGAAATCACACATTTTCCTCTTGAAACAGTGTTTTTAGATGTATGGGCGCTGGATAAGTTATAAAGTTGTATTCTAGATGTTTGCTTTTTTAAATGTATTATCAGAGTGGATCAGATTATTGGTCGAGGCCCTTCGATAACAGACAAAGACCGTCCTAAAGGTACCACAGAAACAGAACTGGCCGAAGACCCAAGCATGATGGGAAGACTCGGAAAGGTGGAGAAACAGGTCAGTTGTGCGTCTGTGATTCATACAAAACACCTATAAATGTGTCCAAGAATGACACAAGAATACATTTGTATCGTGCAGGTGATGTCCATGGAGAGAAAACTGGATTTCCTGGTAAACATCTACATCCAGCGGATGGGAATTCCACAGTCTGAGACGGACGCTTACTTTGCTTCTAAAGAGCCCGACCCGGCGCCTCCGTACCACAGCCCGGTGGACCACATGGTGAAGAGCGGCTCCATCACCAAAATCATCCGTTCCAACAGCTCCGCCGGCTCAAAGATCTTCGACCCGCCCCCCTCCACGTGCGTCAACCACCACTGTCCGCCGTCAACATCCTGGCATGCAAAGACCCTCCCGAAACCCAGACAAAGGGGAAGCCAGGGCACCTCACCCGTGGGCGACCCATCTCTAGTGCGTATCCCACCACCTCCGGCCCACGAGCGCTCCTCTGGCGCGCACAACGGCAGTTCACGAGGTCATTCAAGGGGCAGGGGACGCGGAGTGGAAGGCGGACACCCGTTGGCGCTTTCGCAGGAGCAGCCTGGTGAGGAGAGTGACTCGTCCATATCCATCCCATCGGTGGACCACGAGGAACTAGAACGCTCCTTCAGTGGCTTCTCCATCTCTCAGTCCAAGGAGAACATAGAGTTCCTCAACAACGCCTACTTCAACGGCGTGACACGCTGCACCAAAGTGAGGCCCTACATCGCTGAGGGCGAGTCGGACACGGACTCTGACCTGTGTGCTCCGTCGCCTCATTCTGCCACCGGCGAGGGTGCCTACGGAGACAGAGGATGGTCTGGTCCCAAGTAAGCTTGGTAGAAATCTCATAAAGTAGGATTCAATCCAACAAGAGCAGTGTCTGGAGCAAAGGACACGCTTGTAAGCCATGTGATTGGTAATGCGTGTTTAAGAAGCAGCGTTAGATCTCACGAGCACGGCTTTAGGATTAAAAGAAACATGGATACGACAGCCACCAGAGTCTGAGAATGTCTGCTACTGAAGTCTCGACAGGAATGACTCAAGAATTGAGAAATTTATTCATCCGTTCATAACTCGCCACACGGACGAGAGCGACGGAATGTGACGTGAGGATAAATGAGGGATGAAGAAGAAGGAAATAACGTCTTTACCATTTCATACGTGGTGCATTTTCATCTTTACTAACATGTTAACCCTCAAGGATTTACATATTGTCAATGTTTGTCATGTTTGCTAAAAGAACAGTCGCCAAAAAAAATCTATTTTCATTCACTCGCTCAATACACGGTTATAGTCATTTAAATATGAGGTTCAAATTCTTTTTTCTGTTTTTCGAAAAATGAGTTGAGCGAATAAGTCGACAGAATTTGATTTGAGGTGAACTGTTTCTTTAAGACACGTCGCTGTAAGTTCACATCATCCATGTTCGCTTCTGAATGTACTTCACGACAGCTTGTGAATTTTTAAAGGTGTAACTTCCGCCAGGTCAATCAACGTCTATCACCATATTCCTTCATTACACTCACGGTGAAGGGTTAAGAAGTTTGTACGAAATATAAACACTTTATCTCAAGTTTATACATTTTGAATACACACTGGATTAATAACCTGCATGCTGATCAATTAAAAATACGTAGAAGAAATGTATATTTCCTATTCATTTCATACCGCAAATTAACAGCTTTTTTAACGATAAGAGCGCCCAATCTTTTCTGCCAATTTAGTTTTTCTTTTCCTAAGACAGTGAACTTCCAACGCAATTTCTATAAAGGACAAAAATGTACATAGAAACTATTTCCGTAACGACAAAATTTAATTTAATAATGAAAAGTGTCTACGATCATTCTTATAGATGTATGAGCATCCTTTTTTCACCTGCGATGTCATGTGTCATCTTCAAACATCGTGAAGGCAGGTTGTAAGATAAAGTTAAATAAACTCGGTCTTTTGAAATCAATCTAGTCACTCATAAAACATCAGCTTGGAATGATGCACTAATATCACTGAGATCACATCTAAAATGTACAGCATCGTTTTGCCTAATGAGTCTCGTTCTAATGTAATTGGTGTTCGATTGCCTTTATTGCTTGTTTATCGGTTGAAATCATACTGAAGTATTGTTCTCAATGACTGTACGACTGTAGAGTCTGCTGTCACGCTGTCCAACTACAAAGTTTGCATCTTTTTACAAATATCAGCGATCTCACAGACCTGTGACAGCAGTGCCCTTAAATGTCATCTAAAGCTGTCAATCGTGGTGTTTATACTGTTTTACAGCACTTCTCATGTGAACTCTCCATTTCCAAAGATGACTGTTTAGTTTTGCACCTTCGTGTCTTCCATACGGCCTACGTTTCTATATTCACAGCCGTTTCTTTCTCTCACAAACCCATTATGCTGTTTTAAAGCTTCACACTTGAATATTCTGGATCGCGTTTTACCACAACCTTGACAAAACAAGTTTCATTTTATTTATGCGAAATTATGATTTCGTTCTTTCGATGAAATTGGGACGCAAATGTGGTTAAAGCTGCAGAATTTCTTGAATTCAAACTATATGATTTACATCAACTCAGAATACTTAGTTTAACCTACTTGATACAAAATCATGTATCCACAGATCTGATTAGAAATTAACGATTGTTTTTTTGAATTCTTAAAGGGTCCAGTGCGTACTTTTTTGGAGGATCTATTGACAAAAATGCAAGATTATGTACATAACAATTTCTTCAGAGGAGTATAAAGACCTTACATAATAAAGCGGTATGTTTTTATTTCCTTAGAATGAGCTGTTTCTATCTATAAACAGCGCAGGTTTCATCGCATGGAATTCACGCAGTTGTATCCCTAAAGACCAACATACTGCTTTCTGCGTTTTGTAAATATGTTATGTCTTTTGGCAAAGAAGCAAAACCGTGATAAAATCTTAGTCTTGTGAGAGCCGCCTTGGTGCTAAGGAGTGGAGTGAGTGTCAATTTATAACCTCACCACTAGATGCTTCTAAATTTCATACACAGGACCTTTAAGAATTCTAAACAAAAGTGTCCAAATTGACCATATTACTGCCATCAGATGCCATCACAATACAGAAATATATGGATTTGAGTTCTCTGCACATTTACAGTCAGTGCGTCTGAAATAGTATTTGAATGTTTTCATAGCTGTCTTGCCTGGCTTGCAATGTTTTTTCCGAAGGTTTATTTATATTTTGCTAAATTGCCTTTGATAGGTTTTGTAATGCTGTCACAGTTTTGTTTTTATTTCTCAGTTACGTATAAATGTATTGATATTCATTGTGAATATACTTAATGTGAATGTATTCTAAAATGCTGTCATTAGGGCCTACATTGTTTTCACTGTGCAGACTCACAACATTTATGTTATATCAGTTTTCATTTTTACATACCAAACAAAACACTAAAGAAAGTCTTTATTTAAAATGGCTCTTTGAAATGACCAGCAGGTAACCAGCAAGACTCTCATGATATTCCAGCAAAAACCAAACTGGGCCGCCATGCAAATTCTGACGTTTTGCACACTATAAAAATAGTTTAAAGCAAAAAAGTTAATTAAAAAGGAACAAAAATCATGCAGATTTCATGGGAAATGTCAGTTTGATGTCATTCAATATGTAAAGATAAGCACAAAGTAATCTGCAGTTTTATGTTTCGAACAGAGATGGCGACAGAGAGGCAAAGGTTACAGATTGCATTTTTAAAGTCATCAGAGTTATCACGATGGACCAAATTTTTTTAAACTTAAAAAAAGTGTAAATCTTAGCATAGCACTTCTCAGAAACCAGGGTGCCCACGTTTGTTCTCTCCAGAAAGACGCACGAATCAAGAATTTACTGTGAGCAGAATGTCACGGCCCGCTCACGTTATGAATGTGGCATGCCTTAAATTATCCCCTTTTGTGTTTATAAACACGTATGTGATTCACGTCGACAAAACTTGTGATTTCCAACAGCTCGGCTCTCAGCGAGCCTACAACATGCTTTCATCAGAGCCCCCACAGCACTCCATAACTCTTGTTTCTCACAAATGATAAGCTCTGTTGTCTTTTATTTTTATTTTCACAAAAGCAAAAGCTTGCTGGCATGTTCTCAGCCGCTGAATGCCATATATATGTATAAATATATATAGCTTTTGATTATTATGTAGCATATCCGCTGTGTAGTCTCTCAAATCCATGAACTCATGGGACGTGTACAATAAACTTTGTATATCAGAATGTTCAGCTACAGCTGTGTCCTCATTCTGTTATCACAGTTTCTCCTTCGCTGTCATGAAATACTATCTCACAGCACTAAGCTAGAATCAATCCAAATGTATTTGTGGAACACTTTTCACAAAACAAAATAAATCGTTGCAAAGCAGCTTTACACAAAGAACGATGCCGTACGTCACAAAATACCAACCTGATGATTCCATTCATTACGATATGATCTGTTAACAATATAACTAGAGAATATCAGACTGAAAGAATCAGATTCACTTGAACTGAATGAATCTAGTTCATTTCCACATTCACATTATCACAAACTGTACATTTTAGTTCATTTTGTGAAGTCCGAGTCCACGTTTCATTCTAATTTTTAAAACCTGGAATAAAATTTCAGAAAATCATAACATAGTGTAATTGTTTACCCTAATATGGCATTGAAATATGGTCTGGTCAAACCTTTGTTTGAGGTTTACAATATTTTTTAATATGCTTCAATCTGTCTTTCTAGGGATGCAAATATTTTCCGTTGGATAGTAAGTATGGAAATATAAAAAATTGATGGATTCACTTTGCATCAGAAGTGAACTGAACCGAAGTGGCCTCACATTGGCTGTAGGCCCACCGCAATTTCAGGAGTCTGTAAACAAAATAAAACTGTGATATCAAGATCCGTGATGGACATTATCTGCGTTTGGTTTCTTGTAAAGCTATGATGATGTGAAGCCGAGTGATGATTTATTTATTTATTTGACCTAAAATTTGGACATAATGCAAACAAGCACAAAAAACTTATACATACACCTTTTAAAACTGTCGAGGAGAACATACACAAAAAAGCAAGAGGCTTATTTCCATTGTGGACCTTGGTATTCAAAAGTGGACGAACAAATCGTAAATGGAGTTAAATCACAATTAAAGATCAGAAACTCACATAGTAACTTCTAAACCATAATTGAAAAGCCATATTTGAACTTTTCTTCTAAAAGTACTTTCTATTTGAATATGTTTTATACAATCAGGTAATTCATTCCAAGCGAGCTACTATACAGAAAATACGTCCTCTCTTGAACCTAATTGAATATATATTATTGTTCCTTGCCCTTGTAGAATGACCATGAAACCCTTGTATGATGCCCTTGTAGAATGACCATCTCTCACAAAAACATAATAGTCGAACAAATAGTTTGGAACATTTTTCGGAAATATTTTAAACACTATCATCAATTTAAGAAAAGTTACCCTTTTATCCACTTTTAAAAACCCAAGGTACCTTAAATGTAGATTGCTCAAATGCATTCATTTTCTTAGCCACAGAACCAAATAAAATAGCTTCAGTTTTCCCCAAATGTAAAAACTGCGTATTATAAATAAACCATATGGTTACTTCTTCCATCTCTCTACTTAACACACTTTCAACTTTTTCTTTCATCTCCTCAGTTACAATTATTGCCGCATCATCAGCATATAACATAAGGTGATTAGAGCAGGGACTTTTTAAATCATTAATGTACAGTACAATAAAAAAGTAAGGGTCCCAATACACTTCCCTGTGGTACTCCATATGAGATGGACAAACAATCTGAAAACGCAGCATTTAAATACACCATTTGAGACCTATTTGAAAGATAGGACTTAATCCATTGACATGCCTTAAAATTGAAACCCATAGCTTTAACTTTTAGCTGATGACTTGATGTTCACTGAGCAAACCGAGGCAGATGGGTCCAGAGGTCCCAGTTGATGTCTTTGATGTCATGTCTTTTCTGCAGGTAATGTGTGACGGTATTCCCGAACATGGGTCACAACATTTAATATGAAAGAAGCTTTAGTTCTTATGATGTTTAATACAAAACATAGACAAACGGCAGTTGACTCTCTGAACGCAGAAGTTTTGGATTTCAGCTATTTAATACAAAGCTCTGAAACTCTTTCGTTCCCCACTACATGGATTTATGGACATGGTAAGTGCCGAGGGAAAAGCTGAGCTGTAACCGAAAGTGGTTATAAAAGTTAGAAAGTGACAAAAAGTTAGAAAGTGAGAAAAACTTGAAGGACACGCAGAACCCCAGAGAGATTCTGGCCAGCTTTTACAAAACTTTTGAAGATCTTCTCTTCTCACTCATGGAGGTCAAGATCTGGTCTTATGCTGATCGGTTAGAGTGGGAATTATTGAATTTCCGAGAGCACAATGCAGCATTAGGGTAAAGAACAGCATCACACATCTAACAATTAAACATCTGTTGTATGCGTGTAATATAATTTGTTTATGTATTTTCGCACAATGACAATTTGGCTAGCTCATGTGATAGTGTTAATAGACCCAAGAAATCTCCATTTGCTTAAAAATACAGTTTTTATTACATTTAATTTAGAGATGAAACTATTTCCATGAGATTTCTCTAATCTATCAAATGGGTGATTCGTGTATTTACGAATGACCTGCAGCACTGTTCCACATTTATAATAAAGTATAGGATAGTTGAGAGACTAAAACCTCATTTAACCACTAAAGTGAAAGTGAAGTGAAAAGTGAAAGTGACCTATTTGTCAGGTATGGTGACCCATACCCGAGATGTGACCTCTGCATTTAACCCATCCAGTGACTAGTGAACATACGCACAGCAAGTGGTGAACACACGTACACCCAGAGCAGTGGGCAGCTATCAGTGCAGCGCCCGGGGAGCGTGTAGGGGTTAGGTGCCTTGCTCAAGGGCACCGCAATCGTTACCTGCCGGCCCTGAGGATCGAACCGGCAACCTTCTGGTCACGAGTCCGACTCTCTGACCATTAAGCCACGATTGCCCTAAATTACTACTAAACAGTAGTCTACTTGTTTTACTAATGATCTCTCTTCTGTTTTAGTATGGAAATGAATATAAATGCAGAGCTAGAGTTACTGTGCGATTAAAAATTACATATTTAACCTGAACATACTTACATATAGTAAACCTGAAAGTAAACTCCGTTTCCCATAATGCTCCGCAAATTGCCAGCAACGTCCAAAGTGTTTACGTGTTCTACCTCACTCGGCTCTGCGTAGAAATATCGCGAGAACGTTTCATGGGCAGTACAGTGCTTTCTAACCACTCTCGCGATACTTCGACGTCACATCTCGATCGGTTTACACAGAGCCGCAGGAAGACGAACGTCTTTTATCAGCATGGACTGAAAATACTGGGCACCAGATTACTCCTAATATTTATTTCACCTTTGACTTTATATAGTGTCGGATAATCGAGACTGTTATATATAATAATCCTCACCGGACGTTTGTGTAGCGCTTATGTGTCAGTTAGCGCTAAAGCTAAGCTAACTGCAGACGGATGTGATGCTAGCTGGTAAACAGCCCTGACTTTAGCATGTACACTTTATTATCGGGTCTGTATAAATATGTCTTTCAAAAGGATGAATACTGCATTCTCATCCTCGGACTGGACAATGCTGGAAAAACGGTAAGACTCGTAATGTTAGTTAAACTCCTGATACGACGAATTTAGCAGACGTCATCACTAAAATGTAATGTCACAAAACTGTTGTTAATGTAGTGAACGTACTAGAGTTAGACACTTTGAGAAGATGTTTAGTTTAACGAGTGACTTCTTGATTTCGAGATATGAGAAATCCCCAAAATGCTGTGATCACTCAACGTTATGGTGACAGTGCCATCTACACACTGTCGAAAATACTGTTTACTGTAGTTCCTTTATACTTTTTATGATTTTACTATAGTAAATATTCAATTATACACCGGTATTCAGATTGATGTAGTATGCATCAGCAAAGTTGAGTTACTATAGTAAATACTTCAAGGTCTATTTCAGTCATTTTCATGTGATTATGGAGGCAGAAACTAAGTTAGTGTTCCTCAACCGGGGGACCGGGGTCCACTAGATGGCCCCAATGAACTTCCAAGTAGGTTGTTAGATGAATCAGAAATGTGAAATAAAGCAGAACAAACATTGTTACCAAACAAGCGGAACTGCAAATATTTCGTAGTGTTTGGACATCACAGGAAAGCGTGTGAAAGCATTGAGATTGAAGAAATGTTGAGAAGTTAAATCTGTCAACATAGTGACAACACTTTGATCTCTGTAATGCTGGTTGTCTTGACATTTGTTTGTGACTTCTTGTGTAGACCTTTCTGGAACAGACAAAGACGAAGTTCAGCAAGAATTACAAAGGAATGAATCTGTCAAAGATCACGACCACAGTGGGCCTCAACAGTGAGTAATATACTAATAAAATCTGAATTTATATTATGTGATATGGATTTATATTTTAACCTGTGGCTTTATCACCACTTTACATAATGTTGTTTTATCGTTACCTGCATTACATTCTTTAATTATACAATTATTTCATATTCTTACAGCTTTCACTGCACTTTGTTTATCCCCTTATTTGTATTGTATTTTGACTTGTCGTGTTGTTTATTCATACTATCCTATAATTGTATATTCTTTAAATCGTCTTTGTAATTACTTGTTTCGTCTACTTAAGAGGAACGTAGAAAATAAAACTGTTACATCGAACAGCAATATCTTGAATTTGAGCTTTTTTATTTTCACAGTTGGCACTATTGATGTGGGAAAAGCCCGGCTGATGTTTTGGGATCTGGGAGGGCAGGAGGAATTACAGTCTCTCTGGGATAAGGTGCTCAGTCACTTTCATCACGTGATGTTCTTAAGTTTTTACTTGATCTCACAGTGTTGTTTTTGCGGTGTTTCAGTACTATGCAGAATCTCACGGTGTCATTTATGTCATCGACTCCACGGACGAGAGGAGACTGGGCGAGTCGAAGATTGCTTTCGGTACATTTTCTTGCTTTTACATGCTACTTCAGTTTGTCTTTTTTTCAAATCTACATTTCTGATGTATGTGTACACCTGATTTACGACAAAACGAACGGATCTGTCTGTTTCATATTGGCCTTACTGACTCTATGCAGTTTTAAGTTTGTATCAATAAAATGTTGGTGCTTCTGAATGAGGGTTAGACATGTTTCAACATCTGAATTAAAAAAAGTTTTGCTCTTTCAGAAAAGATGATCGGCAGCGAGGTTCTGGAAGGTGTTCCTCTTCTTGTGCTGGCAAACAAACAAGATGTGGAGGTATGAAGTACAGCACACATGGACATTAACGTTTTAACGTCACGTCTACTGCTTATAAACAAGCATCTTATGCTTTGACAACTGAGAAAGTCATAAGTGTGATGAGTTTCTTCTTATTATGTGTCTCAGAACTGTCTGTCTGTTCCTGACATCAAAACAACGTTCAGCGACTGCGCTCCCAAAATCGGTAAACGTGACTGTTTGGTTCAGCCCTGCTGTGCTTTATCAGGGTATGTGTAACCTCATTCAGCTCATCAATTATTCACTGTTCTGCATGGAAAGATGCCGCCTGTTGTTTACAAGCACTCTGAGCAAAGATGAAGAAAATATCCTGTTGCAGTTGTTCTGAAAACAAGTGATTATTTTTAACTTATATATATGATCATATGAAGAGTTTGGTTCCAAAACGCGATAAACTGCATTTAAAAAAACGAGCTTCCACCAAAATCAGTATTGTAACAGCCTCATGTCGGTATCGAAAAGTCTCTTTTTAATTTGAAGCAAAATGCGATATCCGCCGTGTTATTGTGTCATGTTTTCACTTCTCTGCAGAATGCAATATATCCGCTCGACCAATCACAGCACACCATTCCACGCATTGTAAACAGTAATGGCGAAGCTCTGGGTACGGTCGGCTCCTAGTTTCCCTGATCTTTGTGTTCAACTAACAAACAAAAAAGAATAATTTGACGACATTGATGGACCTTTGCTAGTTTCTGCGGTGGGGCAGAAAAGTAAGCCACCGAAATCATCATTTACGCGAGGAGATTAAGAAGACGAGGCACTAATTTATAGCACTAAAAAGATGACCCGTTAAATTAATTTTAGGAGCGATGACTGAGTGAATGTATTTTTAGTCCAGTGCCTTGAATGTATGATTAGTATTGTATTGAGTTCAGAGGCTGTCATATGTGGATCAACTCACTTTGTTGTGTATTTTCAACAGTTTCATTATGAAAAATAACTTTTGTATTGATTCAACAGGTTTATTGCATTTTGGGGAAAACTTTATCAATTTTTATAATAAAATTTGGACTTGGATTTGCTATTTGAAACTTTGAAACAGAAAATAGTGGTTTTCATCTTGCCACTTTGTTTGTAAAGAAAACACAATTTTACTCAAATTAATCAATATGGATTTATAATGGATTTTATAATAATACAATAATTACCTCGTAACTGCTGTTTGTGTGAAATTATGTTTTGATCTGATTTGATTAGAAAAAAACTTGAAAATATTTCAAGGTACAACCAACTACATAGCATTGAGTTATTAGTCATTGTAGGGTCATAATTTGCGTTTTCTTATGTTGTGTCTTTCAGGGAAGGCGTAGACGAGGGCATTGAATGGATGGTCAAATGTGTGATCCGGAACATTCATCGCCCACCCAGACAAAAAGACATTACATAAAACGACCCCTCGGGGGGTGGGGGGATAGATGTAGGTATAGGTGTAGGGGTCTGAAATGCTTTCCTTTAAATTCAGAGACTTGATGGATGAATCTATAGTAGTTCAACTTCCCACCTCACTTAAGATGAAACGTGACTTTATATTTGAGCGATGATTGAACAGACGGTGTGCGGTATCTATATCATGATATTTGTATTCTAAGGTGACATGGTTACAGGTATTTTCCCTTCAGAGACTTTTTCAACTCTCGCGATTCATTGGTGTATTAAATCCAATGAAGTTAAAAACAAGTGAATCTGCTTTGGTTTTGCACAATCGAATAAATCATTTTTATTTTAACTTAAATATACACTTGTTATTTCATTTGACACTAAACTCTGTTTGAAGAACTCTTAACGACATTCCTGTGATGGCGCTTTGAACGCGTTGAACGATTGAACGATTTTAAAATACTATTCTATAATAAAAAGACGAGATGGATCATTTGTGTGCCACTGGGTCTCATTTACCCAACAGATGTTTTTTCTGACCCTCGCAACTGCAGGAAACACTTTATTCTATCAGGTTATTGATTTACTGTCATCTGAGCCGAATGCATATTACATAGTCACCGGAGAATCAATAAGTGTTTCTCAAGCCATGCATGTGATTACAGCGGCGTAAATCACATCAGTGACCTCAGACACTTAAAACCCATTCAGTCCACCTGCAGAATGTCCGGATGTGTTTGTGAAAGAGCAAATATAATGTTCTAATCCACTGACCAGCCAATAAAAGAATTCCTGAATACTGTCAGGTTACACCATCCATTCAACACTTATAAAGGTTAGTCACTCTCTTTTAAACTCTGTCTCACCTTACGCTTTGATTATATTAGGATTATGAACACTTTGTTTTTCACAGGAGTGGCCGTTGCAGAAAGTTCTGGAGAGGATGGAAATCCTCTGCGTGTGATTGGTTGAGACAGATGACCTGAAATGTCTTTAAGGAAGCGTCTGTCTTGTGCCCATGTTGTAAAAGAGCAGTGGAGTTTGTCCTGTCACGCAACGCTTCAGCAGAGGCATGAATTGTGTATGAAGACTTACATAACATAACATTTACTCTTGAATAAAACTGCAGTCTCATGTTTACACTGCAAGATTCTAACCCCCTTATCCTTAAGGTATACACTTTTTTGTTTCTTTTATGCTTGTGGATGAGAATAGATGAGGGATGGATAGACTTAACATTCAATGGATATTCTCTGAATGCTTTTTTTTTTGGAAAATGTATTAATCTAATACGTAAGATCACAAGTATTGATAAAGTTTAATTGATAAAAAAAAGGCTTAGGGTGGTAAATTAAAAAAATATTTGCCCGGACTAATTCCAAAATTACATTTGTTAAAATGTTTAATTTACCAATTTTTTTCGCTTTTTCAACTAGAATCTATTTAAACAGTACATTTTACGAGATCATGTAAATGAAATTTCATCAGTGTGTTATGTTGCCGTGTGTGAAAGTAAGCAGTCTGCCAAGTTGTAAATCCGAATGTGAATGAATAACAAAGTTATTGGCTTGGAAAAAAGGGAGTCGACTCTGAATAACGAAAACGAGTCGTCCCTAGTCCCATTTGCAAACCACTGCAGCTATACATCAGTACATATAGTCCCCGCCTACGTTTTGCTAGGACCGCCCAAGAACTTTACTCTTCTCCCCCAAACACTGTGAGGCTCATTCAAAGAAGCTTTATTGGCATGATTAAACAAATTTGTCATTGCCAAAGCACAGGAAAATTAAATAATACAGATTAGGATAAAAAGACAATAAAAGTTAAAAGCCTCAAGCGCAGTAGACCAATCACAGCAGACTACACCATCTGACCAATCAGATCAGAGTAGGCTAGTGGAAAGGAGGGGATTAGACGGATGATTCGATCAAATCGATTAAGTGTCAGTCAGTAAGACTGGCTATTATAACAAAAGAATAGTGTTGTCGTAGAACACTAATTGAACCAAAACAGGACGTTAAAAATCAAGGAGTATTTACTCTTTAATGTATATCAGCGTGTATTCCAGTGTCACTCCTGGATCTATAGCTGATCAGAAACAATGCAATGTTGAGTCCATGTCACAGATCTGAGCTCAATACATCACCAGAGAAATCAATACTGCTCACAGATGACACAAAAGAGCTCCAATACTCAAAATAAACAGGTCTTGTTAAATATTAACCACTTACAGCATCCTGATAAAAAGTATATTGACACCTTGGTCACACTTTAAAATGACAATTTCTCCAAATCCTTTTGATTATTTTGCCTATTTCGATTCTTTGACTAAATCCACATTTGAAATGTGTGTATGGCATGCTTTACTTTTTTGACATTTATTGTGTTGACGTCCGTTTTTAAGTGTGGCTGTTACATGGAACGGTTTTGTTCTCCCTTTGACCATGTTTACTTGCAGATTAATGTTTATACTCGGATCATCTGTTTTGTCATTTAACTTAATTAAGTAATATTTGCATTTACCAAAGTTATTTGATGGCCAATCTATAGAGATTGTAACAATGTTTTAAACGTATCAAAATAGCTGATTGTATGTGGGTGGGATCAGCAAGAATGCTCTTTGTTTTCTCACTTTCTTATCGTCGTTTCGCTCCGTTTCTTTTGATAAAACATCATTACTGCACCACTACCTCTTATTTCTCCTCGATCTCTCTTTGTCTCTCTCTCTCTCTCTCAACACCCCCTCCACATCTCTTCCGTCTGCATGTATTATTTCTCCCCTGCTAATACAGAGCACTAGCTGTGCATCACTCTTTTGAGGTTCATTCGGTTCATCTCTGCTCAGCATCCGTCCGCCTCCAGCATCACTATGAGCAGCACAATTTCAGGTATGCCTGATGCTTTTACTGTATAGATTAACAGTATACAGACATTATTGCAGTCAGGGTTATATATGGAATATGAAAACATTAAATGTCAATCTTGCCGTAGATGTGTGTGTGTGTTGGGGCGGGGGTCCTTTAACATGACATTGACGCTAATAGCACAGATGTCCTTTTCTGAGATCACATGATAGTGATAATATTGCCTTGTGCCACCGGTCTCAGCGCAGTAGAGGTGAATCGAAAGATAAATTGAGAAATAAAAGGAATCTAGTTTTTTTTAAACATCGTTGTGTTTGTGTGCGAGCTACATAACACTGCAGGATTTATCATATAAAAACCACACGGGTTCATTTGGTGCACAGTTACACATCCGACAATACTACAGTAAATAGGATAAAGGACCTATGATATGTGTCACACCCTTTGGTGTTTTTTGTACAAAACGCTGGTTGTCGTTATATTATAAAGTACATTGATAATAGTCTGTCCTGTTTTAAAGATTGAGACATGCATTGATGTTTAAAACTCTCCGAATAAACTTTAGTTCATCTAAAAATTCTGTCCTTTATTCATCCTCACGTAGCTCAAAACCTGTACGTGACACTTTCATCTGTGGTACACAAAAGACAATATTTTGAGAAATGTTTCAGTTGTTTTGTGTCCAAACAATAGAAGTCAATTGGTTTCAATGTTGTTTAGTTATGAACGTTCTTCAGGAAATCTTCTGTTTTGTTCTCTAGAAGATGGTCAGACTGGTTTGGAATGAGTTGGTTGAACTCTTCTTGATCGTCCCCAAATCATGATCTCTGCGAGGTATCAGGGTTCAGTTAATAACTAGGCGATGTATGATTTGAATTATTCTAGTCTTTAGGTTCATTGTGAAGTTTAACCTTAACCAATATATGCATACACACACACACACACACACACACTACAAAGAGCTCAAGAGTGAAACAAATAGTATAAGCCAATGGAATGAGCTCAATCCCTTTTCTAATCTGTATACACACACCACTTAACTCCACCCGTTTTGTACATGCAAATATATTTTACATATTACCAATAATAATAGCAGTTAGTAATCATATGTTTCCTAACTAGCCCTGTGTCATTAAAAAAAAATATTAAATACCAAATTTACTAAACACCCTGCTCACATCCATCATGACTGAAATGTGTGCTTGTGCTGGGCCAATCAGATCAATAATGCATGATCAGTTTGTTAAGGGTGGCTGTCTGACTGCTGATTGGTTATCTCAGCTGTGATGCTGTGTGTGAGGTAAAGATGTGTACTGTTGCTCGGCAACATCCATCAGTTACATTTTTCACTTGACATGTGACTCAGGATTTTAATATTGACAAACTCATCCAGTTTAAACAACCTGATCTTGCAGGAAAACAACTATTTAACAAGCTGAAGAATGTCTATTTTTGCATGAATTTGTATGATGTGAAAGTGTACAAAGATTGGAAAAAAGCAAGATTGGTCCATCTCTAAACCTGACTTTACTGGGCGAAATCAAAACTAAAACACAAATGACATCATACAAATAAATACAAATTAGCCACCTCATAAGATAGACTGTGCCGATTTAACCAACATTACAGCTTATTACGGACAAATCCTTAAAAACTTCACATTTTTCTTAATCTTTTTTTTTGAAGGTTACTCTGAGAAGTTGAGAGAGATGTCCATGTTGTCTCTCATCTGCTCTTGTTTGTATTCTCAACCTCACGCAAACACATTCGGGCAGTTTGAAGGTACGAGCTCACCAAACCCGGTGCTCTTTGGTAACCGATTTACTGAAGGACATCTCACACATTTATTCTTCTCCTATCACAGATATAGAGGTGAAGTCTCTGAATAAGCGAGCTTCTGGTCAGGCGTTTGAGGTCATACTCAAGAGTCCAACTGAGCCGTCTCCAGAGAAACCCCAGACGCTAGCGTTACCACCTAAGAAGAAGGAGACTTCACTGTGGGAACTGCAGAGGAGATTACAGGCAGCCGAAGAAAGACGAAAGGTAAGATGATGTTACATGCGCTCTGCGACAAAAGACCACCGCACGTACACAGAATGTTAGATTAACTAAACGCACCAAGGTTTGAATTTGGCTTTTGTGGACATGTAATTTGTCAGTGCTATGGTTTTCTTTCTTCCTGTAGAATTATTGTTCTCCACCGAATGTTTTTTTAACAATAGAGAAAAGAACAACGGCTGTCTGATACTACAGCTGTACTATAGTAAAGTCGTGGTACTTTATTTGTCAGTGCACGGATGTTTTGAGCGTTATTGTGACATCATCGCTCTTGCAGTGGCAGGAGAAGCAGATCCTTCTGCAGCTGGCTGAGAAACGGGAGCGTGAGAAGGACGTTCTCCACAAGGCCCAGGAGGTCAACAACAACTACAGCAAGACAACGGAAGAGAAACTCAACCACAAGATGGAGCAGACGGAGGAAAACCGCACAGCCCGTATTAACGCTCTCAAACAGCGTCTGAGACAGAAGGTTTGTTTTAGTAAAAATGTAAAAACATTTTAAAGAGAGCGAAAAGTCATGTAATGAATAAAACCAAGAATGCCCTCATTTATTTTCTCTTCGCTCTTTGACTCTGATTTCTTCTCTTTTTCAGGAGATCCATGCTGCAGAAGTACGCAGGAATAAGGAACTTCACAATGAGCGATCTGGATAAGGACACACGCTATGAAACAAGTCCATTCAATCATGACCGCATTTGGACAACTCCACCTTTTTGGGCACACTGTTTAAAGTAACCGGACTATCCTGTCAGTTTCCCCATTTTAAATCCCTTAGCGTGTAACTTAAGATCACATTCACTACATGACCCAAAGTGTATGGACTTTAAAGTCTTTAAAAGTATCTTAAGCAATTTCAGAAAAGCTAGTAAGCTCCCTTTAGAGCGCTTTCCAAAACACACAGACGGGTCGATGCATATTGTTTGTAGACTGTGCAAGCAGGGTTTGACAGATTACATTTTAGAGCATGTTTACACAATGAAAAAACTGAAATCTTTTTGCGTAATTCGAAAGTTTGTTCATTTACACAAATCCAGGCAAACGAATAAAAACGGTGTGTATGTGTGTTTATAGTTTGTGTGTATAAATATTATGTCTCTTCTGGTCATAGTGGTGCAGTAAATCTACTTTTTGTTTGGGAAATGATAATAAGTACGTCACGCAGCATGGAAGCCGCCAGTATTGTTTTGGGAATACTCATGCGGCGCATGCCTACAGACTGAACGCGTAATAGCCATGCGTATGACATCATCGTTTTTTGATAACGACACAACGCTGTCCCTTTTTAAAAACTTGCACTTCGAGACCCGTTGTCAAACGTTTGCGTTTTCAGTCCCATAAGACATTGTCGTCGTGTAAATGAAGAGCCAAAACGCTTAAAAAGTTTTCCATTTTTAGCTGAAAACTGTCTCGTGTAAACAGTCTCTTATAGTTCTGCACCTTCCCCTGAAGATATTTTTATATAAATAATAAAACTGTATGAGTTTACGATCTTCAACCGGCCATAATATTATATGTTTCTGGAAAGAAAACGTACACTCTAAAATTGCTGGGCTATTTTTGACCCATGCTAGGTAAATATTGGATAGAACACAGTGCTGGGTTAAATTATTATTATAGGGTTGTCTTTACGGCAGCAGTTGGGCTGGAATAACTCAGAATTGGGTCATTTTAACCCAGCAATGTGTTTTGTCCAGTATTTACCCAGCATGATTAAAAAACAGCCCAACACTTTAGAATGTACCCTGCTCAGGTCAGGTGATGCTGGATGTGGGTCGGGCTCATTCATGTCATTGTATGGCATTTTGATTCAAGTCATGATTTCAGTAACAGTGACCTCAATTACCGAACCAATCCATGTGTAAAAGATATACTTTCGGCCATGTGGTTTATCTCCCTGTGAAAATAAATAAATGAGCCCAAACCAGATGGTCTCTTCTAGTTTGTAGTGGCCAAACCTGCTATGTTTCTTCCACACGCTAGTAGATAAAACATGGATAGATCACTTCGACTCTTGTAATCATGATGAACGAATGTCTAAAACAACCCTCACATTTGCTTTTGACTTTATAGCATATTTGTTCACTATATTTCTTCCAGTGGTTAAGGTTCAGGGTAAACAGCTCTGTTATGGTCTGTTTTTCTTCTACATGCTGAATACTGAAAACGATACAGAACAACAAGATTAAAGCATAACAGGTTTGTAAGGAAGTTTCTGTCACTTTTAAGGACGTAAAATAAACCATTGAGCACACCCGATGAGTCACTGTTTATCTGGTGGATATTGAAAACTCAACAAGCTCATGTGATGTTGACTTCAACATTCTTGAACACGCCTTTTATAACATGACAACAGGTTTCTGATGCAGTATTGAGATAATTGCTGACGTTGCAGTTTCTGTTTCCATTATAAACCCATTAAAGGTGATGATGATAAGATAACAGTGACAGTACAATGAGGAAGAGTTTGTGTGTTTGTGTCCTCGTGTGCGAGTGTAAACAGTGCCCACGTCATCACAGCTGTTAGAGGAAATTGAAATGGAAACTGTTTTCAGATAAACATGGTCATTGTTACAAGACTATCTCCTTTAAATATGAAACTTCCATGACGTTGTAGAAAAAAAACACAGTAAGTATAATAGAACGAATGTATATCTCTGATCATTTGATCTTGAAAGAATAAACAATATTATCATTCCCGAGTTCAAAGTCATAAATATGTGTTGTGTTCGTGGCATCTGAATGTGATGTTTGTGGTATTTAAAGGATGTGGTCAGGTTAAGGCTACATTAAAGCTGTTATGTGCTTTTCGATTGTTTGATTCACATATTTTGTTCACCATTTGCGATCTGTGACTAGGGCTTAGAGCTACAAGACCATATTTAGTTCTCTTTCGTTTTTGCTTCTTTAACATATTCTCCGTTTACTGTGGTAATTTACAACATATGTTATACAATTCAGTTTTCAAAAAGAAGATTTTGGGTTGATAAATGGTTGTAGTTTAACATGATATGATGGGAATTGGGGATAAAGATCTCTGTGTAGTGGCTGGCAAATAATATCTCTTGCACTTCATCAATAATGAAACTGAAACTTAACGCCATATGAGCATTTGTTTTGAAGTGCCCTGTGAGCTTATTTATTAACACAGGGAGGAGTTTAGTCTGTGTTGCTGAGCAATATCTTTAAAATGCTTGAACACGTCTCACTCATCTCAGTGAAGCTGCCGAGACGTCTGCTGACACTGGAGGACCGTAATGTATCAGAAGTTTATATCCTTGCAGATGGGAAATAAATGATAAGGTATGAATGCTGTCATTGTTATTCTTTATTAAGGACCAAAGACTAAAATGCACAAATGTTTAGTGATCTTATTAACTAAATGTTTGTAAATATGTTTCTGCGGTTAAAAGTAAGAATAGGCAAGGCAGTTTTATTTATATAGCATATTTCATAAACAATAGTAATTCAAAGTGCGTCACATAAGACTAGTTAAAATAATCACAACAATATAACAAGAATTTGTATTTTGAAATGATCGAATAGTCAAAAGCTGTCAAAAACAGACAGTACCAATGTATTTCATGTCAATAGTGGGATGTCTAGCTTAAAGCTTTAGCACCACCACCAGTTCAAAGTTGTACATTGTTGTTTATAAAATGTGAATCATGTGGTTTGGCAAAGATCCTCTCATTCCTGACAACTAGTCACAAGCACACTGAAGGTTGGTTTCAACATCCCACAGAAATGTTGTACCCTTTTTTAATGAATGTTAAACCTACTTCAGATCCAAAGAAGGAACAAGAAAGCGAGGCTGTATGTTTTGTAATGCTTTAAGATACAGAAATGAAACTTAGTTTGGCCCGATGGTTCATGAGTAGGAAGTAATAAGAAGGAAGTAAAAAATGCAAAATGTATTATCCTGCCGTAATAAACTTCTTTTCTCAAATAAGATTATTGATGGTTTGTATTAAAAGCCTAAGAAAGTAATTTTAGATACTATTAATGACTTGTCGTGAATTAACACTCTTATGTTTTTAAATTCATCTCATTTGAAGTCTTGCTTTCATTTCGCAGGAATCTCCTCTCTGAATCATGGCATTCACTGGACTTATGTTTTGCAAGTTATGCAACCAGCACTTCAGCACAGAGGAGGAGTTAATGAACCATTGTTTTACTGTCGAGCACAGGAAACAGATCTTTGAAGACACATCTTCTCAATGGAAGCACCGCTGTCCAGCACAATCATATAAAGACTTGAAACTATGTGAAAGGTATCTACTGTTTAAAACATCTGACATGTTTGCACGAATCAAAGATTAAAGTGTAATGCTGATTTTCGGTCACAGATCCCAGACATGTGAGTATGGAGATAACTGCTTGAAGGCTCACAGTAAAGAGGAACTTAAGGAATGGAAAAAAAGAATCAAGGATGCTCGCAAAAGAGCTCAGGATGCAGCCGATCAGGGTCTGCTGTCCTATCAAGACCACCTTCTAGAGGAATATAGACACAGCAAGGATAAAGAGAAGATTGTAAGTGGTCAATGAAGCTAAAGAACAATGTCATGTGTCTATAATGGAATATCTTGCTGAAGTGCTTTATTTGCGTCTGCAGGTGAGCGACATCATTGACACATCTGACTTCAAAGTCGACTGTGACACAGATTCAGATTGTGTTTACGTCAGGCAAATAGGGATCTCATGTACTTGGAATTTTACTATTACGTCTAAGGTGTGTACAAACACTTACAATACATAGAAATGTTTGAATATTTAAAAGAAACTGTGGAAAATATGTAAATTGGGCAGGGCTGGGTCAGTTCCAAAACAGATTAAACATGTTTTAAGACCATTACAGAAATATAACAATAGCACATTTCTATTTTAGTGCTTAATTGGACAAGGTTAACATATTTGTGAACCTGGGCAACAAATCCAGTCTTATGGGGAAAGAAATCTAAATTGAGATTTATACATCATCTTAGCTTTCCATCGATTTATGGTTTGTTAGGATGGGTCAATATTTGGTAGAGATACTACTATTTGAAACTCTGGAATCTCTGGGTGCATAAAAAGCAAAATATTGCAAAATATTTTTTTTAAGTGACTCTGTAGCAGGCCGTTGGTAAGAAAGAAACAGGTTTGTTTTAAAGCTCTTTATTGGCGTACCGCTGTTGTGATGTTGTGTAGAGTAAATCGACCCAATGATAAACTCGAGTTGGTCATTCTCAAAGAGCGGGCAGCAGCGAATGTGTTTTGGCGTGTTTACGGATATGTTTCTTAGCAATTTTGATACATCCACTTTGATGCAAGTTTTTATTTATTTACAGTAGGAAATTTACAAAATATCTTCATGGAACATGTTCCTCACTTAAAATTACATAGTTTTGACCAATACAATGTTTTGTTGGCTGCAACTATTATATTGCAGTGTTACTTACGTGTTATGTGGACCATGGTCACATTTAGTCCACACATTAACTGATTAGATAATGTTGTCAAGCAGCACCTTTGTCATCAATACTCACTCTTGTATCTCTACAGGAGCATTTAGAAGTTGTTGCTTTACTTCGACAAGATACCGGAGCAACATTCACCCTTAACAAAGACCCCCACACAAAACAGACATATTCCACGGGTGGCTGGTTTCTGACTAGAGATAATCCAAAAGGTGAACACTTTGAAAAGTCACAGGCATATTTTAGCACTACTGCTTTGTTGCATTACATTTAAACAAATGTTTAAAACTTCTACTAATAGTGCTTAGAATTAGTGCTTTGCTCATGTATACCAAAAATCTGCAGCTGTTAAAATATTGTAACTGTTTAAATTGTTTCCGCAGTATATGAAATCGCAGTATCCTTCACATCTTACCAGCCAGGTCTGTACGAGCAATGGCTCATCTTTGACTTTAATAGGAGACCTGTTATACGCCAAAAACTGAGGGTCAATGTTGGACAGGAAATAAAAGTCACAGACTTTTCTGAAACATCAGACTTGACTCCAGCACCTGAGGTTCTGCAAGAACCAAGTGACCCACCTACTGTTAGATTTATTGAGCCGTGGAATGAGGAAAACGTACAAATTGTGCATTTTTCTGAAAGATCAGATGCAGAGAGAGCACTGCTAAAAAAATACAAGCTTTTTGTGAAACCCAAGATGAACCGAACAATAACTCATGAAAATTACAAAGAAAGCATGCGCATGTTTTTATACCAGGAGGAAAATGAAGAAGCTCAACTACTTGCCAGGTACATATATTGGTTTGTCAGTTTGCTTTTTCACATACTGGTTTATATAATTCCAATACTTAAAATATTTCTCAACAGGCTAAATCAGCAAGGGTCCGTGCAGTTGACGAACAATCTATATGATCTCGGGTTTGGATTGAAATGTGCTCTTCCGGGTGAACTTTTTGCTGTTGTGCATCCATCTCACCCACTCACCCCTGATACTCCTCAAGGTTACATCATGAAAAGACAAAGCATCAAAGCTCTCGTGAAAGTCGTGGACAGTGATGCACCTATTTATGAGGCAGTGCTGCTAAAAGATACTGTCACAGAGACTAAATTACATCTACAGCTTTCCAAACAATGCTGCACCAACCTTAATCTGGAGAATAAGCAAGAATGTGAGATGGAGGTCCAATTCCAACTAAATCGTCTTTGGTTCTGTGAGATGCACAAGGCTATTGATGATCTCAGAGACCTGGAGAAGGTTTTGCCTGATCTGAAGAGCCGCACCATTCATATTTCAAACCAGTCAGATACTGGGGACTTAAATGAGCAGCAAAAAGCAGCAATGAACTTCATCCTGAGTGCAACAGATAACACGGACAGTGTGCCACCCTTGTTGATTTATGGACCTTTTGGAACAGGGAAAACTATGACCCTCGCCAATATGGCCCGGACTCTTGTGCAGCAACCGCAGAACAAAATCTTGATTTGTACACACACAAACAGGTAAATTCTAATGTACCACAAATCAACAAGCAAATAAACTAGTCACACTTGATTTACAATGCAGAACTGTATCTGTTTATTAACATTATCTCTCTCAATCTGTCTCAATGCAGCTCAGCTGATCTTTATGTTGAAAGACATTTCCACCAATATGTAACTGATCATCCTGAAGTCAGACCCCTGAGAATAAAAGCAATGGAAAAGAGCCAACAATTCACTGATCCTATCACACGACAGTACTGTCATTTATCGAAGGATGGCTTTTACTTTGAATTTCCCGACAAAGCTGTCCTGGATTCTACACGAATCATAATAACAACAACTTCAATGGCTCGCTACTTCCTCAGCATGAGTCTCCCTGAACACTACTTCAGTCACATTCTGATCGATGAAGCCTCTCAGATGTTGGAGTGTGAAGCTCTCATGGCACTGGGCCTGGGAGGTAAGACGACGCGTGTTGTTTTAGCAGGAGATCACATGCAGATGGGACCCAAACTCTTCTCTGTGACACAAGAAAAATGCTCAGACCATACGCTGCTCAGTCGCCTTTTCTATCACTACCAAGCTGAAAACAATACCGCAGCCAAACAAAGTCGAATCATTTTTAGTGAAAACTACCGCTCTACAAAGGACATAGTGGACTTTGTATCAGAACATTTTTATGAGATGAGCAATCAAAGAGATGTAAGAGTGATCAAGGCTAGAGGAGATGTGCCCTCTCATCCAGAGCAACATGCCTTGCAGTTCCATCATGTAAGAGGAGAATGTCATTTAGACCCAACAACCATGTCCTGGTTCAATGCTGAAGAAATTCAAAGTGTTGTTGACATTGTGCGAGAGATAATGAGAAACTGGCCTGCTGAGTGGAAAGATCTAGATCCAGCATCAATCTGTGTTCTTTCACAAGGTCGACAGGTACTGATTGATAATGAACTAGCATTTATGTAATACTAAAGTTAAAAATCTAGCTGATGCTTTTGCTTCTTTTGTGTCTTAGGTAAATGAAATAAGAAAAAGACTTCGCAATATAACTGTGGAGAATGCAGAAAATGTGCAAGGTACGAATGACTTCTCAACTGATTATTGTACCCATTTCATGATTTTTACATACAGATATATATAGATGTGACCAAAGGGAATATAATGACTGCCTTTGCTCATATTTGTAGGAAAACAATTCAGAGTAATTGTGATTTCAACTGTGCACACCAAGGACAGCCTGCTGGAGACCAACCTGTCCTGTCTCGAGTTTTTCAATGACAGACGTGTGCTGAACACTGTTATGACAAGGGCTCAATCTCAAATAGTTGTAGTTGGAGATGCAGCTGCACTCTCTCACTTTGGAACATGTTGTAGACTTTGGATGTCTTACATAGAGCATTGCATTGACAAGGGAAGTGCCCATCATCTTGTAGAGAATTTCTGGAAACAGGATCTCCTTGAGTTATCAAAGCTCTCCAGAAGTGAAGATGAAGATATCAGTGATAGTGAATCAACCACATCTGATATTTCAAACATAGATGATCCGATACTTAAAGAGCTTCTTGAAAATGAAAACATAAACATCTCACTGACAGATGAAGGATTGTTTCCTGTTCTACAAAATGAACTTGTCAGAAATTATGTCAACCAAATCCAAGAAGGAGATTCCAGCCGTTTACAGAATAACTCCTCTCTCCACAAATGTGAATTAGACATGAAAAGTTTTTGGCAAGGTTATGCTAGATCACTTAATGACCCCACATTAAGAATTGCAATCAAGGGCAGAAAAAATTTTGGACATTCATTCCCTGGAGACAAGGTAGAAGTGGAGATCACAAATCATAAATCAAATCCTCCAATGGGAAAAGTAATCCAGGTTCTTGAAAGTGCAGATACCCTTAAAGAATTTGTCTGCACCATTGAAAAATATGACAGTCAGGTGATGACACCAATTAACCCATGTATTTGCAAAATCTTTACTCCATTTTGGAAGGACAAACCGAATCACATTGCAGTACGAAATCCACAGGACTGCACAATACAGAGGTTCATTAAAATAAACGAAGAAACCCAAAGAAATTATCTCTTTGTTGTCAGGGTTTTGACGTGGAGAGAGGGTAACACGATTCCCTTGGGAACTGTTGTGGGATTGTTTTCAAAAAAAGAATCTCTAGAAGGTGGTTTGAAGGTTCTTGACATAGAGTTCCAGTTGAGGAGGAAACTTCATTCAGCTGTGGAAAGAGAGATGAAAGATCTTCAAGCTCTCCAAGTGTTTGAAGATGGACGAGAAGATTTCCGACACCTCCCAACATTTACCATAGATTCAGAAGTTTCAAAGGACCTTGATGATGCAATCAGTGTGAGGGATTTGGGAGAGCGCTTTGAAATAGGAATTCACATTTCTGATGTTGCAAGCTATGTAAGCAAAGACAGTGAACTGGACAAATATGCAAGACAGCAGTGTACTGCATTCTATTCCCCTGAGAGGGAGCCAACATATATGTTTCCTAAAGAGCTAAGTGTCAAGTTCTTCAGTATAATCCCTGACTGCGACAGACGAGCCATCTCTTTGATTTCAGAAGTTGACAAAAAGACATATTGTATAAAAAGAAGATACTTTGTCAAGTCTGTAATTTGCTCCAAAAGGAGGTTTTCTTATGGTGAAGCTGAAGATATCCTTAAAAAGGTTCAGCATTTTGACCCCCTTGAAGTCTGTCTTGTGATAGCATGCTTCTTTGCAGATGTACACAGGAAAACCAGGAAACAAGAAGACTGGTGCTACAAAGCTCCGGATGAGGGCGTACCCCTCGGAAGACGACGATCCCACAGAATTATTGAGGAGCTGATGATCATGTTTAACCACACGGTTGCTGACCGGCTTCTGTTTGATGCATCAACAAGGAGTCGGACTCCAGTAAGATGCCAAGAAATGCCTAAATTCGCTGAAGTTGAAGACCTTTTGGACAAGAATGCTTCCTTGGTTCCTCTTTCTGCTCACCTCTCATGTCAAGCTGATTCATGTAAAACTAATTATCACACAATGAGAGGCCAAAGGTTGGGAAGCGCTAACAGCAGCATCCCAAACCCAGAGGAAGCTGTTTCTGAAACCTTTCCTATATTGAAATCTCTCTTGGAATGTCTTAGGACAGCAGCACAGGACAGAGACATCTGCAGCATCATTGACTTTATTACAACTGATGACATTCATCCTCAGCTTCTTCCTATTGCTATTGCATTTCGGAAACTCTTTCAGAGAGCGTCTATTTTGTGCTCAAATTCAACGCATACCTCAAGAATTGGGCACTGTGATTTAAATCTTGACAGCTATACATGGGCCTCATCTCCAATCCGAAGATACATAGATGTTATTGTGCAGCGTCTTCTTCATTCTGTGATTGACAAGACAGATGTCAGTTACACATCAAATGAGATTCATCTTTCTTGTCTTGAATTTTCAAGAAAAAATAACAATCAGTCAACATATGACAAGAAAGTACATGCACTACATTTTGCATCAAAACTGTCGATTCAGAATGAAAGGAAAGTGGCATACATTGTTGAACTCACTCCTTCAGGGACAAACTTCACAGTGTCTTTTCCACTAAACAGAGATTCTATGCCAACCAAGACTGACATTATGTTTAGGGACCTTCAGCTGGCTGATCAACCTCAGGTTGATGAAACAAACAGCAGCATTATCTTGAAATGGGTGCGTAGGATATATTCATTCTCCAATCCTGACATACACGCTGAAGTCAAACAACAAAATCCAAGCACAGTTATGGCGTATGTCTCCACAGAGGCCTGGAAAAGCATAGTAGCTGCTCTCAAAGATGAAAATTGGGAATTGATGTTTTCCTTGATTGATAAACTTGCCTCAACAACTTCCGTACGACGATTCCAGAAAAGATTGATACAAGGCCCAAATTTAGGAGCAGACCAATTTGATCCCATAAAAGACCATTATGTTGAGCTGTCACTGAGATTAAAGCAAGGTGATGCGGTCGAGGTGCAGCTAGGAACATCCACAATTCGAGGATTACTGACACCAGCAGTTCAGCTGTTTGCTGTGCATCCAAAATTTGAGATCTGTTTGGAGCATGTGAAAGATCCAATCAAGTGTTTTTCAAAATATGCAATCCACTCATCAAGGAATCAATACAACACATATATGGATTACCAGGCAACATGGGCACCTATTTGTGAAATGGAGTCAGTAACCAGCGCTGTGGCAGAAAATGAGAGCATTGTTTTAGAAGATGTACCATTGAAATGGGAAACATCTCATCCAGAAAAGCTTCACGGTTTTTTTCTACTTCCACTGAATAAAAAAGCTCAGTGGTCTATTGAATCTGACCTCAAGAAGTGTTACCTTTGTATTAGAGCTAGGATTCACAAAAGTCAAGGGAGTCCATATTTGCAGAACTCTCAGTGTGATGATCTAATGAATATCCAAACTATCATCTGGGTAGCACATGGTGTAATCACAAGTACCGAAGAAAAGAAATCCAAAGTATCCGAAAATTTACAGATTAATTTTCAGATTAATCATATGCCAATGACAAAAATTCCAGATGTGATCTTCTCCGAGAGCAAGCGATTCACAGTGGAGCTAGTTCCAAAGCTTCTGCCAGATGTGTAAGATAAAAAACATTAAATACAAATTATAGGTTTACTAAGCAATTTGTTTGAATATTTGTTTTACTTGTCATGCTTGTGTATCTTCTGCAAGCAAATATTCAACAGACAACACATATCATTTGTGTGCTTCATTGTATTTTTATTTTACAGACGCAAAGAGAATGCACTTGACAGTCTGACCAAAGCTAACCAACTTGTGAAAAATATTGCCATGGGCAGGAGAATCAGCTCTGAAACTGGTACTGCAGATTAGTTTTAAATCTAGGTTTTAAAAGCTTTTTACCTTAAAAAAGGACTTTTCTGTAGCTGTTTACTATTACATCACTTCAGTCCAAACCGTTTCTTAGTAACACAAAGCAGAACTATTGCCTGAACTATTCCTTATTTGCCTCTATATTAACTTCTTATGCTCACTATTATCAAATAGTACCCATCTAAAATCACCCTTACCACTCTCTCCCAATAGGCTGTACATTCTCACAGGGGATAAGAACAGGATTTGAAATCAACAACTATCTGCCACCAGGATTTCATCTTAACGAAAGTCAATGTTCAGCAATAAGAAAAGCGCTGGTCAACCCATTTACTCTTATCCAAGGACCACCGGGTAAGGGTCATTTTCTGAAATATTTTTGCCTAGGCCATGTGGTGTAAAAATTTATGTAAGGATCTAGACTACATCACTTTCATTTGAAATTAAACATGTTTACATCATAAATGTAGATTTCATGGATAGAAATGAAATGTATACCCTGAAGTCCCATTGGATTGAAGCATCGGCCAAATGCATAAATGTAAAGTATACATGTATTGAATAATGATTCCTGCACTTATTCACAGGGACTGGAAAAACAGTTGTCGGTGTCCATATTGTGTACTGGTTACTCGAGAAAATCCAAAAACTTCCCACCTATATTGGTCAAAAGAAAAGAGCCATTCTGTACTGTGGACCTTCAAATAAATCTGTTGATGTCGTAGCAGGTATGTTTTTGCAAACTCTATTTGGTATATATATATATATATTGCTTCCAGTCTATCACATGGAACATGGAAAGTTAAACACATGGTGTAGGACACAGCCGGCACAGTGTGCTCAGTTGTGTACCGCACATTTTACATTTTGTTATTAAGTCAAGAGTGTTTCTTGTGGACAATTTGGACAGTATGCACAGTGTATATATGCACTATTTAATGGTAAAATAGGCATATTAGGGTAGTTTGCAATTCCAAACATAGCTAATAATTAAACAGTGGAGCCGACATTACATAGTGTAACTTTAGCTTAACATGGATGTAAAATCACAGCAACTTAATAATGCAAGTTTATTGTAGGTCATCTCTTAAAACTTCAAAAAGAACTTCGACCTCTGAGAGTCTACAGTGATCAGGTGGAGATGCTGGAATTTCCTTACCCAGGCTGTAATCTAAAACTGTCACAGCATTCCAAAAGAGTGGAAAAACCCAGGACAGATCTCAGGTACTTGCAGTTTAAAAATACAGAATATCTATTATACATTTGTAAACGCTAGGTTTGGTTTTGGTACCTCTATTTTTAAAGTTTCATTAATTAATAAAAAGACAAGACATGTCAAAATAAATAAACATATATTTAGAAATTCTAATAAAAATGTTAATGATACTGTAATGAAATGTATTGCAACAGATGTTTATTGTTGTTGGTTTGATAGTTCCATGGCACTCCACCATCTGATTCGAAAGCATAGCAACCCGTCCTCTGGACAAATACAGGCTTTTGATATGAAAATTCAAAGAGGAGATCAACTCACAAAAGAAGAAATGAAATGGTAAATGAGTTTTAATATCTACTGTACATATATTTTGTGTACTCTCAATTCTTCAGGACCACAAATCTGTATTTCTTTGGTTTACTTTGTATTTGTAATAAAATTGTTGATTTTCCAAGCAATGAAAAGGTACTTTGTTTTCCACAGCTACAAAGAAGTCCTCCAAAAGGCTCGGAAACATGAATTATTACAGCACGATGTCATCTTGTGCACCTGCACTGCTGCCTCACAACCTGCATTAGCTGATGCCCTTGACTTAAAACAGATCGTCATTGATGAATGTGCCATGGCAACAGAACCGGAAGCCTTTATTCCTCTAGTGGCCCATAAACCTGAGCAGGTGATTTTGACCATGATTTGGCCGTCTGAGACATATTTTGAGAATCATAAAGGATTCCTCTGATCATAGGCAAAAACTGGATTCTTGTCACAAAACCAATGACATTAAACTCTGGATGAGTCTTCTTGCGTGTGTTGTGTCTTTACCGTCATACAGTCTGACATGAATCGCAATTGAGATCCAACAGTGTGGAATGACTTTTGGCTGGGATAACATCTGTATAGTATAACATGCAATCCTAAAATCTACTTTAATTGTCTCTTACCCTACAAATGTAATTATTTATTGTTGTAGATTGTTCTTCTTGGCGACCATATGCAGCTACAACCTGTTGTCCATTGTGATGTTGCGGCGAGGTTGGGCATGAAAAAATCTATTTTTGAACGTTACATGGAAAACGCATTGATGCTTGATGTTCAATACAGAATGGTAAGAAATTATATATCTAAGTATGGTTTAATATACAATTTGATATTACATGTAATGTTAAATATTACATTTGACTAAATACTAAAAATGTTTTTGTTCCTATTACAGCAAAAAACATTTGTGCATTTCCATGTAAACTATATTTTAACTGTACCGAAAAGCTGTGTATATAGACAATAATATTCAGTGAAAATATTCAGTGAAGATGCTTGCAATGTTTATTTGTCCACCTGATGGCACCATACTGTATATACAGTGCCCTCCACTATTATTGCACCCTTTGTTAATATGTGAAAAGAGACTGTAAAAATAAATCTGCATTGTTTCTCTTTTTGATCTCTGATTAAAAAAATCTACAATATTCCAACATTTCATAAAAGTAAAACAATTTGAAGTGGGAGTGAATATCACATTATGATTTTTCTTCTCTAATACACCACAATTACCTCCATTTGCATGAGCCTTTTCTTTTATGTCTGAGGAGGTTTGATATAATATGTGGCAAGTCATCTGAGTCCATTCCTTCATACAGAATCTCTGAAGAGCCTTCAAATGTTGGTGATCTATTATCTTTATTTCATCCCACTCATTTTCTATAGTGTTGAGGTCAGGGAACTGGGATGCACTGAATAAGTTTGGTGTAGTTTTGCAGCAGATTTGCCAGTAACTTACTGTAGATTTATTTTACAATTTTGTTTTAAATATAAACTTACCTGGATCTTTTATTTTCTTAAATAAGACTAAATATCTTAGGTTTCTTCTCTTCTCTTGTTATGTAAATGTATAGTAATTTATGAAGTTTTACATATTTTTACTAGAAAATAAACAAAAATGCTCTGCAAGAATGTCATATTATGCAGTGTAATGCCAGTAATGAGGCCCGTCTCTTCTTGCTCACAAGTGTTTTAATTTTGATTAAAGTGAAGTTTAACTCCAATGAAAAACAGTACAATAGGAAATATTAAGTAATGATCAAATCTACAGTAAGCTACTGGCAAACCTGCTGCAAAATTACAGACACGTTTACAGTGTGCCTATGGCAGGATCTTGATTTTGCGTTCAGTAAAACATTTTTTGACAAATCAAAACTTACATTTAAGCATTTGGCAGATGCTTTTATCCAAAGCGACTTACATTAATTGCATTTTACTATACATTCTCTGTATGTGCATTCCCTGGGATCGAACCCATCATCTCAGCGTTGCTAGAACCTGCTCTAACCACTGAGCTACAGGAAAGCTTTAAAGGTATAATATTGTGTTGTTAATTTGACATTGTCAGATTGTCAGTGTGATATAATCTGTGTAAGGTTAGTTTCTTGTGTACATTAGATGATGGGGGGCCTCATTTTGTTATCAGTTTAGGGCCCCCAAAATGCTAGGTCCGGCCTGTTTTGGTCTTTATACAAATAATAATTCAGCTTCTAAAAACAAAATTATTCCAATTTTATTGTCTCATATTGGGTTAAATTTAAATTTGCCCCCAAATGTGTTGTGCGATTAATTAGATTAATTAATTGGCACATCGTGTAATTAATTAGTGAAAAATTGTAACCGCTTTACAGCCCCAATTTCTTCACATTGCTCATTTTGGTTTAGCTTTAGTGGCTTTTATATTGTCTCTTTTTCAGTGACCTAAAAGAGAAACATCTGAGCTACCTGATGCTAGCTGTGCACTGAAAACAATTCGAAATAACATGATTAAACCCAAAGGTTTGTAAGAAAGCATTTCTGTCATATTACTTTACTCTAACATGCACTGTAAGAGAAACTGATAAGCGCACCCTGTGAAGGATTTATGATGTTAATCGTATTGTTTTTATCTAATGGAAATTAACACAGCTATATTAGATGTTGACACGCACCCTTTTCTTATTTATGTTTCACAACTTCCCTAAGATGAAAGTATTTAGTTTCTGATTAATAATCTATTACTGGGAACTGATCTGGTAGTTCTGGTTGTTTGTTATAAAACGTATAATGGTTCCTTACATTCCTGCTGATACGAGATGTATTCGTCTAGTTGCTAAAGCAACAATCAAATCATAGTAAAATAAGATCATGTTCCCATGTTCGTCTTTGTCAAACGCGTCTAAATGTTCAAAATCAACAGCCAAACATTTGTAATATAGCGCACAGAGCTTATGATGAGCTTTGGTCGTTTCATTACGGAATTACCTCAAATTTGACCTAGGATCATTTGCATGATGTGTTTCATATAAACAAGGCATGCTGTATTACAGCAAGCAAGTCTAAACAGGTTTGTTAACTAATTTGCATACATTTCCTGTTTGCAGCTTGGCAATGGATCTGCAGTATATTCAGCAGGCATGTTTATTGTCCATGGATATAATCATGTGTTATTAAATAACCCCAATTCTCATTTGCTTAATGTGCACTTCTGAGGGTCGAACAAAATGTTTGACTTAGTTGTGTTTTCTGTTATGTTTTCTCCAGCCAAAACAAGATTTCTCCACATGTACAATTTAATGTTATTTTATGATTCATCCTAACGTAGTGCTAACCTTAGCAGAGAATACTAACTACAAGGTCTTGTGATTTTCCATGTACTGAATTGTCTTAGTCAGAGCATACGTCACTTCCTCATTATTCTCTTATTCCGAAGCTTTGTGTGTTCCATCGACTAGACTCTTCAACCTTCTACCTCATAATCTTACATCCAGCAAACTGGATCAGTGTGAATTAGATTTAGTAGCACTGCTCAGTGCATTGTAGTGCACACATATATATTTGCATATATGCTGTATATATGATGCTTTATTAATGTCAAAATATAACAAAATATTTGCTAAAAACAGAGGTTTTGTTTTGTACCAATTGTGAAAAGTAGACTAGCTTGTGTTGAGTTAAGAAAGCATTCATTTCCACAAATTATGAAAAGCATATTTGTCTTAACCGTCTGTATTAACCGTCTGTGTGCGAAGATAAGGCTATCATCTGCTCTTCATCAATAGTGAAACTAAAACCTAATGCTGTATTTGGGTTGTGCATCAACATTGGGAGGGTCAGTCGGTCATCTTGAGCTTTATCTCTGAAAATTGCTTGGACACATCTCACACGTTCCAGTGACAGTTGCTGAGATGTCCACAGGAGCGAAAACCATAATGTATCGGGATCCCATTGAGATGAAAAGGAAATTATGAAGGTATGAATGCTGCTGCTAATAATATTTCTTTCTTCAAAAGTCTTCCCAGCAAACGCGTACTTGTGAAAAATGATAACTTGAACACATTTTAAGTCGCTTTGAATAAAATGCATGAATGTAAACTGCTTTTTTAAACTAGAATTATAGCTGCATTTATGGCAGCAATTGTTACCGACTGACCCTGACGGTTCCATCTGGTCATGAAATTTGAAAAAGAAAATGCCATTAATGTTAACTTTGAAATACTATAGCTTAAAGTACGTTTACGTGTCTGTTATCTACATTTTTAGAGTCATGATATCACCAATACATTGTTGTTCTGGGACAACCACACCGCCTGTTGACTATTTTGAATTTGCTTGAGAATTTTTGAATTCTGAGAACTGTGTCTTAAAAAAACACTATGGGCCATATTTTCATGATCCAAGTGCATGGTCTGAACCGCATGGGCAAGGTGCATTTAGGGCATGTTAGAATTCACTTTTGATAGTTTAATGATGGAAAAAAACGGTACAAAACGTACTGTACCTATTCTTTTATTAGATCATATGTGTTTTGGGCATAAGGTGCAATTGAGTACTGCAGAGATGACATATTTTGTATGCAAACCCCGGAAGCGAGTAAGCATTTAAAGACTTCTGGTTTCTTTGCCCTAAAGTCAATGGGTTTTTTGATTGGGTTTAAGGGAAAAATCAACTGAAATATGGTCTGTGGCTAATAAAACCTCTATATATTTTCACGTTTTAATCTGTGGCATAAAACACAACAGTTATAACCCAATTGTGAATTTTCAAAGCCTTGTTGTGTCTTAAAAAATGGTGGATGCTAACAAGTTGCCAAAAGCGACTACTTTGTTAGACCTCATTACGCATATAAAGTTCACAAATAGTGCAACAATACGTCTTGTATTGCCTTCTCATAAGGACAGTAAATCGCCTTCTCGCTCATTCTGCTTCACAACTCCTTCCTGGTGGAACATTCTTCCTAACTCTGTCCGGTCAACCACATCTCTCACAACATTCAAAAAACTACGTAAAACCCAACTCTTCTGTGAATACCTGACAGACAAATTAAATAAAAAACAGGTAGTCTCTCAACAGGTAGTGGTCTAGCTTTTGTTGAAACCAGTAACTTTTTATTGGCACCTAATGTATTATGGCTCCTGTATGACATATCGCTTGTTGCTCCCTAACTCTATGTAAGTCGCTTTGGATAAAATGACTAAATGTAATTGTTAGAATGTAATATTCTCAATGTCCCCTACAAAATATTATTCTATGGTTGAAAAGTGTAGTCGACGGAACACACAGAGTTGCAGCGCTGGAGACAAAGTTTGACACAGACAACAAGTGCTTGTTTCAATCAGAGTCCAATGTTTATTTGTATGAGGACTAATATTTATAAGATTAAAAGGAGGTGTCATAAAAAACAACAAGGGTGGAAAAAGACAAGACTTGATGTTTAGTCTCATTCCTCCTGAGAACGATCAGATATGATTACAAAGTACTAAGCATCAAAACACATCAGTTCACATCATTAGGAGCCTTGAGATGGAGACCGATAGTCACTCAATCAGTACGACTCTCAACGAGGTTCAAACAACAGGAAAGTAAGGCCCATATTAGGGTGAAGGAAGCTTATACTAATCTTAATGAATACGTATGATAGACAAATGTTCTATTAGAGACAGATGATATATTTAAAGAGGACAGGACGAAATCCAGATTCTCACAGTAATGTAAATGTAAACATAGGCACAAAAAAGTCTAAAATCATTGTTGGGGATTCATTCACGTAGTAATTACTTACAAGGGAACATGTTTTTAATAAACTTTGAGAAAGTTGTTGGAGGATTGCTGGTGGTGACGTTGATATCGAGCGACCATAGTGTATTCTGCAGCCTCTTGTTAGCTTTCTACTTCTGGCGATTGTATTTAGGATTCAAGAATAGCAAATGTTGTGTTAATATGTAAAGAAAAGCTTGATAGACAAAACATGTAAACATCATGAACATTTGTTAATCAAAGAGCTTATTTTTTGTGACCCATGTTTGCTACTTCCCTATTGCGAGTCCTGAACTCATAGCATGGTATACAGTGACTGCTTGTCACATAATACAAAGTATTGATTTGAAATATCTATTTATAGCTTGTTGTAACGAATGCAAACCTTCTGCGAGGAAAAACGCAACCAAGTTGATGGTATTAATGACAGCTCAAACTATACAGTTTAACAATAATTTGCAATAGCGAACTGTTACTATTTAACCTTGGAGCCTATCCTTCTCCACAGTAATACAAGTGTGACCGTTTAATGTCTTGCTTATAAATAATATAAATAATAGGCAAGACAAGCCTTAGAAATACAAGCAAACAGCGTCGAAAGAGTGAGAATTATCAACAAAGTAATAAACATCTAATTTGAGTACAAATCCACATTATAAATAATTGAATTATAACAGAATCGCCACCTATCACATAAAACCAACTAATTTTGTCAAACGTTCATTCAACAGTTATATGCATCCACATTGTAATGTGTATTTGCAATTATTATGGTTTTATTAATGTGTGTTCTGAGCCTGTTTAAATTATAATCCGTAGCACACTGAGTTTTAAAACCGGCCGGCCTCTGCCAAGAGGAGGCGCCTGGGTTCTGTCATGGTGACGTCGGTATGTTTACCTCAGACATTGCCAGCTGCATCTGAGGAAAGCCATAAACCGTTTCTTGAATATATTTCTCCTGAAATTACAGAAATGTTACTATACTAATTATTTTTGAAACATTGATGTTATACAGAGTAGGTAATATTTTTTAGTGTTTGGTATCAAATAACTTAACGTGGAGAAAGATTGAAATTTGTAATGTGTTGATCGTGAATTTTTAAATCGTGACAGTTAACAGGCACATCTGTTAGTTAACTTATGTATTTCAGAATAATCATTTCAGATAAAAGGGCTTAAACTGTATATACTGTATTAACGTTAATAAGGAAAATGGTTATTTGATACATATGTTAATAGTTTATTTTTTTACATTTATGCTCATACACAAAACATACTGGCTGACTAAATAAACGTTTTATGTGTTGCTGCACAAGGAAGAGATTAATAGACATTGACCACTTTTCCACCATCGCGTCGAATCGTTCTCGTTGCTTTATCGTTACCCTCCGTGCCAATCCTAGCCAGCCGGTGCGTAAATGGTTTAATTTTCCATCCCAGGGCTGAAAACGGAACATTTAAGAATGTAAACACAAACGCGTCATTCGCTTCCATCGTAACACAATAGACGAGCTATAACAGCTCTGAGCGCGTTCATTAGCACGATTCAGCACGGTTATCGAACCGTGGGGAAAATTCCGAGCCGAGAACAGTTTGTAATCGTGTCGTGTCGAACCAGGCTCACCTGGAAACAGACTGTAACCGTTTCAGACTGTGCTTAGAATGATTGGGCGCGATGGTGGAAAAATGCTCAAGAGACAAACAAGAACCTGTTGGGTTTAAATAAATACAAACCTCATTTTTCATTGTAATATGTATAAATGTAAACACTTAAAAAATATTGTGCAGACTCAACAAAAAAATGAAGGACTACAGTATGTAGCACAAATGTTATATTGTGAATTGTGTCATGAGCACTGAGCATACTTAGAGTAGAATTTTCTGCAATGTTCGTGTCACTTTTGCGACCAGAATCTTTCCAAGTCATACATTAAAAAAACTGCACTTTCATTTCACAGGAATCTCATCTACACTAAATCATGGCTTTCACAAAACCAAGGTCCTGCAAATTATGCATTCAGAAGTTTAAAACAGAGGAGGAGTTAATGAACCATTGTTTTACTGTCGAGCACAGGAGACAGATCTTTGAAGACACATCTTCTCAATGGAAGCACCGAGATCCAGCACAATCATATAAAGACTTGAAACTATGTGAAAGGTATATCTACAGTATATGACATGTTTGCTTGAAATAAAGTAAGATTCAAGTGTAAAGTGTACATTTTCTGTCATAGATCCCAGACATGTGAGTATGGAGATAACTGCATGAAGGCTCACAGTAAAGAGGAACTTGAGGAATGGAAAAAAAGAATCAAGGATGCTCGCAAAAGAGCTCAGGATGCAGCCGATCAGGGTCTGCTGTCCTATCAAGACCACCTTCTAGAGGAATATAGACACAGCAAAGATAAAGAGAAGATTGTAAGTTATAGTTTATTGAAGTACAATGTTATTTTTCCCTGTGTCTGTGCTGTCAAAATATTGACATTTCGACCGTTATATTCGCATCTGCAGGTGTGCGACAACATTGAAACACTTGAGGTCACAGTCGACTGTGATCCAGATTTAGATTGTGTTTATGTAAGGAAAAAAGGAATCCCGTACACATGGAATTTTACCATTACGTCTAAGGTATGTACAGTATAAAGCCCGATTCAGATGTTGCGTCTAAAACCGCACGGAAAACGCGAGCAGTGCCAATTTTTCTTTTCAAATGACCCGATATATTTAAAATAATGCAAATCCGCGCAAAAAAGACACAAAATTTGGGAGGTCATATTTCTACAAATTTCCCGCCAATCCCTTGGATTAAACGATCATATATGGTTTATCGTACAATACTGGCAAGACATTCAACTTTTAAGGTACTCTTTGGAAACAATTATCTGGCAAAAATGCAAACTAGACACTTTTCAGAGTATATGTGTTTTATTTGGAAAGCTGTAATAAAGAAAGGCTGTCAAACGATTAATCGTGATTAATGTCATCCAGAATAAATGTTTTATTATTATGGTAACATAATGTATATCTATGACCATATTAATTTTTTTACTTATACAAAAACATACACATACTTGTCTGTATGTTTAGGAATTGTTTAAATGTATTAATTTATATTTACCAATAATTTAAATTCTAAATAAAAGTTTATTAATTGTTATATTTTATATTTTTCTTAAATATATTGATTTATGTGTATGTTTTTATAAATACAAAATGAATATGTACAGTACACCAACATATATTATGAAAACACAAATTTTATTCTGGATGCGATTAATCACAATTAATCTTTTGACAGCCCTAAAATAAAGCAAACATTGAAAAAGGATGTATCTGTTTTTCATATTTTGTTGATAATCTCTTGTTAATGACTATAGCAATCACTCTCACGTGTTTTGTATGTTATTTTTAAAAGTAAGGCTGCATATTGAACCTACAGTATAAAGTAAAAAGGTTGTTATTTGTCGCATAAATGATCTAACATTTTAGAGCTAGATTTCATAAGATAAATGTATTAGGGTTTCGCTTATTAAGTTTATGGTCAGGGAGCCTCTCTGTCATCAAAACCAAACGCTGTTCACACCATACGCAAAGCGCATTGCGTTCTTCGCTCTTTATGTAAAATATAAAACAGAAACATTTCGTGTCGGGGAATGTCTTCGCGCATCTGGACGTGTCAAACCATAGGTGTCCATACGTTTTTCGTGTGGATATCGATTGAGGGTAATAGCACCCCGTCCAGTTAAAATTTTTGCATTGTTTTTCAATGTTGCGCAAGTAGTGAAATTCGGTTTTGGTGTAAACACACTTTTACAATTCTCCATAATATTGCATGATCTCTACAGGAACGTTTAGAAGTTGTTGTTTTACTGAAACAAGATGCGGGAGCAAAATTCACCCTTAACAAAGACCCCCACACAGAACAGACGTATTCCATGGGTGACTGGTTTCTGACAAGTGAACCCAGTGATAATCCGAAAGGTAAGTTTGAAAATACACAATAAAGCCTGTTAAACTGTGCATATGAGCTGTGTCTGGATTCTCACTAGTGCACTTTATCAGGTGTCCGCCATTTTTTAGTGTTGTCCTAATTCTGAGTGAATCACTCATTCCCTACATCCGTTTACTACTTTTTACCCACAATGCATTCTGATTTTGAGTTTACATACAATGAACACTGGTTCACTCATTATTTACCATGATACAGCCCGAACAAACCGTCTGATTAGAATCAGCTTGTGCAGGGTGAAAGTAAATGCCATAGATATCAGGTTAATACCGCAAATGCACGTTTATACTTTGTTCTTGTTGACCGTTTTATTTCTACTTTGTGAATATAAACCGATTAAATGAGTGTATGGACGGTGGTGCTCTATTGTTAATATATTAGTGGTGGGCCGTTATCGGGGTTAACGTGCTGCGTTAACGTGAGACTCTTATCGGGCGATAAAAAAAATGTCGCCGTTAATCTATTCTCAAAGTTGGGTTGTGAGCTGGGTCTATACTACGCAAGCTATGATGACTTTTACCTTGATATTTTAGCGCGGATGTATACCTGGCCGAATTTCACTGTAGGGGGCGAGAACGAGTCTTCAAACCTGTATGCCTTACGTTACTGTGAAATTACCACATCACACGTGACGTGCTAACACGGATGCAGCTATGAAGCCGCTGGGTTTGCTTAAGGGAAAATTTATTTTTAAGAAGCTTCCCAATGGAAACCTCGACAAGACTAAGGTTGTTTGCACCTTGTGCAATGTGGAATTTGTTTACTGTAGGAGTTCTTCCAGTCTCAAGTACAATGTAATGTGATTAAGAACTTTAAAAATGTGTAATCTGAGCTAAATGAATCAATTATTAATTATTTATTGCTCTGTTTCTGTCATCTGTGTCTGTGTGTGTGTGTGTGTGTCTGTCTGTCTGTGTGTGTAGGTACATGAGCTCCTTATTTGGGTAACACACATATTAAGAATGCCTTCGGCAGAATTCAAATGAGCCATTTTAATCTAGATTAATTCCAAGATTACAGTGAGATTAATCTAGATTTAAAAAAAAATCTATGCCCACCACTATAATATATTGTAGATATATATATGGTACATATACATATTAATATATATATATATATATATATAATATATGTATTACACATAATAAATGTAATAAAATAAACATGGCAAACAGTTATTCACTTAATTAAAAACTAATACAAAAAAGTGACAAATTTAATATTAAACAATCTATAAAGCCACACAGGTACATTATAAGTGTTATGACGAATGTCCGTGTCCGAAATCTCATTTTCATTCACTTCTTCCCCATACAGTGGACTAATTGCATTTGCTATGTAGGGAATAGTGAACAAGTGAGCGAATTCAGACACACCTCTAGGCTGCGTCCGAAACTGTCAACTTCCATACTATACATCAGGCGAAAATGAGTATGAGTCAAAAGTAGTATGTCCGAAACCTCAGAATGCAAAAAACAGTAGGCGAGAAATCCCTGGATACTGCTTCCACCGAGATTACTGAGTGTGCAACTGATGGACACTACTCTATCCCATGATGCCATGGGGGCTGAGGAATGGTCAAAATTCAAGAGCAGATCAAATAAATATAGCAGAAAACTTCAATTCGGACTTCCGTTTCTAATGTTAGTGCCAATAAAGGAATTTCTAGTGATTACATTTTTATCAATGCTCAAGTGTAGGATGTATTTAATATGTCATAGGTCAAAGAACATATGGGTCACATGATCATAAAACATGGCGGACACAGTATGTCCGAAATGTATGCATACTACTCCCCTTCATACTATAAAGAAAGTACTGTTTTAACTGCCGATAGGTAGTTCAGTACGTACTGTCACAGTATGCAATTTTGGACGCAGCCCTAATCTCACGAAGCCAGACCGGAAGCTTTAGCCGCTTTCTTTGGCCAAACCCTGCCCAAGAGGCCATATGACTGACAGGTAGAGCAACCAATCACGTTTTGTTTTGTGCCATGCCATGTTTAGAGGCATGGAAATGTCCCCGCCATAAGAGACCGGTGTACATTCACGAACGTGTCAAAAGTTAACAGCAAGAAGCTAAATGATTATAAATTAATGCCATGATACTCGCATGCTTTTAAGAAGCGTCTAGTCGATCGTGATGAATTCTTATAGCAACCTTTGTAATTATACATAGCAAGCCTCCAAATAATATATTGTAATTATTTAAATTACATTGTAGTAATTGTAATGTATTCTAATTCTCTCTGCAGTGTACAAAATCCCAGTGTCCTTTACATCTGACCAGCCAGGCCTGTATGAGCAGTGGCTCATGTTGGATTTTGATATGAGACCTGTTCTGAGTTAAAAATTCAGGGTCAAAATTGCAGAGGACATGATAGGAAGACATGATCAGGAAACATCAGAATTAACTTCATCACTCAAGGTCATGCAAAGAAGAAAAAGTGTTGAACATCCTGTAAATTTTGAGCCATGGAGTGAGGGAATCATTCCTTTTTCCAAAAGAAAAGAAGCAGAGCAGGAGCTGCTAAATAAATACAAGCTCTTTGTGAAACCTCTGATAAGCAGAACAATTACCTGTGAAAATTACAAAGAGAGAATGCACAGGTTTTTATACCAGGAGGAAAAGGAAGAAGGTCAACTACTTGCCAGGTATTCGTTTGTCATTTTGCTTTTTCACATAATGATTTATATGACTCCAATAATTGACAAAATGTCTCAACAGGCTATATTGTCAAGGGTCCGTGCAGTTGACGAACAATCTCTCTGATCTCTGGTTTGGAATGAAACGTGCTCTTCCAGGGGAAGTTTTTGCTGTTGTGCATCTGTCTAAACCACTCACCCCTGATACTCCTCAAGGTTACATCATGAAAAGACAAAGCATCAAAGCTCTCGTGAAAGTCGTGGACAGTGATGCACCTATTTATGAGGCAGTGCTGCTAAAAGATACTGTCACAGAGACTAAATTACATCTACAGCTTTCCAAACAATGCTGCACCAACCTTAATCTGGAGAATAAGCAAGAATGTGAGATGGAGGTCCAATTCCAACTAAATCGTCTTTGGTTCTGTGAGATGCACAAGGCTATTGATGATCTCAGAGACCTGGAGAAGGTTTTGCCTGATCTGAAGAGCCGCACCATTCATATTTCAAACCAGTCAGATACTGGGGACTTAAATGAGCAGCAAAAAGCTGCAATGAACTTCATCCTGAGTGCAACAGATAACACGGACAGTGTGCCACCCTTGTTGATTTATGGACCTTTTGGAACAGGGAAAACTATGACCCTCGCCAATATGGCCCGGACTCTTGTGCAGGAACCGCAGAACAAAATCTTGATTTGTACACACACAAACAGGTAAATTCTAATGTATCACAAATCAGTAAGCAAATAAACTAGTCACACTTGATTTACAATGCAGAACTGTATCTGTTTATTAACATTATCTCTCTCAATCTGTCTCAATGCAGCTCAGCTGATCTTTATGTTGAAACATATTTCCACCAATATGTAACTGATCATCCTGAAGTCAGACCCCTGAGAATAAAAGCAATGGAAAAGAGCCAACAATTCACTGATCCTATCACACGACAGTACTGTCATTTATCGAAGGATGGCTTTTACTTTGAATTTCCAGACAAAGCTGTCCTGGATTCTACACGAATCATAATAACAACAACTTCAATGGCTCGCTACTTCCTCAGCATGAGTCTCCCTGAACACTACTTCAGTCACATTCTGATCGATGAAGCCTCTCAGATGTTGGAGTGTGAAGCTCTAATGGCACTGGGCCTGGGAGGTAAGATGACGCGTGTTGTTTTAGCAGGAGATCACATGCAGATGGGACCCAAACTCTTCTCTGTGACACAAGAAAAATGCTCAGACCATACGCTGCTCAGTCGCCTTTTCTATCACTACCAAGCTGAAAACAATACCGCAGCCAAACAAAGTCGAATCATTTTTAGTGAAAACTACCGCTCTACAAAGGACATAGTGGACTTTGTATCAGAACATTTTTATGAGATGAGCAATCAAAGAGATGTAAGAGTGATCAAGGCTAGAGGAGATGTGCCCTCTCATCCAGAGCAACATGCCTTGCAGTTCCATCATGTAAGAGGAGAATGTCATTTAGACCCAACAACCATGTCCTGGTTCAATGCTGAAGAAATTCAAAGTGTTGTTGACATTGTGCAAGAGATAATGAGAAACTGGCCTGCTGAGTGGAAAGATCTAGATCCAGCATCAATCTGTGTTCTTTCACAAGGTCGACAGGTACTGATGAACTAGCATTTATTTAATACTATAATTAATGGTCTCCTGCTAAATGTGTTAAAAATCGAGCTGGCGCTTTTGCTTCTCTTGTGTCTAAGGTAAATGAAATAAGAAAAAGACTTCGCAATGTAACTGTGGAGAATGCAGAAAATGTGCAAGGTATGAATGACTTCACAACTGATTATTGTACCCATTTCTTGATTTTTAAATACATATAATGACTGCCTTTGCTCATATTTCTAGGAAAACAATTCCGAGTAATTGTGATTTCAACTGTGCACACCAAGGACAGCCTGTTGGACACCAACCTGTCCTGTCTCGAGTTTTTCAATGACAGACGTGTGCTGAACACTGTTATGACAAGGGCTCAATCTCAAATAGTTGTAGTTGGAGATGCAGCTGCACTCTCTCACTTTGGAACATGTTGTAGACTTTGGATGTCTTACATAGAGCATTGCATTGACAAGGGAAGTGCCCATCATCTTGTAGAGAATTTCTGGAAACAGGATCTCCTTGAGTTATCAAAGCTCTCCAGAAGTGAAGATGAAGATATCAGCGATAGTGAATCAACCACATCTGAGATTTCAAACATAGATGATCCAATACTTAAAGAGCTTCTTGAAAATGAAAACATAAACATCTCACTGACAGATGAAGGCTTGTTTCCTGTTTTACAAAATGAACTTGTCAGAAATTATGTCAACCAAATCCAAGAAGGAGATTCCAGCCATTTACATAATAACTCCTCTCTCCACAAATGTGAATTAGACATGAAAAGTTTTTGGCAAGGTTATGCTAGATCACTTAATGACCCCACATTAAGAATTGCCATCAAGGGCAGAAAAAATTTTGGACATTCATTCCCTGGAGACAAGGTAGAAGTGGAGATCACAAATCATAAATCAAATCCTCCAATGGGAAAAGTAATCCAGGTTCTTGAAAGTGCAGATACCCTTAAAGAATTTGTCTGCACCATTGAAAAACATGACAATCAGGTTATGACACCAATTAACCCATGTATTTGCAAAATCTTTACTCCATTTTGGAAGGACAAACCAAATCACATTGCAGTACGAAATCCACAGGACTGCACAATACAGAGGTTCATTAAAATAAACGAAGAAACCCAAAGAAATTATCTCTTTGTTGTCAGGGTTTTGACGTGGAGAGAGGGTAACATGATTCCCTTGGGAACTGTTGTGGGATTGTTTTCTAAAAAAGAATCTCTAGAAGGTGGTTTGAAGGTTCTTGACATAGAGTTCCAGTTGAGGAGGAAACTTCATTCAGCTGTGGAAAGAGAGATGAAAGATCTTCAAGCTCTCCAAGTGTTTGAAGATGGACGAGAAGATTACCGACACCTCCCAACATTTACCCTAGATTCAGAAGTTTCAAAGGACCTTGATGATGCAATCAGTGTGAGGGATTTAGGAGAGTGCTTTGAAATAGGAGTTCACATTTCTGATGTTGCAAGCTATGTAAGCAAAGACAGTGAACTGGACAAATATGCAAGACAGCAGTGTACTGCATTCTATTCCCCTGAGAGAGAGCCAACATATATGTTTCCTAAAGAGCTAAGTGTCAAGTTCTTCAGTATAATCCCTGACTGCGACAGACGAGCCATCTCTTTGATTTCAGAAGTTGACAAAAAGACATATTGTATAAAAAGAAGATACTTTGTCAAGTCCGTAATTCGCTCCAAAAGGAGGTTTTCTTATGGTGAAGCTGAAGATATCCTTAAAAAGGTTCAGCATTTTGACCCCCTTGAAGTCTGCCTTGTGATAGCATGCTTCTTTGCAGATGTACACAGGAAATCCAGGAAACAAGAAGACTGGTGCTACAAAGATCCCGATGAGGGCGTACCCCTCGGAAGACGACGATCCCACAGAATTATTGAGGAGCTGATGATCATGTTTAACCACACGGTTGCTGACCGGCTTCTGTTTGATGCATCAACAAGGAGTCAGACTCCAGTAAGATGCCAAGAAATGCCTAAATTCGCTGAAGTTGAAGACCTTTTGGACAAGAATGCTTCTTTGGTTCCTCTTTCTGCTCACCTCTCATGTCAAGCTGATTCATGTAAAACTAATTATCACAAAATGAGAGGCCAAAGGTTGGGTAGTACTAACAGCAGCATCCCAAACCCAGAGGAAGCTGTTTCTGAAACCTTTCCTATATTGAAATCTCTCTTGGAATGTCTTAGGACAGCAGCACAGGACAGAGACATCTCCAGCATCATTGACTTTATTACAACTGATGACATTCATCCTCAGCTTCTTCCTATTGCTATTGCATTTCGGAAACTCTTTCAGAGAGCGTCTATTTTGTGCTCAAATTCAACGCATACCTCAAGAATTGGGCACTGTGATTTAAATCTTGACAGCTATACATGGGCCTCATCTCCAATCCGAAGATACATAGATGTTATTGTGCAGCGTCTTCTTCATTCTGTGATTGACAAGACAGATGTCAGTTACACACCAAATGACATTCATCTTTCTTGTCTTGAATTTTCAAGAAAAAATAACAATCAGTCAACATATGACAAGAAAGTACATGCACTACATTTTGCATCAAAACTGTCGATTCAGAATGAAAGGAAAGTGGCATACATTGTTGAACTCACTCCTTCAGGAACAAACTTCACAGTGTCTTTTCCACTAAACAGAGATTCTATGCCAACCAAGACTGACATTATGTTTAGGGACCTTCAGCTGGCAGATCAACCACAGGTTGATGAAACAAACAGCAGCATTATCTTGAAATGGGTGCGTAGGATATATTCATTCTCCAATCCTGACATACACGCTGAAGTCAAACAACAAAATCCAAGCACAGCCATGGCGTATGTCTCCACAGAGGCCTGGAAAAGCATAGTAGCTGCTCTCAAAGATGAAAATTGGGAATTGATGTTTTCCTTGATTGATAAACTTGCCTCAACAACTTCCGTACGACGATTCCAGAAAAGATTGATACAAGGCCCAAATTTAGGAGCAGACCAATTTGATCCCATAAAAGACCATTATGTTGAGCTGTCACTGAGATTAAAGCAAGGTGATGCGGTCGAGGTGCAGCTAGGAACATCCACAATTCGAGGATTACTGACACCAGCAGTTCAGCTGTTTGCTGTGCATCCAAAATTTGAGATCTGTTTGGAGCATGTGAAAGATCCAATCAAGTGTTTTTCAAAATATGCAATCCACTCATCAAGGAATCAATACAACACATATATGGATTACCAGGCAACATGGGCACCTATTTGTGAAATGGAGTCAGTAACCAGCGCTGTGGCAGAAAATGAGAGCATTGTTTTAGAAGATGTACCATTGAAATGGGAAACATCTCATCCAGAAAAGCTTCACGGTTTTTTTCTACTTCCACTGAATAAAAAAGCTCAGTGGTCTATTGAATCTGACCTCAAGAAGTGTTACCTTTGTATTAGAGCTAGGATTCACAAAAGTCAAGGGAGTCCATATTTGCAGAACTCTCAGTGTGATGATCTAATGAATATCCAAACTATCATCTGGGTAGCACATGGTGTTATCACAAGTACCGAAGAAAAGAAATCCAAAGTATCCGAAAATTTACAGATTAATTTTCAGATTAATCATATGCCAATGACAAAAATTCCAGATGTGATCTTCTCCGAGAGCAAGCGATTCACAGTGGAGCTAGTTCCAAAGCTTCTGCCAGATGTGTAAGATAAAAAACATTAAATACAAATTATAGGTTTACTAAGCAATTTGTTTGAATATTTGTTTTACTTGTCATGCTTGTGTATCTTCTGCAAGCAAATATTCAACAGACAACACATATCATTTGTGTGCTTCATTGTATTTTTATTTTACAGACGCAAAGAGAATGCACTTGACAGTCTGACCAAAGCTAACCAACTTGTGAAAAATATTGCCATGGGCAGGAGAATCAGCTCTGAAACTGGTACTGCAGATTAGTTTTAAATCTAGGTTTTAAAAGCTTTTTACCTTAAAAAAGGACTTTTCTGTAGCTGTTTACTATTACATCACTTCAGTCCAAACCGTTTCTTAGTAACACAAAGCAGAACTATTGCCTGAACTATTCCTTATTTGCCTCTATATTAACTTCTTATGCTCACTATTATCAAATAGTACCCATCTAAAATCACCCTTACCACTCTCTCCCAATAGGATGTACATTCTCACAGGGGATAAGAACAGGATTTGAAATCAACAACTATCTGCCACCAGGATTTCATCTTAACGAAAGTCAATGTTCAGCAATAAGAAAAGCGCTGGTCAACCCATTTACTCTTATCCAAGGACCACCGGGTAAGGGTCATTTTCTGAAATATTTTTGCCTAGGCCATGTGGTGTAAAAATTTATGTAAGGATCTAGACTACATCACTTTCATTTGAAATTAAACATGTTTACATCATAAATGTAGATTTCATGGATAGAAATGAAATGTATACCCTGAAGTCCCATTGGATTGAAGCATCGGCCAAATGCATAAATGTAAAGTATACATGTATTGAATAATGATTCCTGCACTTATTCACAGGGACTGGAAAAACAGTTGTCGGTGTCCATATTGTGTACTGGTTACTCGAGAAAATCCAAAAACTTCCCACCTATATTGGTCAAAAGAAAAGAGCCATTCTGTACTGTGGACCTTCAAATAAATCTGTTGATGTCGTAGCAGGTATGTTTTTGCAAACTCTATTTGGTATATATATATATATATATTGCTTCCAGTCTATCACATGGAACATGGAAAGTTAAACACATGGATTGTAGGACACAGCCGGCACAGTGTGCTCAGTTGTGTACCGCACATTTTACATTTTGTTATTAAGTCAAGAGTGTTTCTTGTGGACAATTTGGACAGTATGCACAGTGTATATATGCACTATTTAATGGTAAAATAGGCCTATTAGGGTAGTTTGCAATTCCAAACATAGCTAATAATTAAACAGTGGAGCCGACATTACATAGTGTAACTTTAGCTTAACATGGATGTAAAATCACAGCAACTTAATAATGCAAGTTTATTGTAGGTCATCTCTTAAAACTTCAAAAAGAACTTCGACCTCTGAGAGTCTACAGTGATCAGGTGGAGATGCTGGAATTTCCTTACCCAGGCTGTAATCTAAAACTGTCACGGCATTCCAAAAGAGTGGAAAAACCCAGGACAGATCTCAGGTACTTGCAGTTTAAAAATACAGAATATCTATTATACATTTGTAAACGCTAGGTTTGGTTTTGGTACCTCTATTTTTAAAGTTTCATTAATTAATAAAAAGACAAGACATGTCAAAATAAATAAACATATATTTAGAAATTCTAATAAAAATGTTAATGATACTGTAATGAAATGTATTGCAACAGATGTTTATTGTTGTTGGTTTGATAGTTCCATGGCACTCCACCATCTGATTCGACAGCATAGCAACCCGTCCTCTGGACAAATACAGGCTTTTGATATGAAAATTCAAAGAGGAGATCAACTCACAAAAGAAGAAATGAACTGGTATATGAGTTTTAATATCTACTGTACATATATTTTGTGTACTCTCAATTCTTCAGGACCACAAATCTGTATTTCTTTGGTTTACTTTGTATTTGTAATAAAATTGTTGATTTTCCTAGCAATGAAAAGCTGCTATGTTTTCCACAGCTACAAAGAAGTCCTCCAAAAGGCTCGGAAACATGAATTATTACAGCACGATGTCATCTTGTGCACCTGCACTGCTGCCTCACAACCTGCATTAGCTGATGCCCTTGACTTAAAACAGATCGTCATTGATGAATGTGCCATGGCAACAGAACCGGAAGCCTTTATTCCTCTAGTGGCCCATAAACCTGAGCAGGTGATTTTGACCATGATTTGGCCGTCTGAGACATATTTTGAGAATCATAAAGGATTCCTCTGATCATAGGCAAAAACTGGAGTCTTGTCACAAAACCAATGACATTAAACTCTGGATGAGTCTTCTTGCGTGTGTTGTGTCTTTACCGTCATACAGTCTGACATGAATCGCAATTGAGATCCAACAGTGTGGAATGACTTTTGGCTGGGATAACATCTGTATAGTATAACATGCAATCCTAAAATCTACTTTAATTGTCTCTTACCCTACAAATGTAATTATTTATTGTTGTAGATTGTTCTTCTTGGCGACCATATGCAGCTACAACCTGTTGTCCATTGTGATGTTGCGGCGAGGTTGGGCATGAAAAAATCTATTTTTGAACGTTACATGGAAAACGCATTGATGCTTGATGTTCAATACAGAATGGTAAGAAATTATATATCTAAGTATGGTTTTAATATAACAATTTGATACTACATGTAATGTTAAATATTACATTTGACTTAAATACTAAAAATGTTTTTGTTCCTATTACAGCAAAAAGACATTTGTGCATTTCCATCCAAGCAGTTCTACGATGATATGTTAAATACTTACAAACAACACAAACCGGGTCTTTTCCTAAATGAATTTCAAGGCCAAACGTCTGTCATCTTCGGTCATGTCGAAGGGACAGAGAGAAGTCTGGTGGTCTCAACCGAACAAGGGAATGAAAATTCAAAGGCAAATGAAGAAGAGGCTAAAGAAACGGTAAGAGAGCAGAAAACTCCCTAACTCGACATACCTGCCAGATGATTCGAAAATATAAGAAAATACTTATTTAAAACAATACCCCTTTATCAAACAATCTAACATGAGACCACAGGAATTTCGTGGTGGTGTAGGGCAATGTGAAGATAACTGACCTGCTGCCTCATTACAGTCTGACAGAAGATACATTAATGACTGAGTAAAATATCTTTCAAAAATATACAACCAAATATATATACCCACAGATTTACTACACACATCACGGTTAAACTATACCATTGTAAAAGCCATAGTTAATAATAAACTCTTTTAACTTGGAGGCGTAAAAAAAAGTACCTGAAACAGCAACAGGTGGTTTATCCGTTAGAATAAATCTCGTAAAATCCAGCAGAAATAAAACAACGTGTTGATGTTAATCCGGCGTTTCTACTATTGTCAGTTTGTAAAATCCGGCGGGAAGCATTCGGTTCCCGCGCTTCTAGTTTAAATTCCTCCCGGCTCCCGCCTCACACGTACATCTGCTTCCGCCTCACACGTACATCTGCTTCCGCCTCACACGTACATCTGCTTCCTCAAGGGGGCGCTTATTCTCTATTGAACCAAATTCATAATGGCATTTCTTTTCTAACTGGACTCTCTAAAAACAGTAGCCTATTCTTTCAAAGTAAAAGTTTGTTCTGCTTTTTCATTACACTATTTCTCTTCAGGTGCGGATCGCCAGACTTTTGATTCGGACTGGAATACAACAGAACGATATCGCTGTTCTGACGCCGTATAACGCGCAAGTGCTGAATATCAGCGAGACGCTGCGGCGCGAGGGCGTGGGTGACGTCATAGTCAACACCATCATGAAGAGTCAAGGTAAAACAGATACAAGTGCACTGGGGTCATAACCTACTCAGTACACAGAATATTTATTTATATTCATTTTCCAAATTCCTTTATCTGTATTATTGTGAGGAGTGTTTATATTTTTCACCTTTCTGTGCTCGATCTCTACTGGGGTGAAACTCTTAATAATGTTGGGGTTCAACTTTTTTGATGAATGTATGTTTTTACATTAGATACGGCATATTTTACTGAAATAAAGTCCCGTGTCTTTTGTTTCTTTAATCACAGGGAGTGAATGGAAATATGTCATCTTGTCTACTGTGCGCTCTTGTCCGGAGTCTGATATAGAGCCACAGCCAACCAAATCCTGGATAACAAAACATCTTGGATTCATCATGGACCCTCACCAACTCAATGTGGCCATCACTAGAGCACAAGAAGGCTTGTGCATCATCGGTAAGTTTATGTTGTCTGCTCCCATTTTAATGTGTTATTTATTTTAAGTTACTTAATTACAATTCTTTAATGATGGTATTTTGACAGGTAATGAGAAATTATTAAGGTGTAGCAATTTATGGAAAAACCTTCTGGATCATTATCAGAAGAGCAGATGTGTGGTGAATCCCGCAAGCAAAATCCAGGTTAAAAAACCACCCAGTACGTCATCAAGCACTGGGAGAAATTACAGACGATGACTCACTTTTTCTACAAATCAATCATTTTGATAATCTTTTAATATTAGTTATGAACTATACAATATACTATCTCTACCTTTACCAATTTGTGCTGTATCATTTTATAAGATGTAAATTAAGTGTTTGAAAATACTCTATAGCAGACATTTAGAGGGTTTTTTGGACCCACAGATGATTTAGTTGTATTTATTTAGCTTTGCCTAACATTATCTAGTTTTGTGTTTTAAGCAACTATTATGTGTAACCCATGGAAACCAGAAGGACATTTATCTATTTATTTAATAAAATTACTTACTAGTTAGTCTTATTTACTCAATTTGCTTTGATGAACTGAGGTTAACATATGTAAACTATATTTTAACTGTACCGAAAAGCTGTGTATATAGACAATAATATTCAGTGAAAATATTCAGTGAAGATGCTTGCAATGTTTATATTTGTCCACCTGATGGCACCATACTGTATATACAGTGCCCTCCACTATTATTGGCACCCTTTGTTAATATGTGAAAAGAAGACTGTAAAAATAAATCTGCATTGTTTCTCCTTTTGATCTCTGATTAAAAAAATCTACAATATTCCAACATTTCATAAAAGTAAAACAATTTGAAGTGGAGTGAATATCACATTATGATTTTTTCTTCTCTAATACACCACAATTACCTCCATTTGCATGAGCCTTTTCTTTTATGTCTGAGGAGGTTTGATATAATATGTGGCAAGTCATCTGAGTCCATTCCTTCATACAGAATCTCTGAAGAGCCTTCAAATGTTGGTGATCTATTATCTTTATTTCATCCCACTCATTTTCTATAGTGTTGAGGTCAGGGAACTGGGATGCACTGAATAAGTTTGGTGTAGTTTTGCAGCAGATTTGCCAGTAACTTACTGTAGATTTATTTTACAATTTTGTTTTAAATATAAACTTACCTGGATCTTTTATTTTCTTAAATAAGACTAAATATCTTAGGTTTCTTCTCTTCTCTTGTTATGTAAATGTATAGTAATTTATGAAGTTTTACATATTTTTACTAGAAAATAAACAAAAATGCTCTGCAAGAATGTCATATTATGCAGTGTAATGCCAGTAATGAGGCCCGTCTCTTCTTGCTCACAAGTGTTTTAATTTTGATTAAAGTGAAGTTTAACTCAAATGAAAAACAGTACCAATAGGAAATATTAAGTAATGATCAAATCTACAGTAAGCTACTGGCAAACCTGCTGCAAAATTACAGACACGTTTTACAGTGTGCCTATGGCAGGATCTTGATTTTGCGTTCAGTAAAACATTTTTTGACAAATCAAAACTTACATTTAAGCATTTGGCAGATGCTTTTATCCAAAGCGACTTACATTAATTGCATTTTACTATACATTCTCTGTATGTGCATTCCCTGGGATCGAACCCATCATCTCAGCGTTGCTAGAACCATGCTCTAACCACTGAGCTACAGGAAAGCTTTAAAGGTATAATATTGTGTTGTTAATTTGACATTGTCAGATTGTCAGTGTGATATAATCTGTGTAAGGTTAGTTTCTTGTGTACATTAGATGATGGGGGGCCTCATTTTGTTATCAGTTTAGGGCCCCCAAAATGCTAGGTCCGGCCTGTTTTGGTCTTTATACAAATAATAATTCAGCTTCTAAAAACAAAATTATTCCAATTTTATTGTCTCATATTGGGTTTAAATTTAATTTTGCCCCCAAATGTGTTGTGCGATTAATTAGATTAATTAATTGGCACATCGTGTAATTAATTAGTGAAAAATTGTAACCGCTTTACAGCCCCAATTTCTTCACATTGCTCATTTTGGTTTAGCTTTAGTGGCTTTTATATTGTCTCTTTTTCAGTGACCTAAAAGAGAAACATCTGAGCTACCTGATGCTAGCTGTGCACTGAAAACAATTCGAAATAACATGATTAAACCCAAAGGTTTGTAAGAAAGCATTTCTGTCATATTACTTTACTCTAACATGCACTGTAAGAGAAACTGATAAGCGCACCCGGTGAAGGATTTATGATGTTAATCGTATTGTTTTTATCTAATGGAAATTAACACAGCTATATTAGATGTTGACACGCACCCTTTTCTTATTTATGTTTCACAACTTCCCTAAGATGAAAGTATTTAGTTTCTGATTAATAATCTATTACTGGGAACTGCTGATCTGGTAGTTCTGGTTGTTTGTTATAAAACGTATAATGGTTCCTTACATTCCTGCTGATACGAGATGTATTCGTCTAGTTGCTAAAGCAACAATCAAATCATAGTAAAATAAGATCATGTTCCCATGTTCGTCTTTGTCAAACGCGTCTAAATGTTCAAAATCAACAGCCAAACATTTGTAATATAGCGCACAGAGCTTATGATGAGCTTTGGTCGTTTCATTACGGAATTACCTCAAATTTGACCTAGGATCATTTGCATGATGTGTTTCATATAAACAAGGCATGCTGTATTACAGCAAGCAAGTCTAAACAGGTTTGTTAACTAATTTGCATACATTTCCTGTTTGCAGCTTGGCAATGGATCTGCAGTATATTCAGCAGGCATGTTTATTGTCCATGGATATAATCATGTGTTATTAAATAACCCCAATTCTCATTTGCTTAATGTGCACTTCTGAGGGTCGAACAAAATGTTTGACTTAGTTGTGTTTTCTGTTATGTTTTCTCCAGCCAAAACAAGATTTCTCCACATGTACATTTTAATGTTATTTTATGATTCATCCTAACGTAGTGCTAACCTTAGCAGAGAATACTAACTACAAGGTCTTGTGATTTTCCATGTACTGAATTGTCTTAGTCAGAGCATACGTCACTTCCTCATTATTCTCTTATTCCGAAGCTTTGTGTGTTCCATCGACTAGACTCTTCAACCTTCTACCTCATAATCTTACATCCAGCAAACTGGATCAGTGTGAATTAAATTTAGTAGCACTGCTCAGTGCATTGTAGTGCACACATATATATTTGCATATATGCTGTATATATGATGCTTTATTAATGTCAAAATATAACAAAATATTTGCTAAAAACAGAGGTTTTGTTTTGTACCAATTGTGAAAAGTAGACTAGCTTGTGTTGAGTTAAGAAAGCATTCATTTCCACAAATTATGAAAAGCATATTTGTCTTAACCGTCTGTATTAACCGTCTGTGTGCGAAGATAAGGCTATCATCTGCTCTTCATCAAAAGTGAAACTAAAACCTAATGCTGTATTTGGGTTGTGCATCAACATTGGGAGGGTCAGTCGGTCATCTTGAGCTTTATCTCTGAAAATTGCTTGGACACATCTCACACGTTCCAGTGACAGTTGCTGAGATGTCCACAGGAGCGAAAACCATAATGTATCGGGATCCCATTGAGATGAAAAGGAAATTATGAAGGTATGAATGCTGCTGCTAATAATATTTCTTTCTTCAAAAGTCTTCCCAGCAAACGCGTACTTGTGAAAAATGATAACTTGAACACATTTTAAGTCGCTTTGAATAAAATGCATGAATGTAAACTGCTTTTTTAAACTAGAATTATAGCTGCATTTATGGCAGCAATTGTTACCGACTGACCCTGACGGTTCCATCTGGTCATGAAATTTGAAAAAGAAAATGCCATTAATGTTAACTTTGAAATACTATAGCTTAAAGTACGTTTACGTGTCTGTTATCTACATTTTTAGAGTCATGATATCACCAATACATTGTTGTTCTGGGACAACCACACCGCCTGTTGACTATTTTGAATTTGCTTGAGAATTTTTGAATTCTGAGAACTGTGTCTTAAAAAAACACTATGGGCCATATTTTCATGATCCAAGTGCATGGTCTGAACCGCATGGGCAAGGTGCATTTAGGGCATGTTAGAATTCACTTTTGATAGTTTAATGATGGAAAAAAACGGTACAAAACGTACTGTACCTATTCTTTTATTAGATCATATGTGTTTTGGGCATAAGGTGCAATTGAGTACTGCAGAGATGACATATTTTTGTATGCAAACCCCGGAAGCGAGTAAGCATTTAAAGACTTCTGGTTTCTTTGCCCTAAAGTCAATGGGTTTTTTGATTGGGTTTAAGGGAAAAATCAACTGAAATATGGTCTGTGGCTAATAAAACCTCTATATATTTTCACGTTTTAATCTGTGGCATAAAACACAACAGTTATAACCCAATTGTGAATTTTCAAAGCCTTGTTGTGTCTTAAAAAATGGTGGATGCTAACAAGTTGCCAAAAGCGACTACTTTGTTAGACCTCATTACGCATATAAAGTTCACAAATAGTGCAACAATACGTCTTGTATTGCCTTCTCATAAGGACAGTAAATCGCCTTCTCGCTCATTCTGCTTCACAACTCCTTCCTGGTGGAACATTCTTCCTAACTCTGTCCGGTCAACCACATCTCTCACAACATTCAAAAAACTACGTAAAACCCAACTCTTCTGTGAATACCTGACAGACAAATTAAATAAAAAACAGGTAGTCTCTCAACAGGTAGTGGTCTAGCTTTTGTTGAAACCAGTAACTTTTTATTGGCACCTAATGTATTATGGCTCCTGTATGACATATCGCTTGTTGCTCCCTAACTCTATGTAAGTCGCTTTGGATAAAATGACTAAATGTAATTGTTAGAATGTAATATTCTCAATGTCCCCTACAAAATATTATTCTATGGTTGAAAAGTGTAGTCGACGGAACACACAGAGTTGCAGCGCTGGAGACAAAGTTTGACACAGACAACAAGTGCTTGTTTCAATCAGAGTCCAATGTTTATTTGTATGAGGACTAATATTTATAAGATTAAAAGGAGGTGTCATAAAAAACAACAAGGGTGGAAAAAGACAAGACTTGATGTTTAGTCTCATTCCTCCTGAGAACGATCAGATATGATTACAAAGTACTAAGCATCAAAACACATCAGTTCACATCATTAGGAGCCTTGAGATGGAGACCGATAGTCACTCAGGTCAGTACGACTCTCAACGAGGTTTAAACAACAGGAAAGTAAGGCCCATATTAGGGTGAAGGAAGCTTATACTAATCTTAATGAATACGTATGATAGACAAATGTTCTATTAGACACAGATGATATATTTAAAGAGGACAGGACGAAATCCAGATTCTCACAGTAATGTAAATGTAAACATAGGCACAAAAAAGTCTAAAATCATTGTTGGGGATTCATTCACGTAGTAATTACTTACAAGGGAACATGTTTTTAATAAACTTTGAGAAAGTTGTTGGAGGATTGCTGGTGGTGACGTTGATATCGAGCGACCATAGTGTATTCTGCAGCCTCTTGTTAGCTTTCTACTTCTGGCGATTGTATTTAGGATTCAAGAATAGCAAATGTTGTGTTAATATGTAAAGAAAAGCTTGATAGACAAAACATGTAAACATCATGAACATTTGTTAATCAAAGAGCTTATTTTTTGTGACCCATGTTTGCTACTTCCCTATTGCGAGTCCTGAACTCATAGCATGGTATACAGTGACTGCTTGTCACATAATACAAAGTATTGATTTGAAATATCTATTTATAGCTTGTTGTAACGAATGCAAACCTTCTGCGAGGAAAAACGCAACCAAGTTGATGGTATTAATGACAGCTCAAACTATACAGTTTAACAATAATTTGCAATAGCGAACTGTTACTATTTAACCTTGGAGCCTATCCTTCTCCACAGTAATACAAGTGTGACCGTTTAATGTCTTGCTTATAAATAATATAAATAATAGGCAAGACAAGCCTTAGAAATACAAGCAAACAGCGTCGAAAGAGTGAGAATTATCAACAAAGTAATAAACATCTAATTTGAGTACAAATCCACATTATAAATAATTGAATTATAACAGAATCGCCACCTATCACATAAAACCAACTAATTTTGTCAAACGTTCATTCAACAGTTATATGCATCCACATTGTAATGTGTATTTGCAATTATTATGGTTTTATTAATGTGTGTTCTGAGCCTGTTTAAATTATAATCCGTAGCACACTGAGTTTTAAAACCGGCCGGCCTCTGCCAAGAGGAGGCGCCTGGGTTCTGTCATGGTGACGTCGGTATGTTTACCTCAGACATTGCCAGCTGCATCTGAGGAAAGCCATAAACCGTTTCTTGAATATATTTCTCCTGAAATTACAGAAATGTTACTATACTAATTTTTTTTGAAACATTGATGTTATACCGAGTAGGTAATATTTTTTAGTGTTTGGTATCAAATAACTTAACGTGGAGAAAGATTGAAATTTGTAATGTGTTGATCGTGAATTTTTAAATCGTGACAGTTAACAGGCACATCTGTTAGTTAACTTATGTATTTCAGAATAATCATTTCAGATAAAAGGGCTTAAACTGTATATACTGTATTAACGTTAATAAGGAAAATGGTTATTTGATACATATGTTAATAGTTTATTTTTTTACATTTATGCTCATACACAAAACATACTGGCTGACTAAATAAACGTTTTATGTGTTGCTGCACAAGGAAGAGATTAATAGACATTGACCACTTTTCCACCATCGCGTCGAATCGTTCTCGTTGCTTTATCGTTACCCTCCGTGCCAATCCTAGCCAGCCGGTGCGTAAATGGTTTAATTTTCCATCCCAGGGCTGAAAACGGAACATTTAAGAATGTAAACACAAACGCGTCATTCGCTTCCATCGTAACACAATAGACGAGCTATAACAGCTCTGAGCGCGTTCATTAGCACGATTCAGCACGGTTATCGAACCGTGGGGAAAATTCCGAGCCGAGAACAGTTTGTAATCGTGTCGTGTCGAACCAGGCTCACCTGGAAACAGACTGTAACCGTTTCAGACTGTGCTTAGAATGATTGGGCGCGATGGTGGAAAAATGCTCAAGAGACAAACAAGAACCTGTTGGGTTTAAATAAATACAAACCTCATTTTTCATTGTAATATGTATAAATGTAAACACTTAAAAAATATTGTGCAGACTCAACAAAAAAATGAAGGACTACAGTATGTAGCACAAATGTTATATTGTGAATTGTGTCATGAGCACTGAGCATACTTAGAGTAGAATTTTCTGCAATGTTCGTGTCACTTTTGCGACCAGAATCTTTCCAAGTCATACATTAAAAAAACTGCACTTTCATTTCACAGGAATCTCATCTACACTAAATCATGGCTTTCACAAAACCAAGGTCCTGCAAATTATGCATTCAGAAGTTTAAAACAGAGGAGGAGTTAATGAACCATTGTTTTACTGTCGAGCACAGGAGACAGATCTTTGAAGACACATCTTCTCAATGGAAGCACCGAGATCCAGCACAATCATATAAAGACTTGAAACTATGTGAAAGGTATATCTACAGTATATGACATGTTTGCTTGAAATAAAGTAAGATTCAAGTGTAAAGTGTACATTTTCTGTCATAGATCCCAGACATGTGAGTATGGAGATAACTGCATGAAGGCTCACAGTAAAGAGGAACTTGAGGAATGGAAAAAAAGAATCAAGGATGCTCGCAAAAGAGCTCAGGATGCAGCCGATCAGGGTCTGCTGTCCTATCAAGACCACCTTCTAGAGGAATATAGACACAGCAAAGATAAAGAGAAGATTGTAAGTTATAGTTTATTGAAGTACAATGTTATTTTTCCCTGTGTCTGTGCTGTCAAAATATTGACATTTCGACCGTTATATTCGCATCTGCAGGTGTGCGACAACATTGAAACACTTGAGGTCACAGTCGACTGTGATCCAGATTTAGATTGTGTTTATGTAAGGAAAAAAGGAATCCCGTACACATGGAATTTTACCATTACGTCTAAGGTATGTACAGTATAAAGCCCGATTCAGATGTTGCGTCTAAAACTGCACGGAAAACGCGAGCAGTGCCAATTTTTCTTTTCAAATGACCCGATATATTTAAAATAATGCAAATCCGCGCAAAAAAGACACAAAATTTGGGAGGTCATATTTCTACAAATTTCCCGCCAATCCCTTGGATTAAACGATCATATATGGTTTATCGTACAATACTGGCAAGACATTCAACTTTTAAGGTACTCTTTGGAAACAATTATCTGGCAAAAATGCAAACTAGACACTTTTCAGAGTATATGTGTTTTATTTGGAAAGCTGTAATAAAGAAAGGCTGTCAAACGATTAATCGTGATTAATGTCATCCAGAATAAATGTTTTATTATTATGGTAACATAATGTATATCTATGACCATATTAATTTTTTTACTTATACAAAAACATACACATACTTGTCTGTATGTTTAGGAATTGTTTAAATGTATTAATTTATATTTACCAATAATTTAAATTCTAAATAAAAGTTTATTAATTGTTATATTTTATATTTTTCTTAAATATATTGATTTATGTGTATGTTTTTATAAATACAAAATGAATATGTACAGTACACCAACATATATTATGAAAACACAAATTTTATTCTGGATGCGATTAATCACAATTAATCTTTTGACAGCCCTAAAATAAAGCAAACATTGAAAAAGGATGTATCTGTTTTTCATATTTTGTTGATAATCTCTTGTTAATGACTATAGCAATCACTCTCACGTGTTTTGTATGTTATTTTTAAAAGTAAGGCTGCATATTAACCTACAGTATAAAGTAAAAAGGTTGTTATTTGTCGCATAAATGATCTAACATTTTAGAGCTAGATTTCATAAGATAAATGTATTAGGGTTTCGCTTATTAAGTTTATGGTCAGGGAGCCTCTCTGTCATCAAAACCAAACGCTGTTCACACCATACGCAAAGCGCATTGCGTTCTTCGCTCTTTATGTAAAATATAAAACAGAAACATTTCGTGTCGGGGAATGTCTTCGCGCATCTGGACGTGTCAAACCATAGGTGTCCATACGTTTTTCGTGTGGATATCGATTGAGGGTAATAGCACCCCGTCCAGTTAAAATTTTTGCATTGTTTTTCAATGTTGCGCAAGTAGTGAAATTCGGTTTTGGTGTAAACACACTTTTACAATTCTCCATAATATTGCATGATCTCTACAGGAACGTTTAGAAGTTGTTGTTTTACTGAAACAAGATGCGGGAGCAAAATTCACCCTTAACAAAGACCCCCACACAGAACAGACGTATTCCATGGGTGACTGGTTTCTGACAAGTGAACCCAGTGATAATCCGAAAGGTAAGTTTGAAAATACACAATAAAGCCTGTTAAACTGTGCATATGAGCTGTGTCTGGATTCTCACTAGTGCACTTTATCAGGTGTCCGCCATTTTTTAGTGTTGTCCTAATTCTGAGTGAATCACTCATTCCCTACATCCGTTACTACTTTTTACCCACAATGCATTCTGATTTTGAGTTTACATACAATGAACACTGGTTCACTCATTATTTACCATGATACAGCCCGAACAAACCGTCTGATTAGAATCAGCTTGTGCAGGGTGAAAGTAAATGCCATAGATATCAGGTTAATACCGCAAATGCACGTTTATACTTTGTTCTTGTTGACCGTTTTATTTCTACTTTGTGAATATAAACCGATTAAATGAGTGTATGGACGGTGGTGCTCTATTGTTAATATATTAGTGGTGGGCCGTTATCGGGGTTAACGTGCTGCGTTAACGTGAGACTCTTATCGGGCGATAAAAAAAATGTCGCCGTTAATCTATTCTCAAAGTTGGGTTGTGAGCTGGGTCTATACTACGCAAGCTATGATGACTTTTACCTTGATATTTTAGCGCGGATGTATACCTGGCCGAATTTCACTGTAGGGGGCGAGAACGAGTCTTCAAACCTGTATGCCTTACGTTACTGTGAAATTACCACATCACACGTGACGTGCTAACACGGATGCAGCTATGAAGCCGCTGGGTTTGCTTAAGGGAAAATTTATTTTTAAGAAGCTTCCCAATGGAAACCTCGACAAGACTAAGGTTGTTTGCACCTTGTGCAATGTGGAATTTGTTTACTGTAGGAGTTCTTCCAGTCTCAAGTACAATGTAATGTGATTAAGAACTTTAAAATGTGTAATCTGAGCTAAATGAATCAATTATTAATTATTTATTGCTCTGTTTCTGTCATCTGTGTCTGTGTGTGTGTGTGTGTGTCTGTCTGTCTGTGTGTGTAGGTACATGAGCTCCTTATTTGGGTAACACACATATTAAGAATGCCTTCGGCAGAATTCAAATGAGCCATTTTAATCTAGATTAATTCCAAGATTACAGTGAGATTAATCTAGATTTAAAAAAAAATCTATGCCCACCACTATAATATATTGTAGATATATATATGGTACATATACATATTAATATATATATATATATATATATAATATATGTATTACACATAATAAATGTAATAAAATAAACATGGCAAACAGTTATTCACTTAATTAAAAACTAATACAAAAAAGTGACAAATTTAATATTAAACAATCTATAAAGCCACACAGGTACATTATAAGTGTTATGACGAATGTCCGTGTCCGAAATCTCATTTTCATTCACTTCTTCCCCATACAGTGGACTAATTGCATTTGCTATGTAGGGAATAGTGAACAAGTGAGCGAATTCAGACACACCTCTAGGCTGCGTCCGAAACTGTCAACTTCCATACTATACATCAGGCGAAAATGAGTATGAGTCAAAAGTAGTATGTCCGAAACCTCAGAATGCAAAAAACAGTAGGCGAGAAATCCCTGGATACTGCTTCCACCGAGATTACTGAGTGTGCAACTGATGGACACTACTCTATCCCATGATGCCATGGGGGCTGAGGAATGGTCAAAATTCAAGAGCAGATCAAATAAATATAGCAGAAAACTTCAATTCGGACTTCCGTTTCTAATGTTAGTGCCAATAAAGGAATTTCTAGTGATTACATTTTTATCAATGCTCAAGTGTAGGATGTATTTAATATGTCATAGGTCAAAGAACATATGGGTCACATGATCATAAAACATGGCGGACACAGTATGTCCGAAATGTATGCATACTACTCCCCTTCATACTATAAAGAAAGTACTGTTTTAACTGCCGATAGGTAGTTCAGTACGTACTGTCACAGTATGCAATTTTGGACGCAGCCCTAATCTCACGAAGCCAGACCGGAAGCTTTAGCCGCTTTCTTTGGCCAAACCCTGCCCAAGAGGCCATATGACTGACAGGTAGAGCAACCAATCACGTTTTGTTTTGTGCCATGCCATGTTTAGAGGCATGGAAATGTCCCCGCCATAAGAGACCGGTGTACATTCACGAACGTGTCAAAAGTTAACAGCAAGAAGCTAAATGATTATAAATTAATGCCATGATACTCGCATGCTTTTAAGAAGCGTCTAGTCGATCGTGATGAATTCTTATAGCAACCTTTGTAATTATACATAGCAAGCCTCCAAATAATATATTGTAATTATTTAAATTACATTGTAGTAATTGTAATGTATTCTAATTCTCTCTGCAGTGTACAAAATCCCAGTGTCCTTTACATCTGACCAGCCAGGCCTGTATGAGCAGTGGCTCATGTTGGATTTTGATATGAGACCTGTTCTGAGGCAAAAATTCAGGGTCAAAATTGCAGAGGACATGATAGGAAGACATGATCAGGAAACATCAGAATTAACTTCATCACTCAAGGTCATGCAAAGAAGAAAAAGTGTTGAACATCCTGTAAATTTTGAGCCATGGAGTGAGGGAATCATTCCTTTTTCCAAAAGAAAAGAAGCAGAGCAGGAGCTGCTAAATAAATACAAGCTCTTTGTGAAACCTCTGATAAGCAGAACAATTACCTGTGAAAATTACAAAGAGAGAATGCACAGGTTTTATACCAGGAGGAAAAGGAAGAAGGTCAACTACTTGCCAGGTATTCGTTTGTCATTTTGCTTTTTCACATAATGATTTATATGACTCCAATAATTGACAAAATGTCTCAACAGGCTATATTGTCAAGGGTCCGTGCAGTTGACGAACAATCTCTCTGATCTCTGGTTTGGAATGAAACGTGCTCTTCCAGGGGAAGTTTTTGCTGTTGTGCATCTGTCTAAACCACTCACCCCTGATACTCCTCAAGGTTACATCATGAAAAGACAAAGCATCAAAGCTCTCGTGAAAGTCGTGGACAGTGATGCACCTATTTATGAGGCAGTGCTGCTAAAAGATACTGTCACAGAGACTAAATTACATCTACAGCTTTCCAAACAATGCTGCACCAACCTTAATCTGGAGAATAAGCAAGAATGTGAGATGGAGGTCCAATTCCAACTAAATCGTCTTTGGTTCTGTGAGATGCACAAGGCTATTGATGATCTCAGAGACCTGGAGAAGGTTTTGCCTGATCTGAAGAGCCGCACCATTCATATTTCAAACCAGTCAGATACTGGGGACTTAAATGAGCAGCAAAAAGCTGCAATGAACTTCATCCTGAGTGCAACAGATAACACGGACAGTGTGCCACCCTTGTTGATTTATGGACCTTTTGGAACAGGGAAAACTATGACCCTCGCCAATATGGCCCGGACTCTTGTGCAGGAACCGCAGAACAAAATCTTGATTTGTACACACACAAACAGGTAAATTCTAATGTATCACAAATCAGTAAGCAAATAAACTAGTCACACTTGATTTACAATGCAGAACTGTATCTGTTTATTAACATTATCTCTCTCAATCTGTCTCAATGCAGCTCAGCTGATCTTTATGTTGAAACATATTTCCACCAATATGTAACTGATCATCCTGAAGTCAGACCCCTGAGAATAAAAGCAATGGAAAAGAGCCAACAATTCACTGATCCTATCACACGACAGTACTGTCATTTATCGAAGGATGGCTTTTACTTTGAATTTCCAGACAAAGCTGTCCTGGATTCTACACGAATCATAATAACAACAACTTCAATGGCTCGCTACTTCCTCAGCATGAGTCTCCCTGAACACTACTTCAGTCACATTCTGATCGATGAAGCCTCTCAGATGTTGGAGTGTGAAGCTCTAATGGCACTGGGCCTGGGAGGTAAGATGACGCGTGTTGTTTTAGCAGGAGATCACATGCAGATGGGACCCAAACTCTTCTCTGTGACACAAGAAAAATGCTCAGACCATACGCTGCTCAGTCGCCTTTTCTATCACTACCAAGCTGAAAACAATACCGCAGCCAAACAAAGTCGAATCATTTTTAGTGAAAACTACCGCTCTACAAAGGACATAGTGGACTTTGTATCAGAACATTTTATGAGATGAGCAATCAAAGAGATGTAAGAGTGATCAAGGCTAGAGGAGATGTGCCCTCTCATCCAGAGCAACATGCCTTGCAGTTCCATCATGTAAGAGGAGAATGTCATTTAGACCCAACAACCATGTCCTGGTTCAATGCTGAAGAAATTCAAAGTGTTGTTGACATTGTGCAAGAGATAATGAGAAACTGGCCTGCTGAGTGGAAAGATCTAGATCCAGCATCAATCTGTGTTCTTTCACAAGGTCGACAGGTACTGATGAACTAGCATTTATTTAATACTATTAATGGTCTCCTGCTAAATGTGTTAAAAATCGAGCTGGCGCTTTTGCTTCTCTTGTGTCTAAGGTAAATGAAATAAGAAAAAGACTTCGCAATGTAACTGTGGAGAATGCAGAAAATGTGCAAGGTATGAATGACTTCACAACTGATTATTGTACCCATTTCTTGATTTTTAAATACATATAATGACTGCCTTTGCTCATATTTCTAGGAAAACAATTCCGAGTAATTGTGATTTCAACTGTGCACACCAAGGACAGCCTGTTGGACACCAACCTGTCCTGTCTCGAGTTTTTCAATGACAGACGTGTGCTGAACACTGTTATGACAAGGGCTCAATCTCAAATAGTTGTAGTTGGAGATGCAGCTGCACTCTCTCACTTTGGAACATGTTGTAGACTTTGGATGTCTTACATAGAGCATTGCATTGACAAGGGAAGTGCCCATCATCTTGTAGAGAATTTCTGGAAACAGGATCTCCTTGAGTTATCAAAGCTCTCCAGAAGTGAAGATGAAGATATCAGCGATAGTGAATCAACCACATCTGAGATTTCAAACATAGATGATCCAATACTTAAAGAGCTTCTTGAAAATGAAAACATAAACATCTCACTGACAGATGAAGGCTTGTTTCCTGTTTTACAAAATGAACTTGTCAGAAATTATGTCAACCAAATCCAAGAAGGAGATTCCAGCCATTTACATAATAACTCCTCTCTCCACAAATGTGAATTAGACATGAAAAGTTTTGGCAAGGTTATGCTAGATCACTTAATGACCCCACATTAAGAATTGCCATCAAGGGCAGAAAAAATTTTGGACATTCATTCCCTGGAGACAAGGTAGAAGTGGAGATCACAAATCATAAATCAAATCCTCCAATGGGAAAAGTAATCCAGGTTCTTGAAAGTGCAGATACCCTTAAAGAATTTGTCTGCACCATTGAAAAACATGACAATCAGGTTATGACACCAATTAACCCATGTATTTGCAAAATCTTTACTCCATTTTGGAAGGACAAACCAAATCACATTGCAGTACGAAATCCACAGGACTGCACAATACAGAGGTTCATTAAAATAAACGAAGAAACCCAAAGAAATTATCTCTTTGTTGTCAGGGTTTTGACGTGGAGAGAGGGTAACATGATTCCCTTGGGAACTGTTGTGGGATTGTTTTCTAAAAAAGAATCTCTAGAAGGTGGTTTGAAGGTTCTTGACATAGAGTTCCAGTTGAGGAGGAAACTTCATTCAGCTGTGGAAAGAGAGATGAAAGATCTTCAAGCTCTCCAAGTGTTTGAAGATGGACGAGAAGATTACCGACACCTCCCAACATTTACCCTAGATTCAGAAGTTTCAAAGGACCTTGATGATGCAATCAGTGTGAGGGATTTAGGAGAGTGCTTTGAAATAGGAGTTCACATTTCTGATGTTGCAAGCTATGTAAGCAAAGACAGTGAACTGGACAAATATGCAAGACAGCAGTGTACTGCATTCTATTCCCCTGAGAGAGAGCCAACATATATGTTCCTAAAGAGCTAAGTGTCAAGTTCTTCAGTATAATCCCTGACTGCGACAGACGAGCCATCTCTTTGATTTCAGAAGTTGACAAAAAGACATATTGTATAAAAAGAAGATACTTTGTCAAGTCCGTAATTCGCTCCAAAAGGAGGTTTTCTTATGGTGAAGCTGAAGATATCCTTAAAAGGTTCAGCATTTTGACCCCTTGAAGTCTGCCTTGTGATAGCATGCTTCTTTGCAGATGTACACAGGAAATCCAGGAAACAAGAAGACTGGTGCTACAAAGATCCCGATGAGGGCGTACCCCTCGGAAGACGACGATCCCACAGAATTATTGAGGAGCTGATGATCATGTTTAACCACACGGTTGCTGACCGGCTTCTGTTTGATGCATCAACAAGGAGTCAGACTCCAGTAAGATGCCAAGAAATGCCTAAATTCGCTGAAGTTGAAGACCTTTTGGACAAGAATGCTTCTTTGGTTCCTCTTTGCTCACCTCTCATGTCAAGCTGATTCATGTAAAACTAATTATCACAAAATGAGAGGCCAAAGGTTGGGTAGTACTAACAGCAGCATCCCAAACCCAGAGGAAGCTGTTTCTGAAACCTTTCCTATATTGAAATCTCTCTTGGAATGTCTTAGGACAGCAGCACAGGACAGAGACATCTCCAGCATCATTGACTTTATTACAACTGATGACATTCATCCTCAGCTTCTTCCTATTGCTATTGCATTTCGGAAACTCTTTCAGAGAGCGTCTATTTTGTGCTCAAATTCAACGCATACCTCAAGAATTGGGCACTGTGATTTAAATCTTGACAGCTATACATGGGCCTCATCTCCAATCCGAAGATACATAGATGTTATTGTGCAGCGTCTTCTTCATTCTGTGATTGACAAGACAGATGTCAGTTACACACCAAATGACATTCATTTCTTGTCTTGAATTTTCAAGAAAAAATAACAATCAGTCAACATATGACAAGAAAGTACATGCACTACATTTGCATCAAAACTGTCGATTCAGAATGAAAGGAAAGTGGCATACATTGTTGAACTCACTCTTCAGGAACAAACTTCACAGTGTCTTTTCCACTAAACAGAGATTCTATGCCAACCAAGACTGACATTATGTTTAGGGACCTTCAGCTGGCAGATCAACCACAGGTTGATGAAACAAACAGCAGCATTATCTTGAAATGGGTGCGTAGGATATATTCATTCTCCAATCCTGACATACACGCTGAAGTCAAACAACAAAATCCAAGCACAGCCATGGCGTATGTCTCCACAGAGGCCTGGAAAAGCATAGTAGCTGCTCTCAAAGATGAAAATTGGGAATTGATGTTTTCCTTGATTGATAAACTTGCCTCAACAACTTCCGTACGACGATTCCAGAAAAGATTGATACAAGGCCCAAATTAGGAGCAGACCAATTTGATCCCATAAAAGACCATTATGTTGAGCTGTCACTGAGATTAAAGCAAGGTGATGCGGTCGAGGTGCAGCTAGGAACATCCACAATTCGAGGATTACTGACACCAGCAGTTCAGCTGTTTGCTGTGCATCCAAAATTTGAGATCTGTTTGGAGCATGTGAAAGATCCAATCAAGTGTTTTTCAAAATATGCAATCACTCATCAAGGAATCAATACAACACATATATGGATTACCAGGCAACATGGGCACCTATTTGTGAAATGGAGTCAGTAACCAGCGCTGTGGCAGAAAATGAGAGCATTGTTTTAGAAGATGTACCATTGAAATGGGAAACATCTCATCAGAAAAGCTTCACGGTTTTTTTCTACTTCCACTGAATAAAAAAGCTCAGTGGTCTATTGAATCTGACCTCAAGAAGTGTTACCTTTGTATTAGAGCTAGGATTCACAAAAGTCAAGGGAGTCCATATTTGCAGAACTCTCAGTGTGATGATCTAATGAATATCCAAACTATCATCTGGGTAGCACATGGTGTTATCACAAGTACCGAAGAAAAGAAATCCAAAGTATCCGAAAATTTACAGATTAATTTTCAGATTAATCATATGCCAATGACAAAAATTCCAGATGTGATCTTCTCCGAGAGCAAGCGATTCACAGTGGAGCTAGTTCCAAAGCTTCTGCCAGATGTGTAAGATAAAAACATTAAATACAAATTATAGGTTACTAAGCAATTTGTTTGAATATTTGTTTTACTTGTCATGCTTGTGTATCTTCTGCAAGCAAATATTCAACAGACAACACATATCATTTGTGTGCTTCATTGTATTTTTATTTTACAGACGCAAAGAGAATGCACTTGACAGTCTGACCAAAGCTAACCAACTTGTGAAAAATATTGCCATGGGCAGGAGAATCAGCTCTGAAACTGGTACTGCAGATTAGTTTTAAATCTAGGTTTTAAAAGCTTTTTACCTAAAAAAGGACTTTTCTGTAGCTGTTTACTATTACATCACTTCAGTCCAAACCGTTTTTAGTAACACAAAGCAGAACTATTGCCTGAACTATTCCTTATTTGCCTCTATATTAACTTCTTATGCTCACTATTATCAAATAGTACCCATCTAAAATCACCCTTACCACTCTCTCCCAATAGGATGTACATTCTACACAGGGGATAAGAACAGGATTTGAAATCAACAACTATCTGCCACCAGGATTTCATCTTAACGAAAGTCAATGTTCAGCAATAAGAAAAGCGCTGGTCAACCCATTTACTCTTATCCAAGGACCACCGGGTAAGGGTCATTTTCTGAAATATTTTTGCCTAGGCCATGTGGTGTAAAAATTTATGTAAGGATCTAGACTACATCACTTTCATTTGAAATTAAACATGTTTACATCATAAATGTAGATTTCATGGATAGAAATGAATGTATACCCTGAAGTCCCATTGGATTGAAGCATCGGCCAAATGCATAAATGTAAAGTATACATGTATTGAATAATGATTCCTGCACTTATTCACAGGGACTGGAAAAACAGTTGTCGGTGTCCATATTGTGTACTGGTTACTCGAGAAAATCCAAAAACTTCCCACCTATATTGGTCAAAAGAAAAGAGCCATTCTGTACTGTGGACCTTCAAATAAATCTGTTGATGTCGTAGCAGGTATGTTTTTGCAAACTCTATTTGGTATATATATATATATATATATTGCTTCCAGTCTATCACATGGAACATGGAAAGTTAAACACATGGATTGTAGGACACAGCCGGCACAGTGTGCTCAGTTGTGTACCGCACATTTTACATTTTGTTATTAAGTCAAGAGTGTTTCTTGTGGACAATTAGGACAGTATGCACAGTGTATATATGCACTATTTAATGGTAAAATAGGCCTATTAGGGTAGTTTGCAATTCCAAACATAGTAATAATTAACAGTGGAGCCGACATTACATAGTGTAACTTTAGCTTAACATGGATGTAAAATCACAGCAACTTAATAATGCAAGTTTATTGTAGGTCATCTCTTAAAACTTCAAAAAGAACTTCGACCTCTGAGAGTCTACAGTGATCAGGTGGAGATGCTGGAATTCCTTACCAGGCTGTAATCTAAAACTGTCACGGCATTCCAAAAGAGTGGAAAAACCCAGGACAGATCTCAGGTACTTGCAGTTTAAAAATACAGAATATCTATTATACATTGTAAACGCTAGGTTTGGTTTTGGTACCTCTATTTTTAAAGTTTCATTAATTAATAAAAAGACAAGACATGTCAAAATAAAAAACATATATTTAGAAATTCTAATAAAAATGTTAATGATACTGTAATGAAATGTATTGCAACAGATGTTTATTGTTGTTGGTTGATAGTTCCATGGCACTCCACCATCTGATCGACAGCATAGCAACCCGTCCTCTGGACAAATACAGGCTTTTGATATGAAAATTCAAAGAGGAGATCAACTCACAAAAGAAGAAATGAAATGGTAATGAGTTTTAATATCTACTGTACATATATTTTGTGTACTCTCAATTTTCAGGACCACAAATCTGTATTTCTTTGGTTTACTTTGTATTTGTAATAAAATTGTTGATTTTCCTAGCAATGAAAAGCTGCTATGTTTTCCACAGCTACAAAGAAGTCCTCCAAAAGGCTCGGAAACATGAATTATTACAGCACGATGTCATCTTGTGCACCTGCACTGCTGCCTCACAACCTGCATTAGCTGATGCCCTTGACTTAAAACAGATCGTCATGATGAATGTGCCATGGCAACAGAACCGGAAGCCTTTATTCCTCTAGTGGCCATAAACCTGAGCAGGTGATTTTGACCATGATTTGGCCGTCTGAGACATATTTGAGAATCATAAAGGATTCCTCTGATCATAGGCAAAAACTGGAGTCTTGTCACAAAACCAATGACATTAAACTCTGGATGAGTCTTCTTGCTGTTGTGTCTTTACCGTCATACAGTCTGACATGAATCGCAATTGAGATCCAACAGTGTGGAATGACTTTTGGCTGGGATAACATCTGTATAGTATAACATGCAATCCTAAAATCTACTTTAATTGTCTCTTACCCTACAAATGTAATTATTTATTGTTGTAGATTGTTCTTCTTGGCGACCATATGCAGCTACACCTGTTGTCCATTGTGATGTTGCGGCGAGGTTGGGCATGAAAAAATCTATTTTTGAACGTTACATGGAAAACGCATTGATGCTTGATGTTCAATACAGAATGGTAAGAAATTATATATCTAAGTATGGTTTTAATATAACAATTTGATACTACATGTAATGTTAAAATTACATTTGACTTAAATACTAAAAATTTTTTGTTCCTATTACAGCAAAAAGACATTTGTGCATTTCCATCCAAGCAGTTCTACGATGATATGTTAATACTTACAAACAACACAAACCGGGTCTTTTCCTAAATGAATTTCAAGGCCAACGTCTGTCATCTTCGGTCATGTCGAAGGGACAGAGAGAAGTCTGGTGGTCTCAACCGAACAAGGGAATGAAAATTCAAAGGCAAATGAAGAAGAGGCTAAAGAAACGGTAAGAGAGCAGAAAAACTCCCTAACTCGACATACCTGCCAGATGATTCGAAAATATAAGAAAATTACTTATTTAAAACAATACCCCTTTATCAAACAATCTAACATGAGACCACAGGAATTTCGTGGTGGTGTAGGGCAATGTGAAGATAACTGACCTGCTGCCTCATTACAGTCTGACAGAAGATACATTAATGACTGAGTAAAATATCTTTCAAAAATATACAACCAATATATATATCCCACAGATTTACTACACACATCACGGTTAAACTATACCATTGTAAAGCCATAGTTAATAATAAACTCTTTTAACTTGGAGGCGTAAAAAAAGTACCTGAAACAGCAACAGGTGGTTTATCCGTTAGAATAAATCTCGTAAAATCCAGCAGAAATAAAACAACGTGTTGATGTTAATCCGGCGTTTCTATATTGTCAGTTTGTAAAATCCGGCGGGAAGCATTCGGTTCCCGCGCTTCTAGTTTAAATTCCTCCCGGCTCCCGCCTCACACGTACATCTGCTTCCGCCTCACACGTACATCTGCTTCCTCAAGGGGGCGCTTATTCTCTATTGAACCAAATTCATAATGGCATTTCTTTTCTAACTGGACTCTCTAAAAACAGTAGCCTATTCTTTCAAAGTAAAAGTTTGTTCTGCTTTTTCATTACACTATTTCTCTTCAGGTGCGGATCGCCAGACTTTTGATTCGGACTGGAACACAACAGAACGATATCGCTGTTCTGACGCCGTATAACGCGCAAGTGCTGAATATCAGCGAGGACGCTGCGGGCGCGAGGGCGTGGGTGACGTCATAGTCAACACCATCATGAAGAGTCAAGGTAAAACAGATACAAGTGCACTGGGGTCATAACCTACTCAGTACACAGAATATTTATTTATATTCATTTTCCAAATTCTTTATCTGTATTATTGTGAGGAGTGTTTATATTTTTCACCTTTCTGTGCTCGATCTCTACTGGGGTGAAACTCTAATAATGTTGGGGTTCAACTTTTTTGATGAATGTATGTTTTACATTAGATACGGCATATTTTACTGAAATAAAGTCCCGTGTCTTTTGTTTCTTTAATCACAGGAGAGTGAATGGAAATATGTCATCTTGTCTACTGTGCGCTCTTGTCCGGAGTCTGATATAGAGCCACAGCCAACCAAATCCTGGATAACAAAAACATCTTGGATTCATCATGGACCCTCACCAACTCAATGTGGCCATCACATAGAGCACAGAAGGCTTGTGCATCATCGGTAAGTTATGTTGTCTGCTCCCATTTTAATGTGTTTTTATTTTAAGTTACTTAATTACAATTCTTAATGATGGTATTTTGACAGGTAATGAGAAATTATTAAGGTGTAGCAATTTATGGAAAAACCTTCTGGATCATTATCAGAAGAGCAGATGTGTGGTGAATCCCGCAAGCAAAATCCAGGTTAAAAACCACCCAGTACGTCATCAAGCACTGGGGAAATTACAGACGATGACTCACTTTTTCTACAAATCAATCATTTTGATAATCTTTAAATATAGTTATGAACTTACAATATACTATCTCTACCTTTACCAATGTGTGCGTATCATTTTATAAGATGTAAATTAAGTGTTGAAAATATATAGCAGACATTTAGAGGGTTTTTGGACCCACAGTGATTTAGTTGTATTTATTTAGCTTTGCCTAACATTATCTAGTTTTGTGTTTTATAAGCAACTCTTGTGTGTAACTCATGGAAACCAGAAGGACATTTATCTATTTATTTAATATAATATTAATACTTAATTTGCTTTGATGATAAGAGGACCATAACAAAGAGCAATTAAAGCGCGCTGCCTCTCAGACCGAGCAGCCGACCGCGAGCCGCACTTCCACAAACACGAGAGACTGCGCGAGGGGGCCGCGCTGATTCAAACCAGACCAAAACTCTTCGTCTTTTACGCTCTAAATGATTTCCACATTACTGCTGATTGTTTAGGAAGCTCTTACAAACTTGCTAAATAGTACTTAGGTTAAAATCTACCAAATAATTGCAGGGTTTGAAGAATAATGTTTTGCTCTATTGTGAGGGAACATCTCTGTTTTGAGACTAGTGTTTTTAAACCATTAAATTAACATGATCGATTTTAGCGTTTTCTGAAAATGCTAGATATAAAACCATCTGCATGCTTTTCCACAGCCCACGTGATTCAATGAGTAATGCTTATATGTGCTGAACTTTACTGAGGGTTTTACAAAGTTACCATCTTATAGCAACGATGAAAGTCATACTTGACATAGCGAAGTGCATTTTTTTACTCTCAAATGCTAAGCAATACTTATGTTTAGACATCCCTTGTTGGAAACGCTGTGGGCCGACAGGAATCCACCCACAGCAGCTCTGAGTTTGGGTGAGTGGTTTGCGTAATATTGCGGAAGAACTCGGGTCAGAGGCGTTCCCCTGCTTCTGGGCTAAATTTGTTTGTTTCTGTTGCTCTTATAATTCTTATCTTCCAACAGTATCTTAGGAGGAGATTCATTCACATAGTTCGTACGATCTTGTTCGTTTAGTAGCACAATCTGCTTTTGCGCAAGTCTTTGAGTCAATGACTTTTTTTAATTCTATGGATTTCTACGTTTCACCGATTTAGACAGCTTGTAAAATAAAGACGAATTCTTGTGAGGTGAAGCAGTTATAACATGATGAGACCCAGATAACATGGTCTGTAAGACGTCTTTTAAAGATCTGAAGAAAACAGGGGCTTACTGACCGGCAGGACATTCTGTTAGAGTCCAGAATGGCTGTGACCAGGGGCTGACTGGCCATCTGGAGTGCCGGAACTGTTCCCGGTGGGCCGCTCACGTATGGGGCTGGAATGGACACTTTGGCCAGACAGACGTACCTATTACAAACACGAATGCAGGCTGAAGATATGAGTGAGTCGGACATGTATGCATGGAACACAATGACATGCTTCATACAATGCCCCTCTGTGGACAGAAATTTTGGAGGGCCGAATTATCCAGGGCAGATTTTGCGTCCCAGTCCGCCCCTGGGAGAACGTCTCATTAAAAAAACAGTTTTACATACATTCTAAATTATAAACATCATACAGAGATCTTCAGATTGACATTGCAGGTGAGCAAGCAATAAAAAATACATCATGTTGATCAGGGGTTCCCAAACTTTTCAGCCCACGATCCCCAAAATAACAGTGCCAGAGACTCGATACCCTCACTATCCTCTGAGGTGGTTAAAGTATTCAAAGGTTGCGCGCAACTGCGCACATGAACTTATTAGGTCTAAACACGCATGATGACAACGCAAAAGAACACAGTCGAAGATAATATTATTTTATAGTAATTTGCTCATTGCTTTACTTGTGGTGATGTATAAACCATGAAACAATACTACAGGTTTAAGGTGCTTCCTTGCTGATTTGTGTAACTTAATCACCTCAGGGCAGGGTCATGATCGAGGGGAAGTAAATTCGAAAGGCTGATGGCTTTTTATTTGCATGGTTTTATTTTTGACTTCATATTTTTGACTAATATATATTTTGTTATAGTTATTGATAAAATTCATCTTGCAACCTCGCCCTCCCCACTTTGGGAACCCCTGGATGATACATCTAATAGACGTCTCCGAGAAGTACTGTGCGCTACCTGGGTGAAGGTACAAATGTTAAATGGTTGATCCCTGATATGTGAAGTCTGGTCTCCATCTATATCATCACTTTTCAGACATGTGAAGTCCATTGTGAATTGTCTTCCTGATGTCTCATTGGCAGGGTGTGTTGTGATTATTACAGGTGCAGTCTCTCAGCCGTGTCTCCATCTGTTTGTGGAAGCTCCAGTAGAGGGCGTTCTTTACCAAGCTGGCCAGTGTAACGTGGCGTGGGTAGCTCGTGGTGACTCTGGTCAGGCAGACTGGAGCCCTTGGGCGCTGGCACGCAGCACAGCATTCAGGAGGGGCCCCCTCAAAAACCATCTCCTCAGGGGCCACACCCACCCGTACTGGCTCTCTGTGGGGGATGGCGTGTTTCCTCAAGCCAGGCCTCCGGATTTAGAGCGGCTTTGAGGCCGCTCGCCTAGCCAGTGGAAGTGAAGGCATTCGGCTTTATTTCTGAGCTCGGCCTGCGTGGCATTCGCGGCATCAGCTTGTCGCCAACATGTACTCAATCATTACGCTCAATTCAAAACTCCATTTGAATTCACAACTCTCAAACTAAGAGTTTAAGGCTTCGTAATATGTCACATTTCAAAGACAAACATTTTCTGAACGGTCTTGATGGTGGTCCCCACATTCATGGTGCTCTGGAGAATAACCGGAACCACGGTGAGAGGTGGAAACAGCTTCAGACCTGAGTTCTGTGTTTGTCTTTGTGATGGTTATATTTCACGGCTATTATACTGCTTTAGCTACAGGGTGTGGGTGCAGATCTGGGTGGTCCGAGTTCTCCTTGAGCATACGCTGTGGCTTTCGGACCTGCCATGTTTTGTTTTGGTGTCTAAAGGAAGGGTTCTCTTTAGGTAAAACCTGCTTATTTTACTCTGGCTTTTAAAGACTTCCATGTCCGGCGCTCTTTCTATATGGGGAAATGTAATGAAAATGTGCAGGTCACATTTCATCCCAAAATCAACAGAGTGGAGGTTATATTTACCTTCATTTAGTCAAGTTTTTTGCTATTTTCCCACCACCAAATTTTTGTCATAATTTGTTCATCCATTGTAATTATTCCCAATGGTGATTTTCACTACTGTGATTTCATGCAAAAAATACTGTAATACAATAATTGTTTGTAAAATTAACAAAGAAAGTAGTGCAACACATAGTTTGTAATGATGTGTACCGTTTAACAAATATTAATTAAAAATGTCCTTTCATTTTAGGTTCATAAATTTGTATTAGGTATTAGGTTCTTCTGTGCATTATGGAAGAGAGATTTGACATGTTCAATTGTCAGAATGCAAAAGTGAGTCAAAATATGTATATATATTTTTTTTAAAGCGATATTCCGTCTATTTTACATATAGACATGTTCTAAAGATATTCTCATACATACTGTGCATTATATAAGATGCTTTACAAAAATAAACGTTTCTAAGATTTTTCTTTAGTTTACATGAAGGGACCTATTTAAATTAGGGATGCACTGATATGTACATTTTGTCCGATAAAGATAACCGATGATTCTTAAACATTGGAATAATTGGTCGATAACTGACATATATACAGTATTTAAATATGAGTGTAAAATTTCCTAAGACTGAAACAAAAGACAAGTGGACAACTGCTTTTATTTTAAAACATTCACCGTAGAAAACAAAGAAACCCGTTCTCTTTCCCCCTGAAGAACACGTATCAAGCCTACTTTACACTACTTTTAATTCTTTAACATTCAAACTTTTCTGGTTTATTTTTTATGTTATTAACAAATAGATGTTCTTCCACAGCGACCCAGAAGAATGTTCTTAATAGCCACATGTCTAACAGATCTCAAGACAGAAAGCATTCAGACAGCGGTCTGATTCAAACAATATGCTTTTGTTCCTATAATTACAAATGTCTACATACAGCTAGTACATCAACAATGTTTTGCTAAAAGCAGTGAGTGAATGATCACGACGGAAAGACAGTACTGTACTGTGTTTAAACCGTGAGCAGTGTGCAGCTGAAGAAGTTTAACCAGAGAAAATTATTTATGATTGATAGGCCATAATATATTGTCCTAAAAAAAATTAACATTAAAAATAATCATGTATCGGCCAATACCCATATGGCCGGTAATTTATCGTACATCCCCTAGTTAAAATAATTCAGATCTGTAGAAACATTTCCAATAGTCTTGCAACCATCTACCTGTAGATCTGTTAACTGTTAAAGGCACAACAGTGGTCACTGAAGGCATAGATTTGTTTTACTTACAAAATCTGTTCATGCCAGTATTTTGTTTTTAACGTTTTCCAAAAGTGGCGAAGACGTTTCACACAAGTTTTCTCATGAACTTTATTTCTTGCATGCACATGACAGTCTATTGTAAGACTTCTTTTTCATAAAGACTATTATGGAATTTTATTTAAACTTTTTTCACTTGACCTTTACAGATTTATTTAAATCTTTTTCGCTGAAGCATCTTACCTGCCCAAGACTATTCTGTTGCTTTCTTCCTCATTCGCATCATGCGGTGTGTTTTATTCTTAGATTTTTTTGTTTCCCGACTACTTTATCGGTGTGTCTGTGTGTTACTAAACATGCATGACGTTACCCATTGGACTGATGATTTGTGGAGTACACTTGTGGTAAAGAAGAGGGGGGCGGACAACAGCGTTGTACTGTGGTATCTCGGTGCCGTGTTTCGTATAGTCTAGAGTGCCGAGTAACCAGTAATTCATAAAATTGGCCTCTTTGTTATGATCATACTGGCTCCTTCAGGCCCCACACAGTTCTACTTCATGAGTATTTGACTGTCTTCGGTTAATGATCTGCGTAAAGCAAAACCAAAGCGGCTTCTATTCCAGAGAGATATATTGTAGATGAAATTAAGCTTATTTCTGCCTTTCGCCTTACTTTCTCATTCATCTTTCCATAGAAATTCCTGCGTTTCTCTGACCACACGGTCTGGAAAAAGGCATCTCGCTGTGAGGCGAGTTTGTCCCTGACCTTATATCTCTCTCTTACCACATTTCCATCTCCAAAGCCACTCGCACACGTCTAATCATTTCAATTTTTCCTTGCATGGCGGCGTTATTAAGAAGTTTAATTTGTTGAGGGTCCGTGGAGACTCGGAGAGGAATTCTGGGGGAATTATTCCATTGATTCCTATTTAACCACATCGAAGTCTTCGTACACTATACACGGGCTAATGATGGAAGCATGAAAACCCAAAACGGAGTCGAAGATATGTACAGTAACAGTAGGCAAGAACCGTAGTTCATGTATAGTGTTTCAATCTGGCCATGAACGCCGTTGTTTCATGCACAGCCTTCAGTCACAGTGGTTCAGGATCATAAAAAGTCATAAAAAATGTTTTGTGTGTTGGATGAAAAAATTCCCACTCTGTTTTGGGGAATTATTTTTCATTTAATATTTATGCAGTGGTTTACACTAGTAGGTCAGGACCCCTTTTTTAATACATTCGCATGCGACTATTATAAAGGAATGCATAGCTGGGATAGCAAAATTGATTAACCTTCAAAAAGAAAACACAATTTTAACTTGAATTGACTTTGACTTTCATTGTGTGGACAAAATCGTTCTTGCGTTTTGCAGAAGGAATTTTAAAACAGGCCTTGAACAAGATGAATTTCAAGGTTTTCGGCCAAATAAACATGATCCCCTGTGATGTCCGGTTGAAAATCTGTATCCTGAAGCACATGTTGATTTACACAACTGTGCATGTAAAGTATAAGAATGAACCGCACTATAACCTTCCAGCACACACACGTACGCCCCTCATTAACACAATCATCTACTTTTCCTTTTACAGCCTATTACCCCACCAGAGAGGAAGAAATGTCAATGTAAAAATCAAAAATAGAAAAGATAAAAAACACAAAATGTTTTCCTTTCCTTCCAAATCTCTAATTATAGTTTTGAGGGAAACCATTGGCGGGGATCAACCGTTTATAACTCTTGGGAGTGATAGAGGATTTCCCAATAAACCACTCACATCCAGCACCTCTCCTTTCAATATCTGCCGTTCAGGGTGTGGGATCCGTGACCCTCAAAGGGAAATAGCAGCTATTAGCTTGAATGGGGAAACCGCATGCAAATCGTGAGGAAAACGCTTTCCTCAAACTACAGTGAGCCCGCCACATGTGGCACAGCTCTCGCTTTAGAACTTCAGTACGTTTCATGATGGCACACCCAGTTTTAAACCCCATCTTTTTTGCTCGTTTTATACACTTTTATACAGTTTTTCTTGTAATTTGCAAAGCACATGCATGCTGCAGACAGTACAACAAACGTGCCCAATCTTTAGATACTTCATAAATTAGTATGAACGTAATTACAGAAATTCGCTAAACAAACAATGATCTGCTTCTGAGTGAGGTTTACTCATTCATCAATAAAGGCAAAATGGCTTTAATAAGACAAACACGTTTATAAACATCAGAAACCGTCACAAACATCTGTACATGAAAAACCAGAGGTGCATTACAAAATCAGTTAAATCTCAGAAATCGCTCGCATGTACCGCAGTGTATCAAATCGAAGTTCTACATTTCATCTTCAATGAATCCTTCTGTTCTTCCAGTTCTCAGTGTTTCATGTCTTTGCATATGTTTCCATTCATTGGTAAATGAAGAGCAGAGGATCAGGTGAGTGAATGAGGCCCGAGATAAACGCATGAATGCAAAGAGCCGTTCCAAGATTATCAGAAATCCCAGTAATTAACATATACAATTGGCCTCCTTAAAAAACATGTGAAAATGCTTTGTGAGTTTAGTTTTATTTCTGATGTTGAGCAGGACATATCTGACGGCTCATCTCTCGCCAATAGATTTTAGTTTATAAAACAAATGTTAATGGCCAGAACTGTTTCATCAGGTGGCTACTGTAATCCGTATGAATTTAAACATTTTACAGTCTGCTTTTGAGCAAGTATTGCTTTTATCTAATGATCATACTTTATTGTTTCTAGTAACTTTGTACTAATTCATATGAAAACTTACGGATGAAATTGCTGTAAGTTTGCATTGGATGTGGAGCATGATGTAATACACTGTAAACATCTTTGCTGTAGTTATTCAGCTAGTTGCCAGTAATTTACTGTAGATTTATATTTATCAAATTAACTGGCAACAGCTTGTTCAAAGATAAATGAATATTAAACATTAACAAGTGTTTATCTTTACAGAAACAAAACGATAAAATAACAGCCTCATGCAAAGCATTCTGGGAACCAGAAATCCACATAGAGATTTTTCAGCTTTTTTTCTAATTTTGGTTCCCAGAATGCTTTGCATGAGGCTGTTATTTTATAGTTTTTTTTTCTGTAAGGATAAAGACTTGTTAATGTTTAATGAACATTTGTCTTTGAACAAACTGTTGCCAGTAAATTACATAGATGTAAATCTACAGCAAACTACTGGTAAACTGCTGCCAGTAATACTGTCATTCCTATAGAAATTCTTAACAGTGTACTTGTTATTGCTTTTCAGAAGTATAATTATTAGAATTATATTTTAAGAGTGTTATACTATATAACATGGGCGTAAAGGCGTTTTTTAAACAAAAATTTGTAAACACCTCGAGCACAAAAAGAGGTCTGTTTTCCTGGACAAGAAACATATTAAAAGTGTATCTCTGCTTTTTTTGACGATTTTTTGCCTTTTATGAGTGAACTACTTGAATACCTTTCAAAAACCGGGTGTGTTTACTGTTTAATTTGCTACAATTAGGACTGTTGAAAGGTGACAAATGTGCACATCTCAAGAGTTTGTTCTGACAGGTTTTTGGTTGCAGTTTTTCTAGCTGCGTCAACAACAGCTGTTCACTTCCCAGAAAAATGTGAAACATGTATGTCGGTTATACTATTTAAAAAAGAAAAAAAACGTACGTTCATTCTTTCCTCTATTTACTTCAGCTTTAGTCCTCCTCTAGTAGCATGGCCTTGTAAACTAACTGTTTAGCGTGTTGACAAAATGTTTATATGCTCTCCTACTTTGGAAAAAAGTTATAAATGTTAATCATTATTATTGTTTTCACCAACTATCGTATCACAAAGTAATAGCATATCACATTTTTCTTCAATATCATGCAGATCTTACTTAGACCTCCTCCAAAAATGACCTGGCATTTAAATCTGTGAGAAATCACAGCAGTGTGGTCTTCACCGGTGACCCTGACAAACTTGTGATTGATGTTACATTAGAGATAATGCTGCCCCCTATGGCACCAATGTAATGAGCCGGATTGCAGAAATAAATGCGTGCATGCATGTGTATATTGCGTTTTTGCATTCTCTCAGATAGATGGACACACAGGGTCAGTTGAAGAGCAGCCTGCTAAATATAGTCTGTGTGTTACTGTAAGAGCCAAAAGCTCACAAACTACAAGCCTGCTCTGACCGTGCCTTGTAATTGAGGGCGAAAATAAAGAATGAAATTACATGTTTATTTTTGAAAACAATTTTAATCTTCTCTCCCCTCATTTTGGAAAAAAGCAACACCCACAAGGACACTCAAAACCGAGATGGGCTGTCGGAAGGCTTCCAAATGTTTATTCGCTTGATGGATGTCTGAAAGCTAGAGCAAGACAGCTGGAAAGAAGTATGCAGTCTAAGATCTGTGTGCTTGGACAGTCTTGAAAAATTACAAACAAAAACACATTTATTTCAGTTTGGTTCTGTAAAATTGGTTGAAATCCGAGGCATATTTAGTTTTCTGCACATTATTTGTGTGATTTTGGATTACATGACTACTCATCACCAAAGTCTAAGTTTGAAAACAGAATTTCCCAGTTTTAATTGTGAAAGAAAATGTCATTTCTTCGAAATCAGATTGTCAGAAATTGTTTTACGAATGTAAACATTTAAACAGAGAGTTTCTGCTCTGTGATTGAAACTTCATCAAAGAGAGAATTCAATGCCAACAGGTCTTTCGGATTCACTGATTCATTGAAATTCAGCTTTCATCAGTTCTTCAGTATTTATTAAAAAAAATATACAAACAGATTAAGCAATTGCACATACATCACATTGACAGGCATTTTCACTTTAAGCCTGATTGGTCAATATACTTTGTAATACAATAAACTCTATAAATCTTTCTTCGTTTGTGTGATTTTGATTGGATTAATCCAGCATCAAAAGCTGGTGTAGTCTTAATAAGAGTTTGATTACAAAATGAGATAACTCCATTTCAATTTATAAAAAAAAAACATTTTTTTACTCATCATGTATTGTGTTTTAAATTGTTAGTAAGCTGTAATTTTTTGAGTTATTATGTCTTAAATCAAAACAAGCCAACTGCAGTTTAATTTTAATTGAAATGCCCAATAAAAACATGATTTTAGAAAAAATATATATCTATGAGTTATCTCATTTTGGAACCAAACCCTTCGTTTATTGTACTGTGAAAGTAAATTTGATATCTCAGTCTACCTTCATTCTTTACTCTAAATAATTTTGGAGTGAAATCAAATAGGCTCATCGAGCCTCTATTACAAATACAACGAATAGCATTTTGCAAGGTTTTGTCAGTGATGTTATTTGAAGCTTTACTTTCATCTATGAAATATAAAAGTCTTTCATTACTCTCTCAGAACCATTTATAACATGTTGGATCATTTTGTTCGCAACATTTGACAGATGTAAAGCAAAAGTGGTCAGTGTGAATCAGTTCTAGCCCAACATTACAGAACAACCATTAATATAAAGTAACGGTGGAAAGTTTCTTTCTCCATTCCTGACTGCATTATATGTACCATTTTTAGAGAGAGAAAACAAGACACATTTATCTTTTCTCAGAGGAATGTCAGAAAAAAAGTTTAAAAAAGTATCACAGTAATTTGAAAATGTAAATATAAAACTTGATCGAAATAGTACCAACTTAATCTTGCCAAAATGTACCAGAGCAAAATGAAACAGAAGCCTGATGTCAAACAGACAAAATCTTTTTAAAAAAGTTTTATCTTAATGTATCAACAATACAACTTTTCCCAGTTTACTTTTCAGGACATAAATAGTTTAGGTCAGGATTTGTGACAACTTACCCCGGTCTCTATAGATATGTTATAAATTCATTGTGACACACATATGCGCAGTCAGTCTCTCTCTCTCTCTCTCTCTCTCTCTCTTTCTCTCTCTCTCTTTAGGGGGCGGGTCTCCGGGTGGCTGATAGAAGAGTCACTGCGCTCGTGCGGACTTTATTTGACTCGCGCGCACGCGGACTGAGAGCTTCCTCCTCGCTTTCGGACTGAACTTCACAGAGCTGCTTACTCCGGGATGGCTGCGTCGATTCTGGAGGTATGAGAAACACGATCTGATCTGGGACCTGTGCATTATATGCCTTATATCAAGTGTCTTGAACGTCACAAATGAGGTTTGTAGGCAAAGCTGTGTATTGACGTTTAGTAGATTTCTCTCTTTATTTAATCAAAAATATTATTTAGGATACAATAGTAACTTAGCAAATTATTATTGTATTTAGTAAAATGTTGGGGTGAAGTTGAAAGTAAAGTTGTCTGCTTAGCAACCTGTTGGTGCACATTGCTTTTTATAAGTTTATACTCTCTGTGAGAGAGCTTTGGAGAAAAGTATCTGCTAAATGACTGAAGGTAATGAAAATGTATACACGTTTTGTTTGATAAGTTTATTAGAAAAAAGTTTATTTGTATCTGAAATGCAGAGTTCACTGCCTGCATCCCATATGATAATCTTTATAAGTTCCACGAGAACTTTTTTCTTAGGAAAACTTTACACTGGTGCTGAAAACAAATCACTGATCTAAAAACACCTATAACAGATCAAGGAACTTTTTATCGATCAATGGGCGATATTGTGACTCAAAAGCCCCGTGCATTTGAATGGCAGTATCAAGAACCTTTATTATTATAGTGTACAGTAAAGTTATGACCCAAAAGGCCATCCTGCAATCCAGACAGGGAATTATAAAAATGTAGGAGATTTAAAACTCTTGTGGTGTTGGTTTTGGATGCAAACATCAAGTTTAAGCTCTATGCTGTAATGGGGAGCAATTAACCTGGAAACGGCAGCCAGAGTCGTGCCAAGATGAACCGCACACACTCAGCGGGAAATATCATCACACTCATTCACTTATCATCAAATCCCAACGGAAAAAAGAGTCCACCGCTGCCATTCCATCAAAAAGCCTTGTCCTTAACTTTGAGTTGATCTTTGGTCTTTAATGTTTTCTGTTAGGGCTTGAGACGGGAGACGGTGTCATTCCACGCATTAATTTGACATTGTTTTTCACTCTTTTAAAGGTGCCTAAAAGGTTCTTCGCAGCGATGGCATAGAAGAACCATTTTTTGTTCCACAAAGAACAATTCAGTCAAATTAATTCATTATCTTTCTTTCCAAGAAGATTTTTTTCGCAATAAAGAGACAAAAAGGTTATTGGGATGTCAGAGGTTCTTTATGGAACCAAAAGGTTCTTCTATAGCATTATATAACCTTTTGAAGCACCTTTGTTTAAAGAGGCTTTCATTTTAAATGCTTCATTATTCACTGTTCTTCTGATGCTGATCTTTTTGACTTCTGTTTATTGTGTCGACATGCACAGTTGACACAATGATTGACAACACAATTCAATGCAAATCTTGTTTTTAAACAATTGTTTATTCTTCCTAACAATACATCATTGTCAAAAAGGCTCTTGCCTGTTTTTCGTCGCCGACTGGTCACCATAGAGATGTAAACGTGTTAAACAAGATCTCTTTGCGTGGACACATTAATTGCTGTGTTGTGGTGCATATTTTTGTCTAGTCTAACATCAAAAAAATGACGATTGCTCAACCTCTTCTATATGGTGTGGCTGCCTACATACCCCTTTAAAGAACTTGTTTTTATGTGTGCGACAAACTTGGAAATAGAACTTAAACCTAGACAGTCATTGTAGAAAAAAGGTCCACTGTTTGTCGCCGTCAGGTGATTCAGACTGAACAATGGTCTTCTTTTTTGTTTCAGGAGGAAACACGTTATGGATCGAGTCCCTTGGCTATGCTAACCGCCACCTGCAACAAGTTTGGGAGCACCAGTCCACTCGGAGATTCCGCAACCCCCGGCAAACCAGGAAACGCATCACCAGTTAAGAAAACCTACAGCATGACTTCTGAACTTCAGACCCCCAAAAACGGACGAGGCGCTGAGGGCATAGCGGACACTTACAGCGGCTCTTTCAGTTCCACTGGTGGCTTGCTCACGCCGACCGGTAGCCCTCCACCTCATCACGGAGCGTACACTACCGACTACAATCCTTTTTCCACCTTTCAGACCTCCACTGGCTCTCAGGACCCTTCACTCTTGGGGAGCAAAACCACAGCAGTCTGCCTGACCAGTGTCAACACCTACCTGGATATGACACACCCCTACGGCTCATGGTACAAGGGCATCCATCCCGGTATCACGGCGGCACCTTCAAACGCCACTTCTTCATGGTGGGACGTCCACACTAATTCAACCTGGCTGAGCGCTGGCCAATCCCAACCCGACAGCCTCCAAGCCCCCCTGCAACCCTTGGCTCAACAAGCCTCCCTCAACAATCAGATGTCCAGCTACACCCCTGACTTCACTCCCCTGAACCCCGCCCCGTACCCCTCGGTGGGCTTGAGTTCATCATCACACCTGCTCCAATCCTCGCAGCACATGCTCCAACAGGACATGTACAAGCCCAAGCCGGTGGCCGGTTCTGGAATCCTGGATAACTCCATGGGACTCAAACCGGCCCGAGGCTCTGGTGGATACACGGGCGGCTCCACCACAGGTAGATCTTCCTGCGACTGCCCGAACTGCCAGGAGCTGGAGAGGATGGGGGCATCCGCCGCGTCCCTGCGGAAGAAGCCGATGCACAGCTGCCACATTCCCGGCTGCGGAAAGGTCTACGGCAAGGCCTCCCACCTGAAGGCTCACCTGCGCTGGCACACGGGCGAGAGACCCTTCGTGTGCAACTGGCTCTTCTGCGGGAAGCGCTTCACTCGCTCGGACGAACTGGAGCGTCACGTGCGCACCCACACGAGGGAAAAGAAATTCACCTGTCAGCTTTGCAATAAGCGCTTTACTCGGAGCGACCACCTGAGCAAACATCAGAAGACCCACACGGAGGCTAGCCTGCAGGGGAAGGGGGTGGAGGAGGACATGGAACCCCGAGGGCCGGAAGAATCGACAGACTCCAGCAAAGTTGCTCCTCCGGGGTCTGCAGGTGGCATGCAGGACCCCACGGCCGGTGGTGAGGAGAAAACCGGCGCTGGGAACGGTGTGGATGGCAGCAGCGGACTGCTGGAGATATAACATTGGAATGACTCTACGATTGGAGCTACTGTTACGTTGGTGCTAAGCTACGTAGACTTGTGCAAACACTCTTTTTTATTTTTTGTTTTTCAGGAGCAAGTTAATTGGTTCCCAAAGAACAATGTACCATGAAAAGAAACTAACTGTGGACCAAAAGGTTAAATCGGCAGGTTTTTGGGAGATAAACTCTTGAAGAATCAGACTTTATGCAGAAACTGTCTGTCTGGAGTGTCTCACATTTTGGGAATTGTTTTTAATCACTTTGATTCTTTTTCATATTTAAATTTGTCAAGATTTGTCTTAGTCCTGTCATTTTTTATTGTTTCTTCTCACAGTTTTCAGGGGCGACTTTTATAAGCCCAACAACTAGACTGTTTATGCTTCCATGCTTTTAGTGCAGCATCTGACATTTGGGCTTCCAACTGATGCACATGTTGTCTATTTTATTTAATTAAAATGTACGTCTTTATTTTTATTCAGTGTCTTCCATGTGGGTTTCAACTTTTTTTTAATAACTTATAGCATAGAATTGATCACAACCTCATGACAATCTTCAGTTTTGACTGCAAAGAAGCATTCATCATACTCTTCTGTTTCATTGTTGATTCAGTGTTTTGCGTTGTTTTATTTAATTTCCTATTTACATGAAACTAATTTATGTTTTAAATTATGGGCAGTTTGGAGACATGCGGTTTCGCTGAACGGAAGTACAAAGTGAAGCAGGTTGTTTATGAATATATTAAGTCTTCTCACTCATGTCATGATTTATTTATTTTATTTGGACAGATGGACTTAAAGTTCTTTTTCTTATTTGATTTTTAATGTATGATCCTTGATGCTGAATTTCACTTTTCACTCCTGTGTAAAACAACTTTTTTGTTGTGTAAAGTTCGAATGGTGATGGAGAACAAATTTCTTTTAAATAAACCAATTATGGACAAAAGTTTTATTGAAAACCATATCACTGAGTTCAGACACATTACAGCAATGGCAGTTCGGAGTAAATACATGTGTTTTTCATTTATCAAAGAAACATTTTTGAAACCATAAATAACAAAATCCATGCTATAGACACAAACGCACGAAGAAAGTGTTGAAATATTCACAAAAAAATGTAAGATATCTCCACTTTCTGTAAGTTTTTCACTACTGTGTCACACTAGCATATTGAATCCAGAAACCCTCTGGGATGCAATAAATCAGAAATGTATGAATGCTGAAAAAAAGTCGACCACAAAGTGCGTGTAAAGCCAGTTTTCTCCAAAAATGAAGTGTCGTGCCTTTGAATCGTTTGGCTCACGACTAAAGGTTTGCTAACGGAAAGAAAATAACGTAATATATTCTCTATACCACCCATATATTCCAAACTACTTTTAGCTGTCTTTTATCTTTGCTCCAGGTTTGCTGTTATCTCATGCTTCAACAAGTGCCTTAATTAGTTTTTGCAGGACAGACAAAGCCGAGGCCTCAGTCGACACAAAGAGTCTCTCAGTACAGGACTCAAGGAAATTAAAGTTCCCCCACTGTCTGTGAGGACCAATTACCCCCGCCAGCCCCACGACTGGACAATTACCCCCACAATAATCCTGCGTGAACAACAGTAGACAGGACACGAGATGATAGAAGAACACCGTCACTGGACTGTTTACTCAATTTTGGGTCGCATGTGACTCTTAACTTACCAAGAGTTTAAAGTTGTATCATTCTTCTTGAGGGCATCATTTGACAGCAAGTTTATTTTGATTTCTTATGACTGTCGTTTTATATTTTCCAAAAATATCTGCATTTAATTCAGCTTGATCACAGATTCAATATTATTTATTCAAACTTGGTTTTTTGGTCTGTTTTTGGTTTACAGGCTTAAAAAACATTTTTACGCTCAGGCCTGAATATGAGTTAGTCAAACGTAAAGGGTTGCAGTTCTTACAAACATTAGCTCGATCTCTTTAAAGCAAAGAAGCTTCTAAAGTCAACATTTATCTAGGAAAATGTCTACGCTGTAAATAAATAATGATGCAACAATATTATAAGCAATGTAAGCAACAATTTAATTCTTACATTTCTTTTCACTTGAGCCAAATGTGGTAAAAAATATGACTGTAAAGTAAAAAAAACAATTATAGACGACATACTGTATTTGGTTTGGCCTTTTTATCCATTGATATCGCTGACTCCTATCACAGTCTCTCTGTTTATCATTATTTGCTCTTCTATCTTTTCTATCGAATCTTTTTACCTTTCGTTTTAAAACATTTCATTCGCACACGCTGCAAATACAAATCAAATTTTTTGATTCTCTATTTTTATCATTAATAACTTTTTTATGCTGTAAAGAACCAATGAACTCTTGTCTATAGGAACTAGAAAATGATAACATAAGACGCACATGTAAATGAATTGATGCTGAAATAAAAAGCTGTGAAGCTCCGCACGCATTCATCCGTCGTGTTGATTTGATCAAATGCACGCATCACTCTTCACATAGCGCATGCACTCTTCTCATATGACCGTTCATTTTACGTGTGTGTATGGTTCTAATTTACTGTCTCTAATGAGCTGAAGTTGAGGTCAGTTGGTATAAAGCATCCCGGGGCGGCTCTGTCATCAGGCCCTGACATGTTTACGGTGGTCTGAAGTGGGCTAGCGGTCGCGTCCGCAGCTTTAAAGACACGGGCGGAGGATTGGGTGGGGTGTGCGTCGGTGGGTGGGGGCGGGCGGTTTACACGGGGGGTACAGGAGGGTCCGTGGCTTCTGACTTGGGCCTCTCTATTATTTTTGAACTTTTATACTCCCCTGTGGTGGCGGTAACCTTGTTTTATTTTTACATCTTTATGTCGGAGGAGGAAGAAAAAGGGAAGACAAGAAAATGCCTCGAGCGAGGCCATTAAAGATAAATATACTCAGGGCATGAGAGACTTTTTGGAGAGAAAAAAGGAAATGGAGGACAGCGCGACAAACTCCTGTCAGAGATGGTTCTTGGGTTGAACGAAGACTAAATTCGAAAGAAAAGTAGAGTTGGGTTGCGCAAAACACATTGCCATGAGAGCAACAGCGATGTGTTTGCATGCATCCGTAACACAAAGATTACAAAGAACAAACAAAGATTTTACAAAGTTCTCCATCCGTCTAATTGTCTAGTGCCAGATTAAAGTGGTAACAAAGGGCCTTACACTAATCTCCGAATAGTGTGTTTCAGCCCCCGCAGCTCGCCCTCAGGGGAAGGAGAGGCAGATTTCCACAGGAAAGAGCGCAGGTGTCCGCAGGTGAGCGCGTCATTGTTTTAGGGCTCTTAGGGGCGTGTGTATGTGTTGACGGGCGTATGGCGATGCCCGGGGCTCTGCTCCATCCAACAATGGTGGCGAAGCAAATGATGAAGGAAAAACTAGTGACCTCAAACAAGACCGAGAGGTCGAGAGGGGTCAGATGGAAAACTGATTACGAAAAAGGAAAGAGAGTATTTAGTTTGGAACAACAAATGAAGATTGATCATCATTAGCTCATTTAAATGAACTGCATTGGCGGAGGGCGGCTGAATAGAAGCACTTATCTGACTCTTTCATGGGCGTCTTTATGAGCTCCAGTCTGTAACTGAGCTCGCTGCTAGCCTCAAATGTATCAAACGCACCACTAAATGGACCAATTCTGTTTATAGGAACTGCGGGCAGGCTGTGGCAGAGTCCATGCCCCTGTAAAAAGATAATATGTTCCCTATTAAATGTCCCCCGGATGACAAATTGCTTCCAGAAAAAAAGAAATGGACGTTAAGGAAATGAGCTGTGACACTTCAAAATAGACACCCACTCGGTGTAATTCCTTAAAATCATAATTCTGTTATACTTTACAGGAGGTGAAGAATTTCATTTCCGCTACACATTTTTAAACTCATCTAGACTTCCATTTTGGTCTGAGCACTCGTGAATGCATTGCTGGCCATAAACAAAATTAGTAAAGTTTGTTTTATTAAGTGTGCTTAAGTAAGAGCTTGTATACTTGTAAGTGCACTTTTTCAATAGGTCTTGGGCCCACTCGCCTACTTATTAGTTTATTAAAGTGTACTTTTAAGTGTAATTCATTAGTTAACTTGGAGTACACAACTATGTCACACGGCATACAACTACGAAAAGTAGATTGACTGCAATACTTAAAAAGTATATTATAGCATACTTGAGTAAACTTATTTTTTGCTTTGGTTCAGAAGAGCAAAGTTCGGATAAAGTTTGATTTTATTGTCGTGGACTATATCGACATGATGCTAATATACATAAAATATTATTTAGGTTTAGCATTTGATTTTTAATCGCAAATTATTTAAGGATTGGACAACATTAGAACTACACAGCCAACTTTTGTTGCTAAGTTCCTCATGGAGCCTACATTGCAAAGCATTATGAGGAGACTTTTGAAAACGGCATAAATGTTCAGAGAAATTAAAATGTGATAGGAAAATAGCTTTAAGGAGAACCTCAGAGAGAGAGAGAGAGAGAGAGAGAGAGAGAGAAGGATGTTAAAAGTGAGTGATTTGGGTTGGCAGGGTTCTGGTGGAGGAGTGTGGTGGTTCTGAAGTCCTCCAGAAAGAGGCGCCAGCGTGTCCGGCAGGGGCCCTGACCATGAGCCGCTTCCACCCCCCCGGAGTCACAGCCACAACACCCCCCCAGCTCACCCGCTGGCACGCCGAGGGCTGTTGCCACCGCATGCTTCTTTAATATCCAGCAGAAATTGAAATATCTTTGTGGGTTAGCACACCAACACAAACGTTCAGCATCATGCACGCTGACACATGCGCACACCATTTGGCATCGCGAATGCACAAGCATGCTGACTTCACATGCATTTACACACGTGCTGGCCACTAGAAAATAAATATATAAAAATCCTCGGGTCCTCTCATTCGTTGCCAAGGGCGGTTAGAGGGACATTTTAACATGACGTTACAGCACTTAATGGGAGGATGAAAAATGCTTAAAGCTGCACAAACCAGTTTGGCGTCTTATAGCAAGAGCGAAATGCTTGACCTGGTATCTCCCGCGTAACGCCGCGCGGTCGGAAGCCTCGTGTTTATTTGAGTCTCGGCGACTTGACGCAAACTTTTCAAGCAAACATACGCTACGCTCAGGAGGACAGCGATGGAGAAGTCTTAATTCGGTCTTTTGTTAAACAATCCAAGCAGGGCAGAAATATAAACACACGGGCACAGATCTGAAGGACTGATATTGACTCCTGTATTTTCCCGAAGGAAAGAAAAATCACAGATGGGATTACTGAATGGAAAGACTTTTGGTAACTCAAGTAATCTCGTGTGTCTCCTTTAGAGCATCAGTAGAGAGCTCAACAACGTCAGGCTGGAGTCTGGAGTCTCCCGAGCTTTGTCCGAACGATGCAACACAATCTCACGGGAATTTGTGAAATTGTTACGAAATGTAAATCTATTCATTTGTGTTCATCTCCACGAATTTCCTCTTTTTCGTGTCACCAGCACGACAATTTTTTAATACACAGGCCGCGTGTTAATGTACATTGATATATTTCTAACCGGATATCAAAAGAAGTCGCAATTATTTTAGGAATTGGTTAACCAACACCTTTACTTAAGACAAACCTTGAAATCACAGCCGCAAAGGCTAGCTAAAAATGCTAATTCACGATGTGTCGAAGCAATGATAGATGGCTCCCCTAACCCCGCCCCTAAACCTAACGTCACAGAGGAAACGTCATATCATAACAAAACATACGAATATGATCGTAGGAAATAGGAATTCACAGGAATGAGCCACCTTGTAAAATATGTATGAATTACCATCAGATTGGGTGGATATATATATATATATATAAATATGAAAGACATCGCGAATTAAAGTACTTTTGATGGGAAGTCGTGCTGGGTGACACAAAAAAAGGGTGAAATTCGTGTCGATGAACACGAATTAATATGGTCCTGACAATTTAACAAATTCCCGAACAAGAATCAATAAATTACGGTTGTAACATTTCACGAATTCCCGAACACAAATTAATAGATTTACATTGCGTGACAATTTCACGAATTCCCGAACACAAATTGATAGATTAAGGTTCGTCACCATTTCACGAATCGAATTAATAGATTAACATTTCGTTTCAATTTCCCAAACATGAATTAATAGATTAACATTTCGTAACAATTTCACGAATTCCCGAACACGAATTAATAGATTATGGTTCGTCACCATTTCACGAATTCCCGAACACGAATTAATAGATTTACATTTTGTGACAATTTCACGAATTCCCGAACACAAATTAATAGATTATGGTTCGTCACCATTAACGGAATTCCCTAACACGAATTAATAGATTTACATTTTGTGACAATTTCCCGAACACGAATTAATAGATTTACATTTCGTGAAAATTTCACGAATTCCCGAACACAAATTAATAGATTACAGTTCGTAACCATTTCACGAATTCTCAAACACGAATTAATAGATTTACATTTTGTGACAATTTCCCGAACACGAATTAATAGATTATGGTTCGTCACCATTTCACGAATTCCCGAACACGACTCTATAGATTTACATTTCGTGGCACGACTGCGTGCATGTTGACGTGTTTTTGAGGGACGTGCCGAAATTAACACACGGACTTACTGTTAGCCCATAATGGTGCCGATCATAACGGATGAGATTTCCCTTAAACGGCCTGGGTTTGGACTCCGCTCCATCTCCAGAGCCACCAACCGCTGCTGCCGCCAGAAATAACACGGCAGCGCCACTGCAGTCCGCAGCGCGGCCCGCCGCAAGAGCCGGGATCAAAACACACACAAGAAAAGGAAACACAGCACATCGGAGGGAAGGAAAAAATTGTTCATATAACTTTACTCGACGTCTTATAAGATACACAGAATCTGCTGATGATTTTGGCTCCTGGTAAAGCCACAAAATTGAATCCGCAGACGGGGGCCAAGGCTGCAGAGAGCGCGCGCGCGCGGCCGCGTGTGTCTCAATGGAGATCTGATGAAATAAATCGCCTGCAGTGGCGGTTCAGAGTAAAATCATTCAGCGACGGCAATTACATTCATAATTCAGACGGCAGTGAACAGATCATCATGAGCGCAGATTAAAGTTTGAGAAATGAGACCCTATGGCACGGCGTGGAGAGCAATTTTGAATGTCTTTTGTGGGGCGAAATGTTGACAGTCGAAAGCATTTTCTGCTTGACACAAGCATCCTTATGGTGACTAGGGGAGGGGGGATCGATCCTGAAATATCGATACTTCCGATGCTGAGGCTGTATCGAAAAGCATCGATCCTAACATTACGGACTGCGATGTGTGGCAGTGGGCTTTTGGGGGTAAAAAGCCAAATATTTAAAGTACTTTATTATTTAAACCCTTTATTGACTTTGTTTGTCAAACAGTTGTGTGCACTTTGTTTATAAATTAACTTAAAAATGTAAGTAAAAGGGCAATTTAATTCGTAATATTATTGTGTCTAAACACTGAACAAAAACTGGGAAAAGCAGTCATTAATAATTGTGCGCACTTTGTTTTTTTTAAAGCTAGAGAAGTAGTTCTAGGTTAGGGACAAATTGTTTTGTTATATATCAGTGTTCTGTTCTGTTAATCTTTTACTGTTAGCATTTTCCGATAATAATTTGGTGCAAAATTCATGCTTGCAAATTCTATTACAGGAATACATAACTAAACATATATATTTATTTGGTTTAAATTATGTCCCGTGTTTTAACATCTACATGATGAATTAGCCTATAGGCACATTAAGAGCACAAATTACAAAATATTTTAGTGGTCATGAAAATGTAGTCAGATTTAGCAAATTTATGATGCATTCATCTGATAAATCCTGACATTTCATCCACAGGAAAGTAAATGTAAATTCAAGTGAATGCTTCTAAAAGTATTGGTATCGGTATGGACATCGGCAATACTGGCCATGCATGTACTTGGTATCGGATCGGTAGCCAATTTCACAGTATCGCCCACCCCTAATGGTGACACACAACATGGTTTAATGTTGACCAATGGAATTGCAATGCAAGAAGGATTGTTAAAATTAAAACCTGCCAAAAATGAACTTCATTCTGTTTAATGATTTTAAGGAGAATTGAACGAAGCAATTGATGTCTGTATATTTTCAAAAGCGTTATTGAATATTTTCTCTAATCGATTTTTTACCATGCAAATCCACATTGCAATGGGATTAAGTAACAGCTAACAATACAAAACAAACGTTGGTTGGAAGTTTATGATGAAGCAATGCTGCCCCACTGTGGACACATGACGGATGTGCACAGGGGAAAAACAACAGAGAAAAGGAGATAACAACAACTTATCTATATAAGACCTTTATAGATTACTTTAAACAGAGAATGATGCCTTATGATTGGCCATTGCGTTGCTATGCGGTTGCTATGTGTGGTTTGTTTGTGACGCGTTTATGTGCAGCTGATGTTGGGTTCATTTTTACATCTTTTTTTTATTGAACAATTTAAATGTACAAAACTGCAAGGTAAAAAGAACATTGTTGACATAAATAATATATAAATCCAGGAAGAAATACAAATTGAGTAACAAAAAACAAACAAAAAAATAATAATAATTTAGGTATTTATTTTGCGAATTTTGTTTGTGAATAAATAATTTTGCATACAGAAAAACAAATTTCATCAGGTGTACAAATAACATCTTTATGGGTAAGAGAGTAAACAGTTTTAGCAGCATTAAAACATAAGATTCAATATCACTCCAAAACTTTTTAGATATTAATTTTGACATCTTCACATGTAACGAAAAACACTAAATGACGCTTAATGATTTATTTACTCTACTTACCTAATCACTAAAGTTGACTGCGCAAACTTTATTAAGTTGTTGACATTAACTTAGGGGTATTTTACAACCTGGCTTTATAATTCAAATAAGTATTTTGTGATCTTTATCTTTAATAGTTGTCCACAATTGTAAATAATGCGCACCAATACGTCACCACTAGATGGCGTAAAAAACACGCAGTACGTATGCTCATGCTGATTAGAGAAAGATCTGTTTTGAGAAAATAGTCTAAATATGTAAACATCAACATTTACAATATTTCTAAGTAAATCAAATAATTATGTAGTAGCCCCCTTTCAACCCGTTATATAATATGCTGTGGTTTTACATAAAATAAAGGTGAAGTAGATTGAAAGTAATGGGAGAAGCAATATAAAAATGAGATAAAACAGTGGAAGTAAATAAAACATAAAAATAAAATAACAGGGTTGTGACTCCTTGGAAACAGTCGACAACATTTTCGGTCCTCTGGCCTACATCCACACATCAGCGTTCAAGCCGATCATCGCGTTAAGTTTCTATTGGCTGCTTTGACAGCGCCGCGTCACGTCATTGGTGATCACGTCACACCAGGACGCATCAAATCAAGTCGAGCTTTCTGGTATGAATCGCGTACGCCGTGATTTCAAGAAGACCTCAAAAGGATTATATTGCACAAACTAAATGCGTGTTTGCGCAATAATACGGCTGGTTTACGAAACACGCGTTATTGATACAAATAACGTTTGCTGGTTGCGTTAATATAATAACTGATGCTTGTGGGCAGTTCTCGCTGGTTTTGGCGGTGTAGTTTATCAGAGGTGATTGACTTCAGTACCGACGGCACATGTTGAACAGACATGTGTTTGTGCTCGAGCTATACCGTCAGTCAGTGTAAAACCGTGTAAACGCGAGTGTTTGTGGAGATCATAGGAGCATGGCACCGTGGAGGATCGCGATCATCTGTTTACTGTGGGGTGAGTCCATCTGCTCCGTAGAAATCCACGCAAATCCTTCACGCACTCTATACATGACGGTATAACCGTGGGATTGTTTTGGGAGTTGCATTTCCAAATGTCAATAACCGTATGCATTAAGTGTTTACTATAATTAGCGTTCTCCTATATTTTGAAGCACCGCGGTATCGGCTTGTTTCGCCCAAGAACATACGGTTTGCAACTACTGTATTTTTCTTGTGGGTTATTTTTGTCATGTATCATCATGACAGTATCGTGATAGTGTACTGTACTTAAAAATATTGAGTACTTTTGTGTTTATCATGGCAGATCAATATATGACATGTCAATCATTACCACACCTCATTACAAAAAATACCACGGTACAGTGATCGTTGCCAATACATTCATATGGTACCGTGGTATTCTTGTGTGATGTAGAGTGTGTTTTGTTTTATCTTCAATACCGTGGTGTGTTTCTGTGAGACTGGTTGTGATGAATGAATGAATGAGTGATCGCAGCCTAAATGTTTCGTACAATGTTTGACTCGATTTAATAGAGGAGAAGAATGACGTCATAGTTGTACAGTACACGTAAGATGTCCAGGATTTCCGGTGGCCTGCTGCTCCAGTTGAGTTTTAATTACGAGTTTGATCTGCTAAAAGAAACAGTTCACGCAAAAATGAAAATTCTTTCATCATTTACTCGCCGTAAAGTTGTTCCCAATGTTTATAAATGTTTTCCTCAGTTGTAAGTCGCTTGGTTAAAATCGTCTGCTAAATCACTAAGGCCTGATTCACATTTCGCGTCTAAAACCGCGTGGAAACCACGAGCGGCGTTCTCCTTTTTTTCCAAAGCGCCTGGGCCTGGTTGCATAATGCTCCTCAAGTTTTGGATGATTTCCCTTTACCAAAGACAATAGGAGAATCATTTAAGTAAAACTTAAGGTATATTTAAGGCCACACTTCAGGGAAAATTAAGCTTAAGGTGCTTTATGCAACCAGACCCTATACTTTGCGCTCTTCTGGCGTCTGTCGTCGCTAAGCAACCATGGGCCATGATAGCCGTTGAGACAGCAAAGGATATATGGATTGTATGCACTGAAAATACGTTGCAATAACTCTGCTTCTAGATTTAGTTATGCTGTGATCATCTTTGTCCCCATTTTCGTCGAGCTTGTCTATATTGGCTAGTTGGTTCTTGTCACAAGACCTGCGGTGAGCTTGCGGCTTTCTGAAAAGTTGAGATTTTTTCATCTTGATGGCGCCGACGCTCATGAAAAAGGAAAATGTGAATCGGGAATAGGGGCCCTATTGTCACGATCTAAGTGCATGGTCTAAAGTGCACTCAGGGCGTGTCCGAATCCACTTTTTCTCGTTTAACGACGGGAAAACGGTCGGTGCGCATGGTCTAAACAGGTTGTCCCGAGTAATGGGTGTTTTTTGGTCGTAACGTGCAATAAACCAATCGGACTCTCATTCCCTTTAGGGGCCTATTTTCATGGCAGAATTTGCAAGAGCAAAGACTTGAAGCTTCTCCAGAGAGGAAGCGCATCTCCTCGTGCGTATGGTTAAGGTGCGCAGTCTTATTTCAGTTCCTCAAATTAGCAACGCGACAACACCGAGCCTGAAAACACCTGTGTTTAAGGCCAAGCACGTCCATGGGCGCACAAATGAGCGCAAATACATTTGCAATTTAAACAACGCGGCACAGGATGGGAAACTGCGTCAGGCTGAAAGTAGCAAAAACACTTGCGTTGCGTCTGGTGTATGATAGCGCCCTAGAGGTTAATACATTTCTTTGTTCTGATGAACACAGAGAAAGAAATTCGGAAGAATCCCAAAAATATATTGACCTCCATTGACTCCCATAGTATAATGTAATAGTAATAGTAATATTTTTACATACTATGGTAGTCAATGGGAGGCGAGATTATTTTTAGCGTTCTTCCAAATATCTTTCTCTGTGAGTCTGTGTTCATCAGAACAAACGTGGTTAGCGTACGACATGGGGAAACATCTCGACTAGTCTCGTTTTTCAAGTCCTGTCAGGTTTTGCCTAACAGGAGAACAAACACATCATCACACCCGACTGCTTGTGTCAACACAGCAACAAAAGCTGAGTTTATCTCACCAGTTAATCACTAGTCAGACGTCAGACAGGTTACGTGGAAGCCAAGTTGCGTCAGATATGACATGTTAATGCTCGCTTTTATTGCATCATAGTCTTTCGTCACCGTTGAGCTGTGACATCACAGGTTAGGATATAGGCTGGGAGAATGGGAATACTGTTTAGTGTTGTTTATTGCCCCATTCATTCAACAACGCACACATTAAGACTGGGGCTGGGCTTGAATAGACAATAAAACCTCTCACATGCATTCGTGGGAAAATGTAATAAAAAAAAACTGTGACTGCACATTATATTCAATCTTGACTGTACAGTCTTTTTAAATGATTGTCTGAAGCAGATAACGTCATGTTTTAAATGTATTAAACTATTTTATTTCAAGTTAACTTGCTGAAAGGTCCCATGTGTATTTTTTTTGGACGCTCTATTGAGAGAAATGCAATATAATATAAATAACTTTGTGTTCAGAGGTGTATAAACACCTTACACGACTTGTTTCTATCTTCATACACCTCATGTCATGGAACTCACTAGGATTGGATATCGATTCTTATGTTCCTATTCGTTTACGATTCGCTAGCTCTCGATCATTCGAGTCAATGATTATAGATACAAATCATATGTTTTAAAAAAAATTAAGATCAGTAAACATCAGATTACAATGGTGATTTAAAAAGTGAAAAACAAGAGCCACAAACCTGTATATTGAATTTTTTTGGGAACACCTGGGTATATTGAAACAGAACAGTCCTTGATCAAAATTAGGTTTACTAAGATACAGTATAACATAAAAGTCGGAGAATTAGCTGTAAAAAGTGGCTGCAATCATATGAACGTCTGCCGTTTATGTGAAGGTGATGTAAAAATTTGAGGACACACCCGCATCGGCCATGTTAATTAAGCAATAAATGAAGGATATGCTCACTCCACCCGTTCTAAAAAGAAAAGTGACATCTAGTGGTTAGTGGTAGCAATAACATTCACGTTAATGAATGTTCTGTGCTTGCGGAAATATGAAAGGGAAATAATAGATTCATTGCTTTTGAGAATCCACATAAAATCGATCGCATTTGAAAAAACCGTTTAATTGACTTTTGCGGTTTTTTTTTGTCCAGCCATAGAATTTACAATGTTGTTTCTAAACGGATAGACTGCGCTACATAGTGCGTTTCATAATCGTTGCAAATGCCAACCTTCACAATTTGTTGCAAATCGCAACCTCACCCCTAGATGCCGCTAAATGTTATACTCTGACTGGACCTTTAATCATTTCTAGATTGTTTTTCTTTTAAGTTGAAACTTTTTGGTCGTAAATTAAAATAGAAAACAAAGTATATACTGCAGAAGGCTTGTTACGATCTGATTTTAATATTCGCTGATTTGGTTATCTATGATTGAACAAGGTTAAAAACATAATGTATCACAATATTTAGCTTCACTGCATCGATACATTTATTGTTAGACCAGATATTTGCCCCGAGTAGCCATAGTTTCATCCTTTCATCCGCATAATGAAATATCATATAAAAACGCTGGTTGGAGATTAAGATAACCATACGTTAAAAAAAAGCTCCACACTGACATGTTTTCTTACTATTTGTTCTTTTAGAGCTCCATTGTTGTGTGTGTCGTGAGGTTTCTGTCCCTGCCGGTCCGCTGTACCGGGTGGCCGGGTTCTCGCTGTCCCTGCCCTGCACTGTGACGGGATACGAAGGTAAAAGGACGCAGGACTTTGAGTGGTTCCTGTACTATGAGAATGCCAAGGATCAGCAGATCGGAGTGGTGTCCACGCGAGATACGGGGTTCCCGTACGCTCCGTTCCTACCCCGCGTGCAGTCGGGCGAGGTTCGTGTGGAGAGGGATTCGGACGACAAAGCCAGATTGATAATCCAGAGGCTCCGCCCAGAGGATCAGGGACGATACGAGTGTTACACGCCCAGCACTGACACACGCTACTTGGGTACTTACAGTTCATCGGTGGACGTCAAAGGTGGGTGACAGGAAATGAAACGCCGACGATCGCAAAAGTTCGGTTTTGATAGTAATGTATTATTTTTTTCTAAAGTGATTCCAGACACGCTGCTGATAACACACTCTCGCATTCTGAGCGGCCAGCCTGTAATCGAGGGGGCGGAGCTTCAGCTCATCTGTGCAGCATCCATCCAATCAGAGCAGCACACTCACGTTTCGGTCACGTTCGGTGTCCGGGGCAGCAAAGGGGCGGAGTCCGCGGGTCACAACCTCAGAGAAATCATCGCCTTTGACCGCGATCTGCGCGTGGCCCCGGGCCAAGGCGGAGCTTACGAGAAGAGATACAGTGATGGAGAGATCGGTCTAGAAAAGAGGAACGGAGATGGTGGGAGGGATCTGTACGTGCTGAAGATGAGCACGCTGGCACCGGAGGATTCTGGGGCGTATTTTTGCGAGGCTGTGCAGTGGATCAGAGACCCGGCGGGAAATTGGGAACGAATCGCGCAGAGGACCATGGAATTGGGGGATCTCAGCGTTCAACCACTCTGTTAGTCACAATGCTGAAACCAGATTTGTTTGCCATATGTGGGATTTGTTCAATAAACGTCCTGATAAATTGCTGTTTCCTTTCACAGCGGGCACGCTCACCGTACGATCGAGACCAGAAGGTGTCGTCTCGCTGCAGACCGGCTCTCCGCTCACCCTCACCTGTCACGTGTCCGGTGTGGGCGCGTGGAGCCGCTCTGCGCTCCTAGTCCAGTGGATGCGGCGTGGGCCGACCGGCGGTGTTGAGGTGGAGGTGGCACGCATGGGCACTGACGGCGTCGTGAGCTGGGGTGATGATGCCAGCATGGCGGGAGGGGGCAGTATGGAGAAGGAGGCGGACGGGAAGTTTTCTCTGCGGCTGTTTTCCGTTCACCCCGCGGATGCCGGACTCTACCGGTGTGTTGTAAGCGTGTACGCCGGACGGCTGACACCGGGGCCGTCGAGCCCGGTTACCATAACACAGAGATCGGAATGGGTCACTGTTAACTTGAAAACCGAAGGTGAGTGTGCAAGTATTACACTTTATGGGTGGATCTCACACAAGCTAAACTACACGCTAACATCAACATGTGTTTTCCTTCAGATGTCCGTGTATCCGCAACCATCGATCTGCCCCATCGCCCGCTGCTGACACGGGGCAGTACGGTCACCCTGCTCTGCAACGTCTCTGTCCTGACCACCGGTTCTGCTCAGGTGGAAGTCCAGTGGATCCAGAAACCAGAAGACCCCGGGAGGAAAGCCGTCTTGCTCTCAGAGGACCGGGGAGGACGGGTCCTGGCCACTCTGAGCTACGACGGCGTGACGCGGATCTACAGCAACGGCAGCGACTTGAGCGTCGACCGCGTGTCGCCAGGCAGCTACAGGTTGAGGGTTTTCTCGGCCCGCGAGGAGGATCAGGGTCACTATCTGTGTCAGGTGGAGGTGTGGTCACAGGACCCGCACGGCGGGTGGTACAACACGGGGGGCAAAACGGAATCAAGGACCGTACACTTGTACCTGTATGCACGAGGTAAGCTGGAATACATTAATTAAATAAATTGTAATATATAAATTAATAATAAAATATCTAAATATAAAAAATGGACATGATGTTTTAAACTAAATAAGGGGAATGTGAGAAAAAACATTGTGCTAGTACAAGGACTGTGTTTGATCAAGTCTCTCTTTCTCTCCCCCATACATTTTGACCCAAACTATAAAAAAATATATAAATGTCTTTCACATGCACACCTGATAGCGACTTTTAAAATAAACCTGTTTTTCTAAACGCAACCAAAAACGTAATTTTATGAAAGTCTGTTTGTTGTGATATGCATCAATGATTTTGTATAATAAACATCAAAAATAGCAACAAGTTACTGCTGTTTCCAAGCATTTGTAAAGTAGCTTGTGAGTGAGTTTAAGTTGTTGACATTTGTTTTGATGTGTTTCACTTGCAGTTGCTGATCTGCTGCTCATTCCTCTGGTGGTCGGCGTGTCGTCTGCTTTGTTTGTGGGCTTGTTGATCATCGCGACTGTCACGTGCTGCTTCATGAACAGACTGGCGAGGCAGCGATCCCAAATAAGGAAGTAGAATACAGACATGAACGACTGGTTTAGCTTTCTTCTCACACTTGATTTAAATCTGCACTCCGAAGGCTACGGCAAAAGTCTCCAATGTTCATCTTCACACTGTGTGCATGACAACAGTCTTATGTTCACAAACGCACGTAGACTGATGTGATATTTTTATTATGCGTTTTTATCCACTCCACTTATGGCAACCGCCCTGCTCGGAGAGGAACGAGGTACGGAAACAAATATCCCCCTGTGTTTAGGCTCAATGCCGGTTAGTTTATGAAAACCAGCAGAAGATCCACACCAGTTCAGAACTGAAATCCCTCACACGTTGTGGATGCACTGCTATGAAATCTAAGTGACTTGTGTATATGGAAAGCCGTCGTTTTTTCGGTGATGGACGGTCGTTTCACCGCAATGCGACCCACAACTCCTTTGGTCTCAAGACTCCTGTGACCTGCCGGTTTTCATCCAGTTTACTTTCTACTTAACAAAGATCCAGGTCGTTTTAACAACTAAAAGAAATAAATCATATTTGGGTTATACTTTTGCAAACATGTAAAAACAATGTTATTAAAATGATTAATACCGTGACCGCATAAATGATATTTCAGCTCAGCAAATACTACATAATGTACATTATGAGAATAAGCTTTTATTTTGTTTTATGATAATTAGGGCTTAAATGTGAATCACATTACTGAAAAGTCTTCATGGTCTTGAAACGGGCTGCATTTGATCAGGACATTTCTCAGCTTTGTTTGACAGAATGTAATACAAATGTGAGAAAAGGGATCAAAACCACTGAGAAAATAAAGACCAAACGTGCTGTTTGGAATTCAGATGTATACAGTATATATCTACAGTTTACGCTGTCAAAAACCTGAGAGGAGGTGAGGCGACACGCTTTCAATGGAGATCTGTGACTGTGCTGGACGTCTACTTGGCATTCTGCGGTGCAACCGAAGCATTAACGGTGCCAGAGTTTCCTACTGCTCATTCAGGAATGATGTGGAACAGGGAGCGGATCGTCCCTCTAAAATGATCTGAAAAACATCACTTTGATCTTGTGTTGATGTGTTTTTAGTTTACAGTTGTGTGCATCTGGGTCATTCTTCAAAACGGATGTTTAATGACGACTGCCACAAATAACTAAAATGTTTATCCCGTGATTTTTAAGTTAAAGACACACTTTATCCAGACATGTATTAATCGTTATTAGTTTACCCTTATATGTGGCGTATCCAATTATTAACCAAAAAACACTTTGTGTTTTGATCTTATTAAATCACTTCCTTTTTATAAATGGAAGAAGTTCCTTGTTTCAAAGAATGACCCAAATGTTCAAATAACCCGGACTTCTCTTTAAAGCATTGAAGTTCTTCATTGTGAAACGTCTTTGTATGTGTCTATATGGGTCAAGCCGCTCTTTTAAAAAGATGAGAAACGTGCGTTCTTTTTTGTTGTCGATCCCTCGTGTTCAGTCACAGAATTGACTGTGATGTCGTCTTTACTGTGACCTTCACGCACTCTTTTATTGTACTTTGAGAGGGAAAGGATTTTGTGTTTTCTGTTCATATTTACAGCGTTCAGATGCTGAAATCTGGTTTATCGTCTTATGCAATGAAGTCACATGACCAAAGGCTCAATGACAGTCAGAATGTAATCCTCATGTTGACCGTCTCTGTCATCTGACGTCATTGTGACCTGCATGAGTTTAACTGTCCTACGCTTTTCATCATCTCATAAAACAATTGTAATTGGATTGCGGTGTGTTTGTTCAACACCAGGATGTCCTATAAAACCTGGAGAAACCACCCATAAGCCCTCGTGTTTGTCTGTCTATTGTCTGGCACATTCGACCACTCTTAACTATTTTACAAGATGGCTATTTTGTATGAATTGAATGATGTGAACAATACAAAAATGCACGATTCTCAAAAAAGCAGTAATGTAGTCCCAACCCCTGACCTCATGAATCAAACTATATGATTTTATACAAATGAGCCACGTTGTAAAATGGTTGAGATTGTGTTCGATATTCAGTATTAATATAGTGGTTTAACTATTGCAATGTTCATTTCGTGCAAAACAAAATGTTCACTTGCAAAACATCTGTGACTCGCAAGTATGTGTGATTGATGTGATGTTTTCAAACAATTTCAGAAAAACACAATTCCTAACACACTGCCGATTGCTTTGGACAAAGACTATATAACGTGCACTAATAAATTTTGTATAGTACGAACCACTAACTTTAAGAATGTAAATGATTCAATTTAAAGTAAGAGTTTACCCCAAAATAAAAAAGTCATTTTTTATATCTCCTCATGTGGTTGTAGATCTATACGTGACTATTTCTGTAGTGGAACTCAAAAGAAGATATTTTGAGAAATGTCTCTGTGGTTTTGTGTTGATACAACAGAAGTCAATGTTGTTTGGTTTTTCAAAAGATCTTCTTTTGTGTTCTGCAGTAGAAAGAAACTCGTGATGGTTTTGGGTGAACTGTCCCTTTAAGTTGACTCTAAAGTAGCAATACTAACAAAATGTTTTTTTGAACTTTCAATGTTTGTTATTTAATGCATAATCCAAATGTTTTGTTTTGAAGGCTCTCTTACACTTGCACTGCGTTTTGGGAGATTTTGCTGTATGCTGTCAGTTGTTTACTGTATACGGTTCATTTCTTTTGTGTAAACTGTGCTTCAGGTTCCTAAATAAAATATCCTGGATAAGAGGTCAGGTTTTATTTGATATTTTGCATTACATCCTGTTTACAGTCTGAGATCAAATGATGTTTCATTATTCATAAGCATAACAATTTGAGGTAAAGGCGCACAACTAAAATCCTGTCATCATTTACTCGTCCTCTTGTCATTTCAGAGCCTAATGACTTTCCTCTGCAAAACACAAAAGAAGATATTTTGAGGAATGTTAGTCAAAAACCGTTGGTCCACATTAACTTCTATCCTATGAACACAAAACTAATGCAAGTCAATGTGGACCAATGGTTTTCTGTTACCAACATTTTTCAAAATCTCTTCTTTTGTGATTTGGAGAAGAAAGTTATACAGGTTTGGAATTACATGAGTGTGAATAAATGATGATGTTCCAAAGTGCGTCTCGTGTGCGTCTGTTAAAATAAAAAAATGCGACCTGTGTGCCACATTTGCTTACATTTGAATAGTGACCTAGAAACCTTACATATGCAAAATCTAGAATTGTTCCCCTTTTACGTCTCAACTTGGTTCATAATATGTTAAAACTTTTTTCCTGATTTAAATTGGTATTTTTATTACACATTAAATCTCTTGTGTTTTCTCAAATAAAACTGATGAACTAAATGTTGACTAAAGGGGACATTCTGCAAAAAACAAATTAGGATATAAGGACATGTATATTAAATAGTTTTCCCCATTTTCAAAATAAACTGTAAAGTCAAAAAAGAAATCTTGTTAAAAAATTTACATTTTCTGGCAGCTGGGGCACCAGAAATAAAAAATTGTTTACAGTGTAGATATAAAACTTCAGATAAATCTGTGTGAAGGAAATATGTAGCAAATGAACGTGAGAAGAATAAACAAGGAAACATGTACAATAAAAATGGGACTTTATTAATCATGCTGATAACTTTGATCTGATAAAAATGTTCATCATTTAGTTGAATAAAGCAGTGGGAAAGTTTTGTGTTTGGTATATAAGGAAGTTGTGTTTGAATATGCGTGCGAGTGATTATTGTGATAACGTCTGTCTGTCGTCTGCTTGTCAAACGATAAAGCAGTTTTAGGGAAGCGGTGGAGTTTATTTAGTCTACAGACTTTTTTTGATGTGGTTTTCCTTGCCTTCTGTTTCTTGCTGAGAATTTCTGTATCTCCTAAACCTTAAATCCAACAGTTCATTTAAATGTTTACATATATCTGTGCTTTTTTCATCACATTGATTTGACCATACACACACATTGGTCAAAGTATGCATTCACGTCAACTAATAATTTACAGAAAGACAAATATGCTACATTTTATGCATTGAATATTACATAACAAGTTGTTTTAAAAGTGAGTCAAAAAATGTCATTTTAATTTTTGCTTTTGGGTTTTATCTGGTCACACAACGCCATACCAAAACTGTTTACGAACAATAATCAAAGACGTTTTCTTTACATTGACATCTAGTTTACATTTATTTACATTTGCCAAGGTTTTTCGCCGTCTCAGCAGCTCTGTGTTTGGTTCTTAAGATGTAAGTTTGGTCCAGTCGGTCATGGGATGTGTCTTCACTGATAGCTACATGTCCATGATCGGGGTGTCACCAGCTCCCAGAAGCTTGTCTGTTTGAAGAGAACAAACAAGAAAATACAACCATTTAGTCATGGTCTTTACTACCGACCAGTTTTTAAGATATGGGGCTTTTATTTGGCAGAACAGTGTCTAGTTCTAGTGTAATTCTTACCCCGGTACGCGGGCAGTGAATCTGGGCGTACCATTCCAGACAATACAGACACACATGAACCCCCTGTCCGATGAACAAACACGTCCACATAATGACGTTCCACACCGGACTCTTCCGCTTGTCATTCAGGGTGAAGTTAAACACCACTGAAATAAAGAAGAAATAAAAAATCACTGTGAAAGCAACGCAGCTGTCAATCAAAATCTGTGCTGTTCATCGGCCATGTTTCTCTCACCTCCGATTCCAGCGAATGTGCAGAACATCACTGGGTAGAAGAAACCGAAGCCCAAGGTGAAGACGTATTCGTGAACCAAAGCAGAAAGCGCAAACACATAGAGTGTGTTGCCATAGATCGAAACTTCTGACCCAACAGCTGAAACATTGAGAACCGTCAGTGTGTGTCATACACATGTAATATTTCTTTGAGATAACGTTATTCACGTACCCAGAGCAAGTCTCGATAACCGTAGTAGTAAAGCCAGTCGTGTACGACGATGTTCCAGGTGCGATAGTAATTTGTGAAAGAGGTCGAATTCCACCAATCCTGATCACACAACCAAAAAACAAATCACTTTAGAAATACTTCAGATTATAGTTATCAGCAGATCTCTTATCCATTTTAAACTATCTGAATATGAGAATATAACGTGAAGAAGGTTGGTATTACAAGGCAATAGTTGCATGATTAATGTTTAACCAGGAATATGTTTTATGATCATAATCTAAAGTCAAAAGCACTGTTGTCATGTCTTGAAATTCATGTGTTTTTAAACTTTCTTGAACAAAAATGAACAAAATATCAATTTTCATGACAAAAGATCAAAGTTCAAATTGAGCAAGCGTCACAGAAATCTGCCAATAGTTGTTTGTTAATATTGATATTAGCCACAAAACAAATCTTATCGGTGCATCCCAACTGCTTGATTTGTTTTTGATTGAATATTGTTAAGAATAACATATAATAATATAATTTAAGAAGTTTATGGATCGTTTGTTGGGCTATAAATCAAATGATGGGAAAAGTTCAAACCATCTACGACGTTGTTGATTCAAACTGATTGAACTAAATTATTTTTATTTTAAAAAATGTGAAAACGCAGAAAGGTTTGAATGAAGGTTTGGGAGTTCATTATTGGCTGTGATTTACAGTTTGTACAGTATTACAGTTTTTCTCGATTGCTAACACACAATTCATGAAATAATTCACAGTTTATTATAACTATAAACACATTCTCAGAACAATACAGCAACCTGTTTAAACCCCACACACTAAAAAATTGTGCATTTTTTATTATTCTGTATCCAATAAACTGTAGCATGTGTACGACCTCAACTTTTGTGGTTTTTTTAATAGTATTTTTTGCATCTTCTGTATTTTTGCAGAACTTGGAGATGACTACTTAGAATAAATCTTTTGTCAGAAGACCAAGAAATTGCATTAGTATTCTGTAGCGAAATTGAGCCAAAGGTGCACAGCATGACATCTTTATTTGTATATTTATGCAATTGTGTTCTGTATTGTTGCATTCTGTGTTTATTTAGTTTTTAGTTTTTTTAACTTTTCTTGTCTTGTCTACTTCATCTATAGAAATTTCTTATAGGAATTCATACCTTCTCACTATTAACTAGTTGTTATTAGCATGCCTAGTATTGGCATATTGGCTGTTTATTAGAATTTATAAAGCACATATTCTGCATGACCTCATTCTACATCCCTGATCCTGCCCAATACCTAAACCTTACAACTACCTTACTAACTATTGATAAGTAACAAGTTAAGAGTTTATTGCCGAAAAAGTCGTAGTTAATGTTTTTTTAATTGCGAGAATTTCCCCATATACTGAAATGTATAAGAGGTTTTAGTAACAGTGTTTTGAATTGATCATACCAGTGACTAAGGCGCCATAAATTTGTTGTATTGTGAGTATTTGTGTGTCATGTTCAGGGGGAAAAGTTTGCTTTTTTGGCAAGTTTGAATGGTTTTATGTGGAGAGCTTCATTTTGACCCCGAAATAGGATGTTGAGGGAAGTTATGGATATGTGTTAAGACATTCGAGAAAAACTCATGATGTCTATGTAAAGTCCCACAGTGTATAGTCTGTGTTAAGGTTTTGTTTACTTTGTAGAACATCCGGTCAGCAAAACACAGCATCTCGGCGAAGGCGTTGAGCCAGCAGTGTAGAAAGGCGTAAAATCCCAACATTAAAATCAGCATACCTGACAAACAAGACGTCAGGCGTCACTTCCGTTCACGTCTTTAAACTATAGTGTTACTTTGTGTTGTTGTATGAATATACCTGGAAAAGTGGCGTGAAACAGAGCCAGTATGAGTGTTCGCGTGCTGAACGCTTGACTGCTTTTGTTCATAAACACTGGGATGCACAATCGCACCAGGATGAAGTAGAGATACAACACGCTGCCCAAAATCTGCAGATAAGAACAAACGTAATGTAGTCGAGTCCCGAATATACAGTATACTGTATGGCATTTAATGATAATTACAATCATTTTTACTTTTTTACAATTTAGCTCGGAAGTGTATAAACAAAGAAGCAAGTGTAAGTAAATCTTGAATCCCACCTTTAGAAAGTTCTTGCCAACATAGTTCCACCTGATGTAGGAGTTTCTGAAAGAGTCACAGAACAACAAACACTGTAGATGTTGACTTTTAACGTTGTTGTATTTTGTAAGAGAGTTGGGGGTGGATTACCGTGGATAAACTTCCCGATAGATCAGTGTCGGACAAAATAAAAAGTAGAGATAGCTGTGGAAAGACGGATATGTCAACAGTTCACCTGAAACAGACGATGGATTCAGGGTTATCATGTAAACCTCTTGATGCTGTATTTATTTAATAATTTATTTAAAGGAGCATGATTTACCCTTCTGTGGTGTGTTTCTGAAAACAACTGGTACCGTCTCACGAATGAACGAGTAGCTCTTCATCACGAATCTGATCTGTGGAGCAAATAAGGGATTTATATCTCCATCCATCGCTGTGATGGTCCCAGTTCACATTTCAGTTCACATTTATATGAGGTGACTTCTGTTTTACCGCGTAATCGCTCACTTTATTTTGAACTTTCTTCAAATAGATCTGAATCCGTGTTGACCTCGATCGACCCCACAGCTTTGATTTACTTTTTTCTTTGTGACACTAAGCCAGCGTTTTGGTGACCTAATTTATTTTATTTGGCAGAAAAGAGACTTTGGACCTTGGACCTCAAATATATTCAGTACAAATCGCTGGCCCTTGATTTTGGCACCCCATTTAGTTATACATTCATTTATTTGACCTTGTCGTTTTACATCAAACGTTCGTTCTATCTTCTCCGATGTCGTTTTATAACATTGAGCGTTTTCATTTAACAGCAGCGTTTCACATATAAATATACCTGTTCTAATATGATGATGAATCGTGACGCGGGCGGCAGCTGATACCCCAGCACTACGCACACTGGAAATATTCCCAGCATGCTCAGCTGTGCCGCACACAAAATCAGAGCCATCCCTGCTGTCACTCGGGTCCTCTTCTGACAGCTGTGATACAGTCCTCCCCAAACTCTCACAACGTGATACGGCCCGAGCAATGTGTAACCAAACATAAGACCCCACGCCCAAATGACCGTACTCAGCTGACCGAAAGCATACAAGAACAAATCAAAGTCCAGCACCAGTCTGAAATATACAAATAAAAACAAATTAGTCACCAATCTGCTCAAGAGCTGAAAAGATGTGAATTGCAGTGAGTTTGTGTCGGTTAAAGACCGTTTCATCGGACACGTGTGCGCCTGACCCCCAGTTAAAGGAGTAGCTTTCAAAAGACATTTTTGTGATCATTTACTCACCCACGTGTCGTCCAAGATGTTTATGTATTTGTTTCTTTAGTGGAAAAGAAATGAAGGATTGTGATGAAAACATTCCAGGATTTTTCCCCATACAGTGGACTTCAATGGACTCCAAGCGCTTGAAGGTCAAAATGATAGTCTCAGTGGAGCTTCAAAGGGCTTTAAACCATACAAGACGATGAATAAAGGTCTTATAAAGAGAAACAATCGGTCATTTTCAAAAAATAATTGTATATGCTTTATAAACATAAATGCTTGCATTGCTTTATTCTGCGTTGCGCGTTCATGACCTTACATAATACGAAGTTACTTGAAAAGGTCACTCATTTTTAATATCACAACATCCAGGATACGCACACGAAATGACCATTTTAAACAATAAACTGAAACAAAGACATTTGAATTTGTGTCATTCAACCTTCAATAACTTTTGAGCGGTCCTCTTTCTCCACATTTGTAAACACTGACTCTGTACTTCCGTCTGCGTCAAGCGTGACCTTTTCAACGTATCTACACTGTAAAACTTTGCTGTAATTACGCAGCAGGTTTGCCAGTAACTTACTGTAGATTTAATGTACAATTTTGTTTTAAGCATACCTAGTTTATATATTTTTCTTTCATAAAACAAGACTAAATATTTTGGGTGACCCTTTTTGTTATGTAAATGTACTGTAATTTACAGAGGAAGAATGTCGTTTTTTTGCAGTGTTGCTGTGCTAATTCCAGTCTCTTCTCGCTCATTTTGAATCTCAAGAGTCAAAGTGTTTTAATTTTGATTAAAGTTATTGAAAACAGTACTAATTGGAAAGTATATTAAGTAGTAATTGAATCTACAGTAAGTTACTGGGAAACCTGCGGCAAAAACTACTGCAAAGTTTAACTTAACGCGCATCGCAGAACTGAGCAAGGCGAGCATTTGTGTTTATAAAGCATGTACATTTGTATTATTTTAGACCGATCTTTTCACAAGATAAGACCTTTTATAGATCGTCTGGTATCGTTTAAAGCCCTTTGAAGCTGCACAAAAACTGTCATTTTGACCATCCACTGTTTGGAGTCCCTTGAAGTCCACTATATGTCCACTATACCCTTCATTTCTTTTTGAATAAAGAAACAATAAACATCTTGGATGATATGGGGGTGAGTAAATTATCATGAAAATTTATTTTGATAATGAACTAATCCTTTAACTTCCAGTTTGAGTTTGCCTGTGGTATCTAATAATATAACTACATGTTATTTAATTTATGTCCATATTAATTTGTAAAATTATTTTACTGTAAAATAATGGTGTTAAATAAAACAATTTGCTGAATTTTGTTGTGTGTTCATTTTATTAGATAAACAATTTGTTGAATGGGTCCTGTAGTTGTGACGTAGCCTATTTAAACAAACCGTATGGTACATTGACATCTAGCGCTTGAGCTTGGTATCGCAGTCTAAATCCAAAATATTGGTCAGACATGTTTAGCCATCGGTTTCTTTTGATTGGTATCAGAAATAATCTACAAGAACTCTGAGGTTTGAGAATGTGTGCCGGAAGTTCAGTTGGGGTCACAAAAGTGCGCATGCGCAGAAACGTTTGTTTATGTTGTTAAGATGTAACCGTCCATATGTACACAGAACACACAGAACGATGATGTCACACACCTGCCCTGGTCGATGTAATCCACTGCCAGAGTGCTCAGGGCAAAGAGAAAAAGTGCAGCGATGAACATGTGATAAATGGTCCTGATGTGACTGATCTCGAACAACTCACTAGAGACACAGATAAAGAGATAAAGGTCATCTGGAATTGGGGAGATTTGATGAGAAATGTTTGAGTTCATATTGAGATCTTCAAAGTTTGACACATTGTTGACATCTCTTCTGAAACTCTGACAGAGACATTTGTGAGATTTCCGAGTGTTTTTATCACAAGAAATATCTGAGACGCAGATGAGACTAAAGCAAACGTTTCCAGTTACTCTCAATTTAATCTCATTGATGTCTCAGCGAATTAGACATTGAGATGATAAGTCCTTTTAAAAAAACTACTTTAATGGTTCAAATTTTGTTTTATTTTCCACCCTATATGTAAGTTAATATGTTAACATGACTGAAGCGTGAAGTATTTCAGTATGAGGACTCACTCTAGCAGAGACCATCTGGCCACAAACACCTTCCCTTGCTCCGGGTTGTCCCTGAAAATCAAAATGTATCCATTAAAACATCTTCTGCCCAACCTGACACGCTGCATAGAGAGAACAGGACGTGACATCAGAGAAACTCTCACCTGCTGTTAGAGTTTCTCTTCCCGTCGGTGTTTGAATGTGTGTTTTGCTTTGAGTCTGTGAGCGCTTTGTCCAGAACTTCATTCAGTTGGAGTTTAACCTGATTGATCACATCGGCTTTGATCTTCTGCTTCACAAACACAATGATGTGATGCTTTAGGATCTGTATGAACTCTCATTTTCATTTTATCTTTACAGCATCTCACCTCAATCTCATCTCTGCTCTGTGCCATTTCCTTCAAATAGGTGAGATTATCATCTGTAAATGAACAGAAATAATGGATTATCAGCTTTAGTTTAAGGGACATTAAGTGTTTCTCAAACTAAAACATAGCTTTGTGTTCCCCTCTCTAAAATCACACACAGAGACTACAATAACAAAGTCTACGATTAATATAGTGTGTATTGTACTTTACGTATAGTATTTTTATAGCATGTATTGTAAATATTATATATAGCATATTATTGTATATTAATGGTGTTTGTAATAGAAACTGTCAGAATTTGTATTGTATTTTCCAGCAAGGGACTTTGGTTTGAATCTTGTTCAAATCTGTGTGACCCAGTTTGGGACTCACTGCACTGGACACATAACTCTACAGTGAAGCGGAGAAACAACATCAGACTTACAATTAATGAATCCGTTCTTTTGAGCCGGATTCTCGCCAGAAACTTGTGTGCTCGTGCGGCGTGTCACACCGCTACTCATGTCTTCTGTAGTGGGTTTAGTCAGCCAGAGTTTCCTGATGTGAGATCGATCCAAAACAGATGAATTATTATTGATATTGTCTCAAGAATAACTACAATTACACCAGGACAAAGTGTAACTGCAAGGCCGGAGTAATTTACCCCAAAATGGACATTTGAATAGCATTTATTCACCCTTATGCACTGAAAAAACATATGTTAAAAAAATCTACATTTTCTGTCAGCTGGAGCGACAGGAACGGAAAAAAAATGTTCCCCTGTAAAATTACAGGATTTAATGTTATATATCCGCCCCAGTTATTCTTGTAAATTTTCTGCCTTTTCTGTAATTTAATCGCTTTTAACCGTATTTCAAACATAGACAAAATCATTTTTCTGACAGCTGGGGCGCCAGAAATAAAATATAAGTTAAAATAAAGTCCCCTTTAAAATTACATGTTTTCCCAGTTTTTTTTTTGGTAAATTTGCGGTCTTTCCTGTAATAATTTTTTTTAGACCGTATTTCAAAAATAAACTTGTTGCAAAGTCTTGTTAAAAAGAGTACATTTCCTGAAAGCTGGGGCGCCAGTAATAAACTGTAAAAGAAATCCCCTCTAAATTGATATGTTTTCCTAGTTTTTCTTGTAAATTTGCGGTCTTTTGCCGTAGATATTTTAGACCGTATTTCAAAAATAAACTATGAAAAAAGTCTTGTTAAAAAGAGTACATTTTCTGAAAGCTGGGTTGCCAGTAATAAACTGTAAAAAAAAAAAATCCCCTTTTAAATAACATGTTTTCCTCGTAAATTTGCCGTCTCTTCTGTATTTAAGTTTTTTTTACCGCATTTCAAAAATAATACATTATACTTGGAACAGAAAAAATACGGAGTGTTTTAACAGTGTGTGCTTTAAAACCTGTATTTGATTCTTTGTTTTGTGGAGCACAAAGAACATATTATGAGAAATGTCTCCATAATGGAAGTCAATGAGGTTCAGTGTTGTCCGGTTACCAACATTCTTCAAAATATCTTCTTTTCTGCAGAAGAAAAACTCATACGGGTTTGAAATGACATAGGGATGAATATAACAACTTTGTTCATCCTCGTGTCAAATGATACATTAAAATTTTTGGGTCAACTACCTGGTTAAGATGATAAAGTATGTCCAGGTCTGCTCAATTGTGATGTTATACAGACATCATATCTGACTTTTCTTCACAAACCTGTCTCCACGTTTTGACCTGAAGTTACCTGTGCTATATTTTCCCTTAGAAGGTATGACCCTGTCATTACAACTAGATTACACAACTGAATGTAAACACATGGATAATGTTGGAATGGGGGGATTTCACACAACAGAACATTGATATAGACCAGATATCCTAACCCAAGATAACCTCGCTCAAATCTTGTTGACAATATTGTAATCTATGTACTGTTTTTAGATGTGTTTTTTTTTTACCGTATGCACCTCAGATACTTTCTGATGAGGTAAAGCTGTCCAGTTCATTATAAGTACTATAAATAACCGTACACATATAAAACTGCTGAATTAAATTGATCAGTGTCTTAATTTGACATTTATATGTTAAAGTATTTATGAAAATCTCACCCAAAATGAAGGTCAAAGTTCATCCCAAAAAGATGAAATTATAATTTGCATAAAAGTAAAAAAATCTCTTTGAAGACAGTTAGGATTTCCTACTTAAATTCGCATGGCAAATTAATACGTTTAAAATTGTCATTACTTTAAATTATTATTTTACATTTGAACTATTATTTAAAAACAATATTGTTATTTTTAGTTCAGTTTCTCTCAACGAAAATACTCTTTGGAGTTTTTAATCTTAAAATAAAACAAGCAGAATGAAAAGAATGATGAATAAAGTAAATAACGTAATATAAAAATAAATACTATTCTTCTTTGGATTATAGAAATAAGAGTTTTGCTTTATGCAATAAGAATTAACGGGAAAAATTAGCTTAATTTTCATGAAATAGCTTCAAGTATTTATGGTGAATTAAAAAAATGTAAAATATGGGTTGAAATGTAAGCCAAATATATACATATTAAACACATATTATATATTACAAATTAAAAGTCCCCAACACCCTATCATTGAAAAATGAGTGGTAACAGGCATAACTTTTCCTTAAAACAAAGTTTTAAAAATCCATAAAGTTGATATGAACAGCACCAACTCACCTTTCCCACGTTCCTCGATTACAAGCGTAATGTCTGTAGCGTGTGTGCCGGAGGTCGAGTTTGTCCTGGTGTTTAGAGTTTAAATGCGTGGCTGTCTGTGAGTTTATGAGCTTTGCTCTGTGTTTAACCATAAGGTCACACACACATTCAGCAAAGTACTGTTATCGATCTGTTTAGTGACTGAATACCTCCCTACTGACCCCGAATTCATATGAACTTCCCTTTATAACAATATGACAGAATGGCACATTCTTACACTCCTGATTCTTAAAAATAAATGGGCATTAATCTTTAATATATGTGTGAAGAATTCAATAAATAATAAGATATCAAACGTGTCACAAAAGTGGTTCAGAAAACACACGACACATGGATCGAAGGCTCTTTATTGAAACATGGGAAGACACATCTGTCATGCACTACAAAACCAAAGCACAACAAATGATAGTAATACATATCATCGGTCCATCAGCGGGTATATTGGTTTATAAATCTCACTGTGCATGTCTTTCCAGTGTTCAAAATGACCTGTTTTGAGCTTTTATTATTTAATTTCTCTTGAAAGCGTGTATAATTTACAGTAATGTACATGACTTCTCATTACATCCAGTAGTCTGAAGATCAGATGATATAGCGGTTCTCTTTAAAATGTAAGAAGGGTTAGAATGAATGATGTCTTATACATGTGTTACAATGCATTGCAGTATCTCCTGTCAAGGTTGTTATGTATTATAACTGTTGTTACCAGATCAAGCATGTGTATTATTTATAATAAATCTTTATGAATTCATTATATTTTGATCACTCGTATGACATAATGCAAATACAAATTCCAAATGCACATCCCACATTAAGCTACTCTGAGTATAAAAACAACAAATAAGACGTCATTAAACATTTTGTCTAAAGAGCCTAAAAGACGCATAGCGAACAAAACCAAAAAAAACAAAATTTAAAAATGATTAATGTTTGCAGGAAAACCATTCAATCTTGTGGCCAGTCAGAAAATATCACTAGTTTCTGATTTCTCCCGTCCTGACTGAAAGATCAGGATGTACAGAGAGTTCAGAGGTCACACACAAACACACACACACACACAAGTGATTCTTTATCTGATCAGGGGTCACATTGACTGATGTGACTGTGTCTGATCACGGTGTGTGTGTGTGTGTGTGTGTGTGTGTGTGTACATGTTCATCTGGTGTGAGGACGAAAGTTGAGTAAAATGTTTGTTAAGGGACATTTGGAATGTGCTCATTTAAAAAAAAGATATATATTAATAAATAAAATATAATAATTGTAAACTATAAAATAATATGATAAGCGTGTAATACACTCGCTTTCTTTCTGACGGATTTTACACTTATTTTAAAATCACTATTGTTAGTTATTATATAAATGTTTTCCTCTCCTGTCTTTTTTCTATATATTTAATCGATTTGATCTTTAATCATCTAACTCGATTCATTTAGATCTCAAACTTTTTATAAATATTTTGGATACATTGCTCTGAATTTCTATCTCTCTTTATAGTATGTAATCATACGTGAAAACAATAGCAAGTTTGTGTACATTAAACAACAATAGCACAGCTAAATAATGCATACAAATCGACGCAAAACATACACACTGGCTGACGTAACGCTACTCTGTCATTCAAATGTCTGTATAAAAATAATTACAACTGCATAAAAATAGCTAGAGAATTTACCCGCACCATCACGCTAACCTTTGTGGACAAACAGCAAGACGTCATTTTCTATGTCAGTCTGTGTTGGGTTGTTCTCGGGAATCAGTAAAATTCTCATGATTTATTACTAACATAATAAACATTAGGTCACTGGTCTAGATCTTTCACATCATCTTTTACGGTTTCGGAGCTTTATTAACGCTGTAAGTGTGTGAGGTTACAGGACAGATAAACAGAGTATCGCTGAGATCTGCAGGCAGGCAACATGCAAATATACAGAAGAGAATTCAGAAGTCTTGAATCACCTAGAAATGAACAACAGAACTGTTAATATTTTTTATCACAACAATATATAATCAATACAATTGATATTTATATTTTTATGTAGAAGATACTTTATTATTTAAGCTTCAATTGTTAAGGGGATAGTTCACCCAAAAATTTAAATTCTGTCATTATTCATTCATCCATGAATGGCTTTTTTTCTTCTGGAAAACACAAAAGATCATCTCTAAAGAACGCTGGTAACCGAACAAGTTGTATGTCTGTGAATGGGGACCGCCGCTGTTCGCTTTATCATTTTTGGGTGAACCGTCACTTTAAGTGCATTTCTCATTTATATAATTTGTCTTAAAGTAAATAAAGGATAAGTAGCGTTCAAAACTGTTGGACATTAACTCACTTATTTATAATTTCCCCACATTTTAGAATAATTTTAAACTCATTGAAATTGAATGACACGATTGTAACTTTGAGAAATATGCCGTGACTAATACTTTAAAAAATAAAATAAACAATATTGCAAAAATTCCCACCTATTCTGACTTTGTATGACCGTTTTTTCTTCATTATTCAGTCCAGTTCATCCATTTCTAAGACATTTTATTCCATTTTAATGAAAGAATGTTTGCACAATTATATTCGTGTCGGCAAAACTACAGTTTTATACATTTAAAGAGTAAATTAAGAGTTTGGTTCCAAAACTAGATTTTTCAAAAATCTTATTTTTTTATTGTGTTCTTCAGTTTATGTTTGTTTGTTTTGATTTAAGCCACAATTGCTTAAAAAATACAGCTAACTAACACAATAAAAACTTTTTTTGGAAATAAACTCTGCAAGTATTTTGTCGTTTTTGAGGTCCCACTTTTAATGGAGTGTCAACAATAAGTTACACGTACACAAGCTGTAAAAACGCTTCATTTTCTAATAATAGGCGGTTATTATTACCTTAATTCTTGACTGACTCTCAAATGATTTGTTCAGCGATTCACCTGTCCTTTCTGTCAGCTTATCTGATCTGATTGGTCAGATGGTCTATTCTGTTGTGATTGGTCAACCTCATACAGCGTCGAAAAAAGGATGGCGGGTATTACACAAACTGACGCATATATGACCTGGAACTGAAATTAGAACGACCAAAGACTCGTTCGCGTGATTCAGAGTTGACTCCTTTTTTCCCAAGCCAATAACTTTGTTATTCGTTTACTTTCGGCGTTACAACTTGGCAGACTGCTTACATTCACACACAGTAACATCACACTTTATTTTAAGAACATTGTAATAGTTGCTCTTTAAGCATACAGATATCAAAGGTTTGTAAGGTCAAAAGAAACATTTAAGTGACTCTAAACTTTTGAACGGTAGTGTGTATAAATCTACAATTGACAGATTCCTTTATTTTTCCACGCTACCGTCACTATACTCTTGTTTGTTGCTTTACCTGTTTGTGTTTGCATGTGACTAGCTGACAGTGTGTTGCTCATGAACGTTGTGATTCTGTTGAAGTTCATCTGATCTGATCTGATTTTCACCGACGGTTGTAGATTCTCCATTTTGACAAACGCTACAGCAGAAAAAACATCAACAATATTACAGGTAATAAGTGTACTGCACGTTTTTGACGACAAAATGTTAAATTCCCTCTCACTTGCCACATGAATAAATTTCAGTGTAAATTTAAATCACACACATGGACACTTGCCTGTTATCATTGACATCTCGAGCATTACCTGTTGAAATACATACAGTGTGAGATTATGAGAAGATTCACTCGGCAAATCAGATCACAGACAGATGTGACTCATGAAGTGATGTGGATTACCGTTAGTGATGTTCATGTTATGAGAAGAGTTTGTGGAGTCGGTGGCATTTGCTGTAACGTGTCTCTCATCCTCAGACAGCTTGCTGTTAACACACACAGATCTGAGATCAGTCGACTGAGACAGTAAATAAACCAGTCAGATCAGAAGAGAAAGTAACTCACATGCTAGAGTTTGTTTTTGAGGATTTGTGGTTTTGAGGAACGCCGTTGAACATCACATTGCTGAAGGTGATTGGCTGATCCCTGCTGTGCAGGACCATGTGATTGACAGGATGGGAGGCGGGGTAATGTCCTGGACGAATCGGTTTAGCTGAAGGAACAAAAATATTCATATTAGCAGAGGAAAATGTTATTGCTCTATCAAAGCTCTGGAAATATTCGGGACACGGAAGAGACTTAAGCAGAAGTTTCCATTTGGTCTCCGTCTAATCTCAAGGAGGTCTAAGAAGAATAGTTGAGCCTCGAAACTGACCAATCAGAGCCGAGTGTGGTCGTCTGAACGGGTTCCTGACTCTCATGACTTCTTTGATTCGCTCTACTTCTTGATGGTAGCGATGGCGGTCTTTCATTGCTCCTTCTTTGGCGTCTCTCAGTGCATCCTCCAACGCCCGAACTCTCTCAGCCGTAGAACGAAGACGTTTCTCCAGCTTCGGAAGCTCGCAGCGCAAATCTGCATTGTCACGAACCAGCTGAGAGACAAGCAGAGAATCAACGCAACGCAGTTCATTCATTCATTTATAAAAAGGCATATCTCCGATTTTTTGTATTTGTTTTAAAAAAATTTCAACTAGAAGATTCAAAATGAACTCATAGGTCCAGTAATGTGAAGTTTCTGTGTTGCACAGATGTACTCTGAACCTGTTTGTGAACTTTTGTGAGCTGATCCAGGTTGTTCTCAAGAAAGGAGATCTTCTGTTTCTGGGTTGAACACCCCCAGCTATCATCCAGCTCCATCTCAGAGCCCTAGAACACAGATGAAAACACGAGGTTACAAACTCAAATCATTGCTTGAGGTCAGTGTGTTTGAGGTTCAGGCGAACTCACCCGTTTAACTCGAGCCGTGAGGTCTTGAACGAACAGCTTCCTCAGATTGTGAAGGGTCTGGAGTTCTCGGGCCTTTTCAAAGAGAAGAATCAAGGACAGATGAAGTGAGATGAGATGAAATCAAGGACAGATGTGTCACAGGAGTATTCTTCACTGTGACGATCATTTCTTAAAGTCTGGTGGATACTCACAACTGTCTCCTCCAGACCCTTCATGTCCTGTTTGGCCTGCTCGTGACGTTCATTCAGATATCTGCAGAAACAACACACAGGCCTTCAGCAGGTAAATGATCCCAATTTGTCTTTTCTCATCTCACATAATCTTATCTCACATTACTTCATTTTCCTTATTTCCTCACGTCACTTTGTCTCATATAGTCTTATGTCATCTCATCTCACTTCACGTTATCTTATAGCATCATCTCATCTCATTGTTTCATCTCATCTTTTCTCATGTCATTTTATCTGATCTCTTCTTACCTTACCTTATCTCATCTCATCTCATCTCATCTCATTTCATTTTATCTCATCTCATCTAATCTAAATTTATTTCCTCCAATCTTACTTCATCTTATCTCATCTCATTTACTTCATTTTATATCATCTTCTCATTTCATCCCACTTAACCTCACTTCATCTCATCTCATCTCATCTCATCTCATCTCACTTCATCGTATCTCATCTCACTTCATTTCATCTCACTTCACCTCATCACACTTCATCTCATCACACTTCATCTCATCTCACCTCATCTCACTTCATCTCATCTCACTTCATCTCATCTCACTTCATCTCATCTCACTTCATCTCATCTCACTTCATCTCATCTCATCTCACTTCATCTCATCTCACTTCATCTCATCTCATCACACTTCATCTCATCTCACCTCATCTCACCTCATCACATCCCACTTCATCTCATCTCACTTCATCTCATCTCACTTCATCTCATCTCACTTCATCTCATCTCACTTCATCTCATCTCACTTCATCTCATCTCACTTCACCTCATCTCATCTCACTTCATTTCATCTCACTTCACCTCATCTCATCTCACCTCATCACACTTCATTTCATCTCACTTCACCTCATCTCATCTCACTTCATTTCATCTCACTTCACTTCATCTCATCTCATCTCATCACACTTCATCTCACTTCATCTCATCTCACTTCATCTCATCTCACTTCATCTCACTTCATCTCATCTCATCACACTTCATCTCATCTCACCTCATCTCACCTCATCACATCTCACTTCATCTCACCTCATCTCATCTCATCTCGCTTCATCTCATCTCGCTTCATCTCATCTCGCTTCATCTCATCTCGCTTCATCTCATCTCGCTTCATCTCATCTCACTTCATCTCATCTCACTTCATCTCATCTCACTTCATCTCATCTGATCTCACTTCACGTTATCTTATAGTATCATCTCATCTCATTGTTTCATCTCATCTTTTCTCATTTCATTTTAACTGATCTCTTCTTACCTTACCTTATCTCATCTCATCTCATCTCATTTCACTTCATTTTATCTCATCTAATCTTAATTTATTTCCTCCAATCTTACTTCATCTTATCTCATCTCATTTACTTCATTTTATATCATCTTCTCATTTCATCCCACTTAACCACACTTCATCTCATCTCATCTCATCTCACTTCATTTCATCTCACTTCACCTCATCTCATCAACACTTCATCTCATCTCACTTCATCTCATCTCATCTCATCTCACTTCATCTCATCTCACTTCATTTCATCTCACTTCACCTCATCTCATCTCATCTCACTTCATTTCATCTCACTTCACCTCATCTCATCACACTTCATCTCATCTCACCTCATCTCATCTCATCTCATCTCATCACACTTCATCTCATCACACTTCATCTCACTTCATCTCATCTCACTTCATCTCATCTCACTTCATCTCATCTCACTTCATCTCATCTCATCACACTTCATCTCATCTCATCACACTTCATCATCACATCTCGCTTCATCTCATCTCGCTTCATCTCATCTCGCTTCATCTCATCTCGCTTCATCTCATCTCGCTTCATCTCATCTCGCTTCATCTCATCTCGCTTCATCTCATCTCGCCTCGCTTCATCTCATCTCGCTTCATCTCATCTCGCTTCATCACATCTCGCTTCATCTCATCTCACTTCATCTCATCTGATCTCACTTCTTCTCATCTCACTTCATCTCACTTCATCTCACTTCATCTCACCTCATCTCATCTCATCTCGCTTCATCTCATCTCGCTTCATCTCATCTCGCTTCATCTCGCTTCATCTCATCTCGCTTCATCTCATCTGATCTCACTTCATCGTATCTCATCTCACTTCATCTCATCTCATTTTACTTCATTTTATATCACCATCTCATCTCACTTCACCTTTCTTCATCTTATCTCACTTCATCTCATCTCACTTCATCTCATCACATTTCATCGTATCTCATCTCATCTTATTTTACTTAATCTTATATCATCGTCTCATCTCACTTCGCCTTTCTTCATTTTACCTTATCTTATTTTATCTCATCTCGTCTCGTCTCATCTCATCTCATCTCACTTCGTCTTATCTCATCTCCCTTTTCTTCACCTAATCTCATTTTCTCATCTCACTTCATCTCTCTTCACCCCACAGCATCACTCTTCTCTTCTCATCTCATCTTATCTCATCTCATTATCTAACAGCAGTCCAGTGTATGTATTTGTCAGTGCTGAATCTCACTTGAGCTCCTCCAGCTGAATGGTTTTCTGATGTTCTCGGTTCTTGAGCGATGTGAACTCGATGCTCATCTGCTCCATCTCCAGACTCAGCCTCTGATTATCACTGCAAACACACAACACAACAGTTCAACACAAAGCAGCAGACGTCAGTGAAAGAGAGAGATTGTGTGGAAGAGTTTCTGACTCTCTGAGTTCGTCGATGATCTTCTGTTTGTGGTTGATGTCATCACGCAGACGGCCGAGCTGCTTGTGTTTTGGCTCACGCTGAACATCTTTCTTCTGCTCCACAGGTTTGTGAGACTATACAGCAGAAAAATAAGGCAGCAAGACACAGTTTGTATATGAAGGATCTTCAGTCTTCTGTTATTTCCTGTCTGCTCTCACTGGTGGCTGTAAACCGAAAAGTAAAGTTTTTTGCTTCATACCTTTACATTTCCAGACTCGTCTGTGTGTGATGGATCCTCAGAAACGTTCTCTGCAGACACAGAGTATAACATTCAGAATATTGTGTGTGTGCATGTGTGTAAGTGTGTGTGTGTGTGTGCGCGTGAGGCCGTGCATGTATGTGTGACTACGAGCGTGAGTTTAGATTAGATTCAACTTTATTGTCATTACACATATACAAGTAAAGTGTAACAAAATGAGTTTGTGAGCGCATGTGTGTGTGTGAGTGCGTGTGTGTGTATGCGCGTGTGAGCGGGTGTGTGCGTGAGTGCGTGAGCACGTGTGCATGTTTGTGCGTGTGTGCATATGTGTCCGTGTGTGAGTGAGCGAGTGTTTGTTTGTAAGTGCATGCGCATGTGCGTGGGTGTTTGTTTGTGTGTGCATGCGTGTGTGTGTGTGCGTGCGGGAGCACGTGTGCATGTTTGTGCGTGTGTGCATATGTGCATATGTGTCCGTGTGTGTATGCGCGTGTGAGCCTGTGTGTGTGTGCTTGTGTTAGTGGGTGTTTGTTTGTGTGTGCATGTGTGTGTGCGAGCGTGCGTGTGCGTGCGTGAGCACGTGTGCATGTTTGTGCGTGTTTGCATATGTGTCCGTGTGTGTGTGTGTATGCGCGTGTGTGTGAGCCTGTGTGTGAGTCTGTGTGTGTGTGAGTGTGCGTGTGTTAGTGGGTGTTTGTTTGTGTGTGCATGTGTGTGTGCGAGCGTGTGTGTTCGTGCGTGCGGGAGCACGTGTGCATGTTTGTGCGTGTGTGCATATATGTCCGTGTGTGTGTGTGTGTGAGTGAGTGTGTGTGAGTGGGTGGGTGTTTGTTTTTGTGTGCATGCGTGTATGTGAGTGCATGTGTGCATGTTTGTGCGTGTGTGCGCATGTGAGAGCGAGAGTGTGTATGTGAGTAGATGTTTGTGTGCGTGTGTGAGGGTGTGTGAGCCCGTGTGTTAGTGTGTGTGTGTGTGTTCTAGTGCACCTGCAGACCGCAGTTTGGCAAGTTCTTCACTCAGACTGTCATAGTTCTCCTCCAGCTGTCTCTTCTTGAGTTCAACGTTGTGTGTGTACTCTGTCAGGGATCTTCTCTTCGCCTCATGCTGAAACACACACACACCTGTGAGTCACTTCACCGCATAAATAATAAATAAATAAACTTTGAGCTTGAGTGTGTACTATGTTTGTATATGTATCTGTGTGTGTTTTCAGACCTGCGATATGCGCAGCTGACAGCTCGACAGCTCTCGACCCGTTTCCTCCATCTTGCGATGACAGTCGGCCTGAAGAGCCTCCAGCTGTCTGCAGCGTTTGACCACCGACTTCAGCTCTGATTTGATCTTACTCACATACACACACACCACAGCGTACTCCTCTTCCAACACGCCTGACAGATCACACGGCTGGGACACAGACAGAGACATTGAACTTCTACACAGCAGGGTCCTAAAGTCTCAGATCACGATATATTATTGTTCTCAGATTATTTATTGTGTTTGTTCTTTATGTCATGTTTATCTGTAAACTCTCACCAGTCTGATGTCACCGTTTCCCAGTATGAAGCTGAAATCATTGAGGTCTTTCATGAGGCTGTTGAGCATCTCAGTGATGCGTTTCCTCTGCTGACCGCTGACTTCCTGCAGCCGTGAAAACTCCGCCTCCAAACACATCAGATCTGACTGTGTTGAATCATATATCATAACATATCACGTATTATATCATTTCACATATCGTATTATATATAATATCATATATCTTATATGTCGGTTCGTATTGTATAGTATTATACCATTTATACCATGGTCTGTTTGAATACTCGATTCTGATTGGCTGGAAGGTGTGCCTAAAAACCGTTTAACGCACGAGTAATTCCAGTCAGCTTGATCGACTTTGAAATGAACTGATGATAATAACTGTCATTTTCAACTGTCTGCTACAAAATTACACTGTAAACATCAAGGACAGCTTTAACTTGACAATTCACCGTGATATAAGCAGGATAATCCACGGCTAGCTGAGCATTATAGGATTTTAATGCACTTTGCATCTGGTGGTTCTTGGCCCCCACTTTGTGCATTAAAACTAGGGCTGACAAACGATTAATCATGATGACATAATGCTTCTCTGTGCACTGTGCATATTGTTATTTTTAATTGTAAACACATAAACATACATGTATACACATTATATGTATTTATTTATATTTTCCAACAATTTTAATGTTTATAAATCTATATATTTATGTACGTGTGTGTTCTCATACAAAATGAATATGTACATTGCACAGAGATATATTATGTAAACACAAACTTTTATTCTGGGTGCGATTAATCGCGATTAATCATTTGACAGCCCTAATTAAAAGCCTTTAATGCACAGCTAGCTGTGGATTATCCCTTACATATCTTATATCATACCATACAATACTATTCCATATCATGTATCGTATCATATATAATGTCATATGTCGTATAAAATAATAGTGAATGAATGAATGTTGAAGTTACTTAAATGACCTAAAGCAACAATTCTCTAATAATTCTTGGGGGGGCATGTCTGCATTTCTGGTGTTTGTGTTGTTTCTTATTTACTTGAAAAACCCAAGAGATAAAGAGGGAAAAGATTCGTACAGTTTTGTGAGCGAGCTCTTCCGTGAGCAGCCGGTTGCTGACGGTCTTGTCTTCGACCTCTTGGATCTTCAGGTCATAGTTGAGGGCGAGTTCTTCCAGCGCCTGCAGAACTTCTTTCACTTCTGCTTTAGCGCTGTCGCTCTGGGCCTGCAGACGGCTCAGCTCACACTGCACACGCTCACTGTCACCACGAGACGACGCCAGCAGCTAAACACACAGGGTATGATGGGTTTTAAATGCTCTTTTCTGACCTATTTTCACAGGAATAATTTAATTCACGATGCGGTTTTATGTTCAGAGACAAAACCCGCTTTTACCTCCTCTTGATGCAGCATCTGTTCCTTCAGTTTCTCAACCAGCTGACACTGTAAATAAATCTCATCGTCCTGTCAGACACAGACAGCATATTGACAACCTTTTACACAAGTTTTTGCATGTGTGCATTTTGTTCTAAAGCACGTTTGTGTGTGTGTTGTGACCTTGTCATCGAGTTGTTTGTAGAGTCCACGTATCGCTTCATCTGAGAGTTTGGTGCATGTTGAGTCTGTGTGAGTTTCTCGGGTGTCTGAAGGTGTTTCATGATCTGAATCAACAGGTAACACAGGGCCGAGCTCCATCTCTGAGACAGATTCACCTGCATCACAATCACACACTTTACCAACACATTTATTGTGTAATAATTAAAGAGTAAGATCATACAGAAATGATTCAATCATGTAGTGATGAATGATGCTCACCATTTCTCCAGAGCTGAAGCTCCGCCTCCAGTCTCATCATGTTCTCCTTCAGGCTCTTGTTCTTCTCTTTCTCTCGCTCATATTTTCTCTTCCACTGCTCAGCGGTGAGCTCTATGTTGACAGACGCTGAGTTCTTTATAGTCTTTGCACTGTAGAGAGATGTCTGTAGTCAAGCTTCATTCTGAACAAGTGTGTATTGGTTTGTTTGCATATGTGCTTACTTGTGTAAAGGTTTATTTGTGTGTTCTGTACGTATGTGTGTGTGTGTGAATAAGTGTCTGTGTGTGTATGCATTCGGGTATTTGAGTTTGTGTTTATTTGTGTGTATTTGTGCATTAGCATGCGTCTTTATTTTTGTGTGAGCATGCGTGTGTTGGTGTGTGCATCTGTATATTTCTGTATGTGTTTGTGCGTGTATTTTTGTGTGTTTATTTTACACTAAGTGTGTTTGTGTTTAAACGTGTGCGTGTGCGTATCTGTTTGTATGTGCATGCGTATATGTGTTGTACATATGTGTGTATTTGTGTTTATTTTACATTTATATGCATGTGGGCCTTTGTTTTATGTGTGTTTCAAGTGTGTTTGTGTGTGTGTGTGTGTGTGTGTGTGTCTGTGTGTGTGTGTGTTTGTTTCTTTATATGCATGTGGGCCTTTGTGTGTTTATGCGTGTTTGTGTGTGTGTGTGTGTGTGTGTATGTGTGTATGCTTGTGTTTGTCTGTATTTGTTAGGTGTGTGTGTTTGTCTGTGTTTTTTATGTGTGTATATCCGTGCGTATGTGCGTGTGTAGGTTGTCAGTGTTTATTTCACATACGTTTGTGTGGCTTTCAATGTGTTTGTCGATGTTTAAGTGTGTTTTTGTTTGTTTGTTTGTTTGTTTAAGTGTGTGAGTGTTTGCCTATGTGTTTGTATAGGTGTGTGTATATCTGTGTTCGTGCATACAGTGTGTGCATATCTGTGTATTTGTGTTTATTTTACATTACGTTTGTGTGTGTTTCAATGTGTTTGTTGTGTTTGTTTGTTTCTGTAAGTGCGTGTGTGTGTAGATGTTTATGTGTTTTTTTGTTTGTGTGTGTGTGTGTGTGTGTTTGTGGGTGCATATTCAGGTGCGTTTTTGTGCTTGTGTATTTGTGTGTGTGTGCATGCATTTGTGCGTGTACGCGTGTGTGTTACCGTTGTCCAAACATGAGTGTGGATTTGGTCTCAGCATCATTGAAGGCTGATGGGGAGCAGCAAATGAACATAGTGGTCCTGCAGTTTCCCCCAAGTGAATCCTGGAGGATCCGTGTCATTTTACTGTCTCTGTACGGTACATGAGTCTTCTGCACACACACACACACACAGAGAGAGAGAGAGATTGAATTATAATGTAAAAGTGTGTTGTTTTAGTGGTCCTGGGTTGAAAATAATTTCAACTCGCACCTCAATAAAAGGAAACATAAAACTTGTTTACTCCTTCAAATCTTTAAGTAGGACATTTGCGTTCGGTTTCAAAGCACTTTTTTGTGCTGTTGTTGAAGTATATAAGTGACTGTACTTACTGTACCCTCAGCAAGAGCTGATATAACATTTCCCAGTGCAGACAGAGATTTATTGATGTTCTTGGCCTCATCCAGAACCGAGCCTTCAGCGCCCGTCTTACTCACCTGAGAGACACACAGACGTCACATGAGACGCTGAAATTGTCTCAGGTAAAGCTGGTTAGAAGTGTAATGATGTTAAAAATAAAGTGATGATGTTACCTTCTCACTTCCCGCCAGGTCCACCAGATAAAGTTTTCCACAGAGTTTCTGCTCCGTCTCCACGTGCTCTTGTTTGATGTTGATGAGAAATATGCTGTGACTCCGAGAGCTGTGCTCGTTCATATCTGACACAGAAAACATCTTCAGGAACCTGCTTGTATAGTGATCTCAGGTCAGTCATTCACACATTCAAAGTCAACGCAAAACAGTCCTGACGATATTTGAAGAGTTTGTTTACAAAATGAGTACATTTAATCATGTTTTTTTATTGTGCATTCTTATTAATATCAATCAAACTGAAGTTTTTTTATTTTTATTTAATCCGTGATAACTAAAAAAATACAACTAACTAACTAATAAAAAACATGATTTTTTAATTATCACTGTTGCAATGAGACATATAATCTCTGCCCTTCTGAATCCTCTGCCCTTCATTCCTCGTCTATGAAATGGAAAAAAAAAACTGTACCTTAAATTATTAAATACTGTGTTGTCAAAGCACTTTTTAATATTTTTTATTGGTTAAATATTTGCAAAACCCTGTGACAAACATAAAGGGTGACTAATAATAATGATCTATGGCAAAAAAGAAATACCACGAAATATGGACATTTGAGGTTTCAGGAGGACAGCAGCGATTTTTTTTGTTCTTGTGTAACACAGAGATATCAAATACTAATACCATCATCCTTTGATATATAGATTTTAAAATACTACAGAATTATCATATAATCATTTATACGGTACATAACTCTTAGTACTATCATACTACCATTGTTTATATCCAAAAATCTTTTGTTTTGGAAAAACTAACTTGTAACAGCGACATGCCGGTTGCTTTTTCCTTCATCGATAACATCCATCACTTCTTCAGGACTGGAGACGAAACGCTCAGTACATCCCTACACACACACACACACACACACACACACACACACACATTCAGTCAATAAACTTAATAGCAGGTGTTGCATCTGTCAAATGTTGTTAGAATCAAACTCTTATCAGCAGATTCCAGCTGAGCTCCTAAAATACATTAAACATTAAGAGAAGGAGAGTCTGTTATAAATCAGCTGTGTCTCAAAATCTCAGCTCTGTTTATTCACATATGAAGATTAGACGTGTCACTGTCTCTTAATATAGTGCTATTACTTTCCTGAATTATCAGAATCGTCATGTTCACCCGGCACGAATAAACATTTCTACTGAAGAAAATACCCGAGTTAAAAATATTGTAGTGATTCTGCCGGATGGAGATCTTTAGATTTTTGAGGAACCACCCTCGCAGTCCAACTGGCAAGCTTTTGTAGACATGAAATGACATCAGTGGATTCAGATCCGTCAAGTTGTTAAAAAATAATCCAACTCACCTTCACATACGGAACTTTGTTCTTGTCTTCATGAACGGCTAGGTTTGTCTTACTCACTGAAACACAGAGAGATGAGCGAGGGTGAATGAATAAAAGACAAAGAATTGAACAAAACTTGAGACACAAAACAACGAAGAAACGCTATTCTGTCATCTTTTACTCTTATATATTCATGTGATTTTGATCTTTTCTTGTTTTGATAAGTTGAATGGAAAACATTGAGATACAGTTAAGACAACAAAATTCAGACGCCATCTTTTCGAGGAATCAGCATCCAGGGTATTTTAAAATGGGCTCGCTGGAAGCTGTTTTCTTAATGAAATATAGATCCTGTGAGACTGGCGTCATCCCAGCTAAGCAGATAAAGATAATCTGGACTTTACTGAGCGACAGATCTCATCTCCTCACAGCTGTCGATCTTTATCTGTCTCTCTTCTCGTTTATCAGTCTGCTGGTATTGTCTTAAAGGGATAATTCACCTAAAAAGGATTTTTTTAGTGTCATCATTTACTTATGTATAAATGTCTTTGTTCTGCTGAACACAAAGGAAGATATTTGGAAGAATGTCAGTAACCAAACAGATCTCATCCCCCATTGACTCCCACAGTATTTATTCTCCTCACTTTGGCAGTAAATGGGGAATTACATCTGACATTCTTCCAAATATCTTCCTTTGTGTTAAGCAGAACAGACATTTATACAGATTTGGAACGATGTGAGGGTGAAGAAATGATCACAAAATGTCCTTTTTTTGTGAACCATCACTTTAAATTTCTTAGTGACTCATAGAATACAGATAAGCAACTTGGTCACGTTGGGTTTATTTGTAATTCTCAAGCTTCTTTAGTTCTCCTTTGATTCTCATTTCTGTAGAGAAAAGAGTATTTTCAATTATTTTTAAAGGGCAAATATACGCAAATCCATCTGCACGTAAAGTTTGATTTGTTTCTGACAGTAAAACTCACCGTCAAGCAGATCACGAATTTTATCCATGTAGACTTCAAAATAGGAAACCTATGGAGAGAAGAATAAATCTGAATAAGTCAGGCAATATATATACTGTATAAACCTGTGTTTGAATGTGAATTCATCGTCCGCACCTTAATGTGGAACTCCAGGTTTTCATCCATGGTGTAAATGTGGTTAAAGATGTCTTCAGAAATCCTGGGAATGATTCCTCTGCCGTCCGGATCGTGTAGTTTTCCCTGACATACAGAGAGAGGGAGATTTTCAACAAACAGACCCTTCAGTTTCAATCTCTTACTCAAACAATCCATCAAATGATGCTGACAAAGAAGTGAGTTGTTGTACCTCCATGGTGTATGTTTTTCCAGAAGATGTCTGTCCGTAAGCAAAGATGGTGCCGTTGTAGCCTTCCAGAACATCTGAGAAGAGAAACACGGAGTCAACGGAGAAGATCTTCTGATAATTAAACATCGAGGCATTGAAACAAACGCCAATTTAGAAATAGCCCATCTCCATTAACTGGTCGTCAGAACATTGCTAGATCTTTTATAATATTTTATTTTATTATTTTTATTTTCAGTCTGTGGGATCTTAAATCACAAAAATATCCTAGTGAAGGTTGTAGTTTTCTTCAATCACTCGCTTCACGTTTGAGCAAAATATTAAAATACCACTTATGCTCTTAATGACCCATAATGCTTTTCTCCAGCCTACTTGAAATGTAAGACAGTTTGATGATTATTTTAGACATTGGTTTAACTCATACCTTTGACAATCTGTTGGGCACAGGCGTTATACACCTGCTCTTGTGTGCAGTTTGCCGGAAAAACTCTGTCAAAGACGTACGGCTTGGCCTGCAAGACACAAACATACATACATTACATTTATATACTGTATTTATATGTATGGCCCCAAGCTAACTTCCGCTCTGTGTTAAGTTATAATATAATCATCTGTTTGATATTTTATTTATATGTATTATATAATAATGTTATTCATTTAAATTAAAACTAGTCAAGAATTATTGATTCTTCTACCAAAAGTTAAGTTTAGGCCACGTAATGACCACATTAGGCCTTGTTCAGACTTGACTTCTTTTTTGAAGCTGCTACCGTTTTACATTATAATCCTATGGAGTTAGGCTATGAACACACTTGACGTCTTTTTTCACAAGAAAAAGTTGATGGGGCGCTTTTTTTGTAAAAAGAAAAGCATTTGTGCATGTAGGAAGCTCAACACACAGGATTCATATAGGCAGAGTAACGGAGGTCTATTTGAATTAAAAACAGAGACCGTCTTTGTAAAAAACAACCACATACTGTATTTTAAAACAACAAAACTTTAATTCATACAAAAATATGTTCGAAGCAGCACTTCGGCAGCCATTTTATATTTTAGAGAAGGATCACCTTCCTCGCATGTTGTTATGGAAACAACAGGACTCGCTTCTCGCTTGTCATTGAACAGCTGTCAATAAAGATGCTTGACGTAGGGGGTTTTTTTTCAGATAGGTTGAACTTTTTTAAACTTAAAAAGCTGCTTGAACGTTAACTCCATAGGATTACAATGTTGAACAAACGCTGGCAACTTCAAAAAAGAAGTCAAGTGTGAACACGGCCTAGACCGAACGTCCTGAGCGCTTCTTTGAACACCAGCACCAGCGTCTTTTTCTACAGCTCAGAGCGTCTTTTGAGGCTGAAAAAAGCTGGTGCTCCTTCTTCAGAACTAACCAATGACAGAGACATGTTGTTTCCAAAACAACATGCAAGGAACGTGATTGATCGAGAAGGCTCGAGCTCGAAAAAATGTTATGCCGATCAAAACGCCGTTGGAACATAAAGAAGAATTTATTTTCTTGTCAAAAAAGAAGTCAAGTCTGAACACGGCCTTAGAAATCTTTTAGAGCAAGAAGATAAACAGAATATTTTAGTAGTTTGAACAAAAATGAATGACATGAAAGACAAAATGAGGAAAAATATATCAGATTCTGAACTATTTCTAGGTCAGAAATGAAATGTGCAGTTTGTGACTTTCTGAACACCCAACACACAATTACATAACAATTCATCACTATTTTACGAGATGGTTAATTCACACAGATCTGTATGTTTAGTCTGATGTAGATTTTGAGGTGGGGCCTAATGGTCGCTTTTTTTGCATGATTTACATCATATACAATTATACAAATCAGATACTGTTAGATCAGGCTGGAACATATTTGTACCAAAACTTCGAATGTGTTTTCATTCACAATGGTTCAGGAACAATTGTCAGGTTCTGCCGGAGAACATGATCGCCAGATTTTGATCCAATGCTGATGTCAGAAAAGCAAAACAGACCAAATACTAAGAGCTTCTTAAATACATACTGTATGAATATTTCAGATCAACTTTTTGCAATGCTAAATGATACATGCAGTGAATCACGCAACCCATGCAAGCTCATTTTAAAAATGCATAAAGGAGTCCTGTTCTCAATAAACATGACGGCAACGAGAGGTGAAGCAACACACTGAAACACACACGTGACATTCACAGACACACACATGTGCGCTTCCCATTAAACACTTCAAACGTTAATTAGTTGCTCGTTGCTCTTTACATGAGGGAGTAAAGGCCAGTAATAGATCCTCAGAAGAGCATCAAAGTCAAACTAGAGCCTGGAAAATTCTCTACACATATCAAAGGGCTACAAAGAGTTCGTCACAGCGATGAAGAACCTTATGGATTTTACAGAATTAACATTGCTCATTTATTCACCTCATGTCGTTCAAAACCGGTTTTTGACTTTTTCTTAGGCGGAACGCAAAAGAAGATATTTTGAGAAATGTTTTGGGGGTCTGGTGTCCATACAATGGCAGTCAATGGGGTTGAGTGTTGTTTGGTCACAGACATTCTTCAAAATATCTTCTTTTGTGTTCTGCGGAAGAAAGAAAGTAATACGTGTTTTGGAATGACAAGAGGGCGAGTAAATGACGAAAGAACTTTCCTTTTTAGCTGAACTGTCCCTTTAAAGGTTCGTTTTTGAACGAGAACATTTGTTTGTGAGAATATGAGACTCGGCGTCTTCAGCGGCTCTTTTTATAGAGCATCACACTGATGGTTTTAGGTCTCTCTCTGCTTGCAGAAATCATAAACAAGATTCATAATTGAGGACACGCTGTGCGCCTGCAGAAGTAAGATACAGTAATGAATACACACAGTTTTAAAGTGATCAAATAATCTGCTGGGGGTCAAATGCTCCGAGTTAAACTGAAAATGACAATACGTTTTTTTTCGATGGCTTACACACATTTCTTGAAATTATGCCTCGTTTTCTCAAGACAGTAAAGACAAATCCATAACATCTCACACAATTCCCCAAACATACTATTTTCAGGTCAAAATGAAGCTGGTCAAAACCATTCAAACCATCTGAAGAAATTTTAGAAGAAAACTCTGACAATATATGGATATTTAAATGAAACACAACAGAGAAATCCATTAAATCCAATATATAAAAGAGCAATATCTGAGCAATAACATTTTTCTCTGTCCAATCATCAATCCACTTCTCCAGTAACTTATTATGAGAAGTAAATATAGACACACATTACATGTGATAAAAGAA